>JAOXNO010000024.1:10236214-10254003 GCA_028565335.1 Limnodromus scolopaceus
TCAGCAGGGGAGTTGGACTAGATGATCTCTATGGTCCCTTCCAACTCTAAAAAAAATTCAGTGAAAATTCAGTGAAAATGAGTGCAATCTTTTTTCTCATTGATTGACAGCAGTTCTGATGGGGACAATGAAAGGAAACACTTGTAACTTTTTTCCATACAGAGAGGAGTCAGATCAATATCCAGTATCTATTCCATGGGAGAAACTCCTGCGGCTTATCCTCTCTCCACAGGAAAAGGTTAAGGCATGGTGAAGGAATACAGCTGCGGTGTCCTTGGGAACACATTTGAGTAACGTCCTCCATCTGCCTGGATACCTGCACACCAGTGCTTCCGACACTCTCTCCCTTTTGCACAACTGTATTTGGGAGCGTATAGACTCGGTGCTGATCTGTTTGAGGGGTATAAAATCAAAAGCAATAAATCCTTGGCATCTAACTCCTACAGCAATGCTTTGTAAGCCGACTGCGTTGCTATGCCGTGTAATTTTCAGCCTTCAGAGTAGTGCACTTAGAAGTCTATTAGTGGGCACTCTGATGTACCTTGCTATTGTTCAAGCTTAAGGTTGCAGGAATGTAGTTTAGCCTAAGTATATTGTTAATCAGTGGTTATGCAATCTGTCCTTGGATTTTGAAAAACAAGTGTCTTGGAAAGGAGTTATGTAGAAAGGAGCTGTGCTCTGTTGGTGTCAGAAGGACTGATGAGGCTTGGCATATTCTCATGGTGGAAATCAGGATAGGGCAGGCACAGGAACATAATTGTATCAATTAGTGACATATAATCTGAAATACATTGGGATGGGCCTGGAGAGCGGATAACTATTTTTACAGTACGAAGACACATGCTCATCTTCTCAAGGCCCCTCTGGACCAGTTTGGACCAGCACCCAGGGGAGAGAAATGTTCACCCTGACTGACTTGTGCAGATCTTGGTGTGCAGCTACTCTGCGTATAGCATTTCCCTCTCCTGCTCAGCCTCTCACATGGCATCGGGCAGCTGCGGGGACACGTCTCCAAACCCATTAGGATTCCGTCAACTCCACTGTGGCCGATTTTTTTTTTTTTTTGTTTGGTAACCTAATTTCAGTCACATGGTCAGTACTGTACCATGTGTATTTCATCCATCTGTATTTTAACACATTTTTATAAAATCACCTGTTGGTATGCTTTGTACATTTTTTAATGCGTTGAAATATTCCATGTTAAGAGATACATAGTGCTGCCCTAGAGAGAAAGAACTTTTTACTACTCAGAGCATTAACAATCGGCTTAGTCAAGCACAAGAGGTTGCACCTGACCTGCCAGACATATGGATGTGTCCAAAGAGGTGAGAGTAGTTAATAGTCTAATAAGAAATACCAAATAATTCTATCAAGAAGGATAGGGGAATGAGAAGGCAACTCTGAAGCAAAATGAATCTTCAAGGAAGCTCCCTTGTAGAGGTGCAAAAAAAAAAAAAAAAGCCTATTTTCCCAGGTCAGAAGTCTTTTCTAGGAACGTAACTCAGATGTAAATGTTGGTAAAGAACTAGACCCTCCACTAGAAGTCTGAGACAGTCTAATAATCCTAAAAGCTACATTTGGAGTTATTTTAAGCTGGCTTGAGTTCTGAGGGGTTTCAAGTTTATTAGCATCAAGGTATCCCATTCCTGTTAGAGGAAAATCTTTACAGTCATCAGGGTACTGGTGGTTTGGTTTGGTTTGGTTTGGTTTTTTCCTACACTAACTCTTTTAAATTTCTCTTAGGTGACCAAGCAGTAACAGCTCCAGGCTCTAAGACCACTTGGGATGCAGGGGGTGGATGGAAGAAATGTCTGATGGGTACAGCTGTTATCCAAGTAAGTACCCTGCTGCATAGAGAGATATCAGAGAAAATGTCAGAAGCCTGAGGGTCCTGAGGGACTCTGACACTGATAGATACTGAGTTTGGAAAAACAAAACAAAACCTACAAGAAACAAACAAAACCCAAAACCCCAAACAAACAAAAATCCCAACAAAAACAACCCCAAACAATAAACAAACCAACCAACCACTTGGCTACAGTCTCTGTGCTCCGTTGTGCTGGCTATTAGTGACAGTGTCCTGCAGCTTGCTATGTATCATCACCACCATCTGGGTCTTCCACAGCAGTGATACAAAGTTAAGTTTTATGCTATTGTTAAATATTGTGATCCTATTATTATTAATAAATGGGGCAGTGGATCTGGGGGCACAGTTACAGTGGCAACAGACGGTGCAGAGAGATTTTTTGAGGTGCTTATTGTAATTACCGTGAGAGTACTGGCACCTAACACTCTTGGTAATGCTTACCTTTAGAAATGCAGCTCTACTGTGGTACTGGTAGTTTGTCCATCACTAACAAAAGCTAGCTCATCTTTTCAAGAGCTGTGAGAGGACTGTATGGTTGGAATATGCATTTGAGAGGGGATGTGATAAATTGCCCGGAAAATTAGTTTTTTCTGCTTTATATATTTTCCCTTAGAGAATTCCCCTGGGTGTTTTTATTTAAGCAAATGAAAACTTAAAGGCATTTTTATATGTTCATGTTTCTGTGACTGCACATACCTAGATTATTTTTTTCCCCTGTCATGGAGATAGACACACACACAAGAAGTTTGTGAGTGTGCATTCAGGTATCTGTATTGCAGGTAGGGCTGATGACAGTTTCTATAATTAAAGTTGCCAAACACTTCTCATTGAAACTGAAAATAGAGTGTTATAGCTCTGTAAAATGTGAATTTTGAGGGCAGGGTTTTCTATAGCAAGCCCATCCAAATTATATATAGTAATTTCAACAAGAATGTTTTGTTGTTTTATAACTGAAAACATGACAAAACAAAGGTTCCTTGTCTTAAAAAAAAATTGAGTCATCAGAAGGCTCTAGTATTCCCACTTTCAGAGTGAGGCTTCAAAATCTGAACAGAGCAGGGAGTTTCTGTTAGGGATGCTCCTGTTGTTATGTCTAACTGAAAAAAACCCAACCGATTCCACTGTCAGTCAAACTATCAGCCTTTGAAAATATCTGATTTTCTGGAGTTCAGCAAAGTTCATAAGTTTGACAGCTAAGTCTTCCAAAGCTTCTGCTTGGATGGGGCATGGTTTAGTACAGGACTGAAACAGCCAGCTTGGTAATTACATGTAATGTCAAGCTTGAGCGCTACCAACAAAAGGAAGGATTTTATTTTCCCTCTCCAAGAAGAGAAGCCCCTGCTGGGCACCAATACCAGAAATATGACCCCTTCACAGAATGAGAGCTGGAATTTGCTGAGGAGACACGCATACACTGGTGACAACGTGAAACGAGGCAGAAGAGCAAAAGTGTAGAGGTAGAAGAGGAAAAAATCCCCTGGAAGATGTGAGGAAAGGAGATGGAGACTGCTGGGCAAGATGAGCAAGAGGAAAATGGATAGGCAGAGGGATAAAGTTCGTGTGAAGAAATAGATGAGATTGCAAGACTAGCTGGACTAGAAAAATGGAAATTAAATTAATAGAGCAAGGGTAGGGAAAAATGATGAAAAGCAGCTGATTCAAAGGGTGGGATTGGTAGAAACATTTGAGAGCAGTACAGAGGTGGCGTTGAGACTGGCTGAGGAACCAACAAGACCGTTTCAGACTTGGAACCAGTGTGAGACAGGAAGATGAAGCTGGGGAAAAAGAAATAGAGGAGGTAAAGAGCTGGCAGAGTGGAAACCAGACTGAGAAATGATGCAATGAACAAAAGAAAAACAAAATGGGACTGTAATAGAAAGTCCTGTCAATTATTAGTTACTAATTTTTGTTTGTCATACACTAATTCCGGATGCCTTGTTTATTTTCCCCTTAATCTAATTTCTTTGTATCGGTTTCCCTTTTGCAAACAGGGGATGGTTCTGTCCCCTCACCTCACAAAAGTGTTAGGAAGATGAATTGCATAATGTTTGTGAAGCACTCGCATACGCTAATGATGAGCACCACAGAAACACCAGGAGGAAATTAATAATTCTGTCTTCAGAACCACGTTTGTAAATGTGCAGTAAATAAGGCCCAGGGCAATACATCGAACAACAAGCAGAAGACAAAATATTGAATTGCTGCTCATTAAGTGAGCATAGTCCATTCTATGCACAAAAGGAGGCAGGAAAAATGCTGTGGAAAAAATACACTTGTTTCATCAAAGGTTACATCATAATTCACATAGAAAAGGGAATCTGAGCTGAGGCAGTACTAGCAAACTTAATTCTTCGCTTTCCTAACCTAAGAGAGTTTGTCTTTACAACCTTAATAATGTTCTCTTAGTGTTTTTGTGTTTGTGAAGCTGTAGATATGTAGCACAAAATGTTATCTCATGAAGCCTGAAAAGCTCAAGAAGGCAATACAGTTTAAAGAACAGATTTCTGTTCAAGTAGCACAAAAACAATTCTACTATTAGAATGAGATTTGAGATATGTAATTGCACGTTATCTGGCATGGGTATACTCGTAACTGTAATATAAATGTCCTGATCTCACTTCTCACGCCCATCCAACCTTCTCAAGCACACTATTCTATAGTGAATTTAAAAGCAGCAGTAGCAAGCTAGGAGGAAGGAGGCAGGAGTAATTACGACGATCAGGATGTTTTTCCCTACTAAATTGTATTTTGTTTATAAGTAAACACGGAGTTGAAATGTCCCCTTCTTTAGAAGTAGTGTTTGCAGTTCTACAGGTATTGACTTAATAGCACTACGTTAGCTAGTTGACTGAGCTGGATTCCTTGGAATAAGGATATGAAACATGTACCTAGTGTTCTAATTAAAGCTGAAGGCCATTCATCTCTCTAATTGCAACAATGCCCTCCAGGATAATTTCATCCCAAATGTACCATTCTTCTTTTGCCCGAACAAGTGACTTAAAAACCATCTGGACCCTTGCCAAGCATGAAGAGAAAAATTTACTGTCTGTGATATCACACCAGAAAACTCTCCAGGATGAAAAATTGAAGAGATCAAGCAAAGCGGTGAGTTTTTTCTATCAGGCTTCTGGAGGTCCTGACATCTAATGCCTGACCATTAGTGGTCATATCATCTAATTTTCCCCACAAACTAGTAGGAGTCATCTGTTAATAAGTAAAGATTTTTTTAAAATGGTCTGTAACCTTTGGGGCTGCCAAGGTTTTTCTTCTGGAGGGCATAAAGGGCAAGTGAATTTGGCCTGGGAGCAGGATGTGCAGTCAGAGGAAAGCTGCTGAGTGCAGTCAGTGCAGCTCTCTTTGCACATATGACCACCCTTAGGACACAGGTTCCTTTGTGAACCAGCCATCTCAGTGAGCAGGAGTCATAGGATTATTTGGACTGGGTTTTACAGGCGCAGCATACTCTCCAGGCTTAGAATTTGTTTGCACTCTGTAGGACATAAACTGAAAATCATACGAGGAAAAGAGTATGTTTTTTGAGCCTTTGCAGGTTGACTTCATCACTGTCAACATTTTACATGTCTGATTGATTCATTTTAGCCCTAGGTAACATACAGTAGGTTTTCATTGCTGAAGATTAAGAACTAACACTAAATATCACTCACTTGGCCTAAGGACACGCACTAGGAGGCTTTTTTGTTTTTCAGTGGGCAAGAATCGCCCCATTAGCTTCAGCGTTTATTCCACACGTTCTCTGGAGTGAGAATTCTCCTTCTGTGATCTACCAAGGTATTAGAAATGGTGGGCATAAAATTAGAAAGGAAATTACTAGAACTAAAGACTTTTAAGACGTGAGTGAGGGAAACTACGTGTTTGTAGAATATGAACCTGATGTTTCTCTGTCGTGTATTTTTTGCCTTAACCAGTCATGCACCACTGCACCAACATGTGAAAGGCTTGATCTGAGGCACAAATCCTAAAAGAGTGGTAACATCTCTCACCCGCTGATTTTACTGAGAATTGGGAAATTATCACCCTTTGGACAATGAGGGGTTTTTGTATTGATTGCACCTAGCTTTAAAAAAATAAATTTTAAAAAAGTGCTGAAAATGCTAGAATGCAGCCACAGTATTTTTCATGCAATTTAGTGTGTTTTTTTAAAAGAAAAAAAGAAGCCTTGGTCCATCTGAATTCCAGCATTTCAAGGCTTTTTTCCCTGTGATAAGTCCCAAATGGATCATATACTACTAGCAGCCAGATTCTCTCTTTTTTAGAAATCAGTTTGTGCTTCATAGTACCATATGACATGACAGACGGGACCAGGCATAAATGAATACAAACCTGGGTACATCTTCATAAGATCCCCTCTCCCTCTCTTCTCCCTTTTTCATTTTTTAAGAGCTGAAGCTTGAAAAGCAGTTTTCAAGCCAGACTTTCTTTTGCGGGAACGCATTGAAAATCAATTGTTGCCATTGAGCGGCTCTGTGCACACCAAGAATATGATTTGTTGTTCCAGAGACATGGAGATTTGATGACTCCAAAAATTATTGATAAGTGTGGGGGCTGAATTTCATGCTGCTTCTGGGTTACTGTGTGTCCCAGTACCCTGGGAGATACAGCTGGTGTACTTCAAGCCTCCTTAGGCACCTAAGCAGCCTGCTGTCTATTAGCAGTGGCAAAGGTCTTGCAGTAATGGTCGTAACTCAAAATTTTATAATGTAAATTAGGAAATGGTGGAATGATGGACTGTGAGGTCCTGCACGAACCGGTAATCGCTGACAGTCCCTGCCTCTGGGGTAGAAAAAAAGGAAGATGCTTTCAAAAGCAAGTTAGAAATAGGGGGAAAAAAATAACTTTCTCAGCTTCCTAGTGAAGTTGTCACTTTGGCTTTCAGTGTTTCTCTGCTATATCTTACCCTAGACACTTACCCAGGAACCAGATGTTGTTTCTGGTGGGACAGGTTCTTCTCCTTCTTTAGTATGACCTGGGAGCGTGCTGTTAAAATGGATAGTATTACACTCTTGTCAATTTGAGAGCTATTTATACCCTGATTCTGCAAGGTACTAGTTTCTGTGTCTAGTTTATATACCTGAGTAGTCCTATTAAGATCAGTCAATCTACTTAGACACTTAAAATTAGGCTCAAAATTAGTACTTTGCTGAAGCGTGTCTTAAGTGAAGTGAATAAAAGCAATATTTGTCTTTACAGTTGCTGATTTTTCAAAGCCTCAGTCAGTAAAAAGTAGATCAGCAATGTTTGTCCTGTTTTATTCTGCAGTGAACAGAAGGCTGTAACAAAAATCTTAATGGTTACTGTATAATTGTGAACCAGATATAAGGACAAGGTTTCAGTCACTGATACTCTTTGTACTATGCAGTACAGAGTGAAGTTTGATAGTGAAATAGTGAGACTTTTTATCTTTGAGCAAATTGTAAGAGGAAACTTCAAGTAAACAGAAGTGTCTTTTTCTTTTAATGGTATCTGTGACCTCTCTAGAAAGGTATATATGAGCCTGGAAAATGCAAGATGGACAAAACGTGTCGTTCATTATAACTAGAAAAGCTTTCCTTAAGACACTGTTTCAGAGCTCTCTTCTGCTCAGACAGATGGACAAAAAGCTTCAGCCCATAGCAGTGGCAACATCACTGTGTGAGTCAAACATGTAAGGGCAGGTGGGACCAGAGGGTGGTTTACAGCTGCCGCACAGTACTCCCAGTGTCTCTGCTGGTGCCAACTCTGTCCTGCTTCTCAGTGAATCTCTTGCTGCCGCTATTTCCACCATGATGCCTGGAGAAGCATTTTGTTCATGTCTTGTTGATGAAACAGTCTTGTCTTTTTTTTTTTTTTTTTTTTTTTTTGTTGTTTTTTTTTTTTTCTTATTTTACCATCACCCTCCCTTTCAGATGAAGGGAAAAGAAATTATTTTATCCTTGCCTCATCCCTACCACAAGAGGACTTGTTGCTGGATTCCAGCCTGAGATAATCTGATGCCATTCCCAGAGCATGCACTCGTGGTTCCCTTGAGTTCAAGAATAATGATTAAATACCATGTATCATTTCTGCTGGAGAGTTAAAGTGTTTGTAATTTCCATTTTCTCTATTAAAATATGAGAAGATAACTGTGTTCTTTCCTTTATGGTCTTGTATGATCTACTGCACTGCAGGGACAGAGATCACTTGTGTGTGAGAAAGAGAGAGCAACTGCTTGTTGACGTAATGGAAGGAAATGAAGATAATGTAAAGGGCAGGCAAATGACAGTGTTTTTCTGACAGATATGCAGAACCTCTCCTGCTTCTTCTGAGGTACTTGCAAATGTTACCAGTTACTTGCCCTAAGGTGAGTCTGGAAATGTACTACTAGAGTGAAAGTTCAGCATATGAGTGATTGAGGAAGTCCTTATCACTGTTCTCATTTTATCTCTCTTCTGTTTCAGTGGTGTTTGTTTCCTTTCCACTAAGACAACAACAGCTCTGAATGCTGATAAAACAAAGCTTGGCAGAGTCCCAAGGAAGATAGCTTGTTCTGGGACTACACTCGGCCTGAGCTTCTCGTTTATCTTGCAGGTATGAAATGATTTTTCATAGGCTGGACTGGCCACCTCTGCCAATAAAGACAATTGGGATTTTTAGTTGTGGTTATGCCTGTGTTTGGATACCAATATTAAATATATTTAAGAGGGCCTTTGTGGGCCTGTGCTCCAAGTCAACATACTCATCTGCTACTGTAGGAGAAGGGTTTAATAGCTCAGGCTGGTGCCACACTAACTGTGGCTACAAGATCTTCACTTGGTATGAAGTACAGAGCAGTGAGACGCTTGAGGCACAGGCATAACCGTAAGTGTGCAAAGTCAGATCCTTCGATATGACAGAGTTATCCCTCTGGGGAGGGAGTGACTACGGATCATCTCCACCTTTGTCTTGTCCCATATCCAACACGGGATACCTGTGTGCTACCAGTTCCTGAATGGTAGTGTCTTCTGAAAATGGATCTTCCTCCTCGGTCAGAAGAACCTTACCCTGAGGTGCTCTGTAGTTCAGCCCAACATTCTCAAATACAGAATATACTAGAGGCACTTTGAGAGCAATTTCTGATTTTCTCATATTGACTCATTGTTTATAATGATTTGTCCTATTAGTTTTGGTTAGCTATTTTTAATGGTTTATCGCACAGCTGAGCAAATTAATCTTTGTTCATATACAGGGCATTGTAGTGCTTATTTTATAGCATTAGAAATTTTCAAGGGAATAACAATAAGTAGCTAATAGGTAGTGCCTTCTCACTCACTAATATAATAAAATTCCCCTGAGACCTGACAGTTGTAATATATTATTGTATAGCACCTTATTGTTCTACACTTAGAGGGGAAAAAAAAAAAAGAAAAAATAATAAGAGGCACATACCTGGTTCATGAGTTCAGATCTAAATAAATCAGGCACTTGTGGGGTTGAGAAAGATTGATTAGGTATTACACAAAAGGATCTGGAAGGTCTTGCAAGAATTTTGGCAGAGTAAGAAACAAAGTCCAATCATCCCATGTCTAGTCTAGTACGTTTTTGATAAGACGAATACTGATTAATTTTCTGTTGCTATAGGTTATATTGCACTGTTTGCAATATGATTCTGCACATGACTTTAAGTGTGCTTTCTTCTACAACTTGTATATAAATCAGAATGTTCAGATTCTAGATCCCTTCCACCTTTCTGACCCATCTTCAGACATCCAGCAGGCCTGCTTGATAACTTGGTATTTTGACTTTTTTGCAAGTGTCCTCCAGGAAAGGATGTGTCACTCTGAGGCATTCTGACAACGGCAGAGTCATGCTCTGCTTCGCATTGCACTGAATTTATTTGTAAACTCCCACACAGGTCATTGTTTATTTTTAAAAGTTATTAAAAAACAAAAAAAACCCAACCAAACAAAAAGCAACCAAAAAACCTTAAACTGCTCTCTCAATCAGAGGCTATATACAGTAAGAAAAAACTGAAGCACTGGCCAAACTGTATGTGATAATTGCAAGCTAAACCCACACATTTTTATTTTCTTCTCATACATTTGTTATATGCAGAGTCTCTGTCCAATAGGTTGCTTTAGAATCAATATTTACAATAAAAGCTCATTCATGTGTTGTTTTCTAGTCCTTGACAAGATGACAAAAACATTTAAAATAAAACAATAAGGAATGCAAAGTGTCAGGATGAGTTTTTCAATCAATAAGATTTCTTGGTAAAATGCATTCATGCTTTGGGACACGCTATTTTTACAAATACCAAGCATTTGTCTGACATCCAGATAACTCCACTTGTGTTTACCAGCAGACTGGTGGAACATTTCTATTCCCCCAAAATATATTAAAAAAAAAAAGAGAAATTCAACCAGGACACCTGTAATATGGCACACTCAATGCATTATATAGAGCCTGCAAACTCAAGGCAGTTTATTGCAGTGTTTATTTTGACTGATACTTAATGCCTGATATTGTCCCTTGTGATGGCTCTAGTAATATGTTAAGGTATCACAGAAAGGGAGTGGTGCAAGAACGGGAGCAGACCAGAGCAGAATACACAGTTCTGATATGGCAGTAACAATTTATCTCCAGAATGCGCAAATAACTTCAAAGAATCAATTAACATTATTTGTGTGCATCCTACGTGCGAAGTACAGTGATTATAAACATAATAAAACATAAAGACTGAAGCCTTCTTTCCTGTTGGATATTAAACTGGACTCTCACTACTTGGAAAATCTCTGTGCTCTAAATAGCACACCGTCTCCATGGCAATGTGCAGTTCAGTCTTTAACTTTTCAACACATAAAAATGGTAATTTATTTGTTTTAAGCACTCCTGCAGTTGTCATAGTTATGAAAGCCTCAGGATCGGGCACTTTCCAGGAGCACTGGAGCTGTCAGGTTAAAGACTGGGTTAACTGCCAGGAAGTGCCCGACCTGAAGGTCGTTATTGCCTAATTATATTATTATTTCCTGTCAGTTTAGCTTGTGAAGTGGCACTCAAAGCGTTAGGCAGTCAGCACACTCAGAGCATTCAAAGAAATTTTGTTTCTTTTGTTCTTGACGTTAAGGACTTCTTTGTAAATGAATGCAGCCTGTGATGAAGTAGAGGCATAATAAATCTAGCGCCCAGAGTGCCTGACTTTCACAGCTACTACGGTTACAACCTTTTTTTTTTTAAATTTGTGATAAGGGTACACGTTGTCATCTCCTTGAGGAAGCAGGGCAATAAGTTTATATTTTCGGCATTCTTTCTGTAATGTTTAATCTTTTGATAGCTTTGCTTTCTGCTGTAAAAATCATCGGCCTTGAGACTGTCATAGCCTTGCCTGGAGAAGTGCTAAGCATTTTGGTTTTAATCCAACAGAGCACTCAGGCAGATGTTCAGCCTCAAGTATGCAGGTAATTTTTTCTACAGACTAGAAAAAAATACCTTGTCCTAACCTCAGAGCCTTCTGTTATTTTCCTGACTAGCACTGGAGCATTTGGTGTCTATGGCATTTAATCTATGGATCAGCGATTCCTAAATTTTGAGATCAGAAAAGACCTTGAAAGGAATTCAGCTTTACTTGATACTTTGGCTAGTAATGGGGTTGTCACCCTTTACTAAATAATAATTTCATACAACAGTAATTAGAGTACTGCCATGATGTTTTAGGAGCAAAAGAAGTGGGAGTGTTTTCAAACTAAGTACAAAAAGTGCAAAGAGTGGTTTGGGTTGGAAGGGAGCTTAAAGATCATCCAGTTCCAACCCCCCTTGCCATGGGCAGGGACACCTCCCACTAGACCAGGTTGCTCAAAGCCCCATCCAGCCCGGCCTTGAACACCTCCAGGGATGGGGCATCCACAGCTTCTCTGGGCAACCTGTTCCAGTGTCTCCCCACCCTCACAGGAAAGAATTTCTTCCTAATATCTAGTCTAAATCTCCCCTCTTTGAGTTTAAAACCATTCCCCCTGTCCTACTGCTCCACACCCTGATAAAGAGCTCCTCCCCATCTCTCCTGTAGCCCCTTTAGGGACTGGAAAGCTCTCCCTGGAGCCTTCTCTTGTCCAGGCTGAACAACCCCAACTCTTTCAGTCTGTCTTCATAGGAAACATGCTTAATTGTTTCCCTGAATCCCATGTAACTCCTTGGCCAGGGTGGGACCATGGTTTATTTTCAAAATGTGATCAAAAGGTTTGTACATTATGTTGAGTTACAAAGTATAGTTAAGGGAGGTTCTAAACTGAGGGGGGAAAATGATTTTTTTGTCAGCAGTTCCTACAGCGTACTTGGCTTTTCTGTGTGGAGATTCTCGGACTGTGATTCACAGGCCAGCACAGGGAACTCTTCTCTGGTTTGCATAATTTGTTTGGTAATCTAAGACATCGGACACTGAGGTTGGGAAAGGATTGGTAATAGTGTTGACTGTTGGTACCAAGAACACCAACCGTGGTGAAACAGAGTGAGCACTGCAGAACAAGGCACGCCTATGGAGTTCAGTGATTCCCCATCCATTGCCATCACATTATGCGGGCTTCTTTTACTCTCCCGTAGGCATTCAGTCTTCAAAACCCAGGAACATACATCTTTGGGAGATAAAGTTACAACAGAATTTTGAATAAACTGAACCTGGAAATGCTTCTGGCTCAGCTAAGAGAATGACATGATGGCCTTGGAAAGCAACACGCTCTACAGGCTGGTGCTGGGGGAAACAAAGATGCAGAATTAGAAGAGTTCTGCATACATGGGAAAATGACGGAGAAACGCCTTCAAAATGCTTACTCGCCTTCAAAGCTTCATGCTGGACAACAGGGATATATATGAGCGGTAAAGAAAGGTACCTCCCAGTGAGTATGTTTACTTTTATTTTTATAATTAGTCTCATTGGAGCTCTAATCTGGAACCTTCTGGACTTGGTGGGAGACTTGTCATCATAACTGAGCAAAACAAGGATTCAGGTTTATTCCAATGCTTACTCATAATACAGATCCAAGTATGGGTAAAGACAGAGCTTATAGTAGGACTCATAATTCAATCTTGTGTCTTGTTGTTTGTATATGGGAAAAGAAACGCATTGGTTTTAAGCAGACATACACCATAAAACCTTCTCATGGCTGGAAGGGGAACTTGCAGTCCATTATCCTTCTAAATAAAGGAACAACCACCTAAAGCCACTACATTTCTCAAATCCTTTTTAACAATATTTACAGAGAAAGACCATAAAATCTTAGAATAAAATAACTGACCACGGATGCTCTGGGAATGGTGGTGTTATTTCTCTGTTAGTTTGGTTTTTTAAGCTATGATGTCATCACTAAATTTTGTCAGCTTGTTCTATTAGATAAAGGACTGAGAAAAACTAGGGGCATGCCTTTCTTTTCCCAAAGATTATCTTTTTCACTTTAGTTGCTACTACATTTGTTATAATGCTATGAAGGAAGTTGAAGAGCTTTGCAAAGACATTAACACTAGTAGAAGTCATTCTTTTGCCTATAATGGGAACAGAATCTGGCATTTAATCCATTGGAATAGCCAGATACTGTCAAGGAGCTTTCTGAAAACAAACTCGCTAATCTATATCATTTACAAATAAATAAACAAGAGGTTTGGTCTTCTTTCTTGGATAGATGCAGTGAAAGGACATATACACAAACAGATTAAAACAATATCAGAAAAGCCAGAAACAGGCTACATCTGTTAAAGCTATTCACTGTGTTTAAATGGTTTTGGATAGATCATATTAGAAAATGGACATGAACAGAAATAGAGATGGGTCCGTATCAGCACACAGAGACATTTAGAACACTTTTTCATAGCAAGATACCATTCCTGTGCTTCCATTCCTCATTTTTGGTTTCTAGTGGTTCTGAACAAAATTGTATTTCTTTAGATATGGCCATCACTTACAATTATTTAAGAAATGTTGCAAGCAAATGTGCATTTCTGGTGCAAGCTGGTGGCCTTGTTCTTCATGTCTTGTGCTTACATGGGGACTCGTAATCTCATATATAGAATGGCAGAGGTATGAAACCTAGTTTTTGGTTATCTGTCACTATTCCTCATGGCAATTGGGGAATCTTCTCCCTCCCCTGCCTAGGCTGCAATATGCATGCATATTCACAGACCAGTGAAGCACTTGTGATGAATCCATGCCAAGATATCAGTCAAGGACTTGGGAAACTTGCCAAAAAAACCTGTTCTTGTGTTGGACTAATTAACTCTTGTCATATTTGTAATTGTCCCTTTTAGTTAGGGGCACATGTTAGGAGCAGCACTAAAAACGTGGTGGTAGGGAAGCAGATAAAAAGGAACTTTAGGGACTGCCTGTATTTGAAAATATAATCGAAAGTATTAACCAGAGCTCCAATAAACTTGACAGCTCAGTCGAATCTGTGGTGATGAGCTTCACTTCAAGTTACTGCTCTGTGTAAGCTTGACCAGCTGGCGAGATTGTGAACATGACCATCCTTCTTCTCACCCAGTGATCTGTGTGGTGCCAGGTAGCATATGCTGTAACATCATGGGATTTCCCATGAAGAAGTGCCCTCAAGTTCTAGGCAACTGTTAGTGGCGGTCATAAAAAAGGCATCATGAGCAGTTTAGTGTCCTGACCTGGCACAAACGCTAATGGCAGATGCTGGTGGCCTCTAGTATGGAAATAGCTGTCTGCTCTGAACGAATTTACTGCAAAAAAAAAAAAAAAGGAGCATCGAATTAATTTTCTACTGATGTGTGCATGAATCAATTCCGATCCACACAAAGCAAAAGGAAATGGGCTATGAACATGGTAAATCAACATTTCAGTTTATAAGTCACCAAAATGATCACAAATCATTATGATCACTCTTTGCCCTTCCTAATTGCAGTTGTGAGTCTGATTCAAACCTCAGTGAAGTCAAAGCGAGGCATATATTGATTTCAGTGTGCTTTGGATAGGATAAAAGACAAAATAATCTTGTCTTCCATAAAGCAAAATGTGTAATATGCCCCAAGAGCTTTCTCCTGAAACATTAATGCACATGAGTAACTCTCCTCTCATGGGCAGTTCCACTATATGAACATATGCAGCTGCATACTCTACCCACCCAGCAGCCCAAATTTTGTTTCTTGACTGTCATCTTTGGTTATTTGTTTGTAGCTTGAAAATTAATATAAGTATTAATATAGAATATGAACAGAAATGAGGCAATTTATAAACTACTCCTTTCTCTGAATGTTACCTAGAAATTTATAACTCAATGCACTACAACCATAGAAATGAAATTAACTGCCCACTTGCATGATTCACTAAATGTATTTCCACAAAAGCAAAACATATTCGTCTTTCGCTCATTACAAGCATATTTTTTTCTGACTGTGTAAAAGTGTCCCTGCTTAGATCTTGCCCAGTGCTTAGCCCAGCTTTACAAGTATATTGTGCCCTCATAAGTCTCACTGGTGACTCCTTCAAGGTATGTTTTTGTGGATTTTATTTTTTTTCAAACCCTGTCCAAACTGTTGCATGACTGTCTTTTGTTACATGTTCAGTTGGGTCAGATTTCTGTCATGTACGACACTGGCATCAGAAATATCAATAAGAATGAAATGTGAGGATAAATATGCTTGTAGGAGAAGGAGTCAGCCCTAGAATCAGGGTGTGTTACATGTTCAGTCAAAAAGGATAACCACCCACATAGATATGGCTCATGAAAATCATGTTATGAATACAGGAGTAACCACAGAGGGGTCTATTATTGCCCTGCATGTAGATAAGGACCTAGCAGAACATTTACAGTACATTTTCTGCCGTCTTTAGCGGATGACATTTCTTTAGGAACCTCTACTTTCTTTCTCCTCCATTTCCTCCAAGACATGGCTCATATTTTATAGCTCAGGAATAGCAAGCTATGATTACATTTGTATATGGTGATTTTTAAATCTTAGATATGGAAAAAAGAACAGAAAACATACAGTGTTTCAAACATCTTTTTTTTCTGCTCCTATGTCGTGACTCAGATTTGTTATACTCAATCATTTCCATTTCATCAGTGAAAGACAGACCGCTATGGCATGGTGTGTTATAGGTAGATAAGATATACGCTGTTGTTGTTGTGTTTAAGATATCAGGATGATCTGGAGTCACAGAAATTAAATTTCACCCTTTCCACAGTAGTAGCTCGACTGCTACACAACTTGATGCTTAGACTATTTGCATATGCAGTAGACTCATACCAACCTTTTGCAACAAAACCCAGCTATGCCAATTTTAATTCTGTGAGATCTACCTTACCCATTCAAACCCTGCATTAATTAGGCTAATCTGGATCTTGTGATTTGACAAGGCAATATGTTCATTGAAATCACTTTCCTTAAGTCAGTGTTTCACCTCTTGGTTTCTCCAATTAGTGCTTTAAAAAATAAGTGAAGAAGAACACAGGAAAAATAAAAAAGGGAGCTATACTGCATATGAGTATTTTCCACTGAAATATGTATGCTTATGATAGAAAATTCCATGTCCTTCAGATAGAACTGAGGTTCACTGTAAAGCTTTCTACATATAGATACATAGAACAGAATCAGGAGCTCTTTGTACAAGCTGCAGCCTTGTACACAATAGCCTTGTACACAAATACAAAATAATCAATTATTTTGCTCACTTAAACTTGTTCCTTGGTCCCTGTTTTTCCTTTGCCCACAGCCTGTGCAGCTCCATTGATCAGGCCCATGGTCATGGAAAAGCTAAAAGGATAAGGAGAACTAATGACAGAACTGGCAACATCTTTGAGGCCTCTGAAGTGGATACGTAGCCCAGGTGGAGCATTCTGCTCTACCAAAATTTTAAAGCACTCCTGTCCCACATATGTGTATTTGGGCTCAGCTCAGAAATCTTCAGTGAAATCTGGGAGAAGAGTAGTGATTTCCCACTGATTTCAAAAGAACCCAGCTTTCAGGTATGGCCCCTGGTCATGACAAAATGACGCTGCCCAACACCTCCTTCTTGGGGGGGAGAAGGGAAGCAGGGGATTGCTGTTGGAGAAACAGGGTGTTACAGTGTTATGTTTTGTTTAACTCGGTGAGATTCCTGCTACATGAGTCCTATAAAAGTCACTGTGAGGTTGTGTGACTAAATCCTCCTTCAAAGGCTTCAAAACTTACTCATTTTATCTCACCTTAATGAAGCCTGTCATGGTTTCACTGGATGTTTATAGATGATGGAAAAAAGACACTTCGTTAAGTCGCCCCACCTTTATGAAGTGTTACAGCACAAGCAGAGCAGTCACAACCTTGCTGTGACAAATCAAAGCTTAATGAGTGAACGAAAGTATTACAGGTATGTCCCAAATCAGGGTAACTCATTATTGTGGCTCTCCAGCTTGTACAGTAGTTAGGAGTGCTCTGTCCCGGTTTCCCATTCCTGTGCTTAAAACGACATTTTTTTCTCCATTTCCTTATGGATGGCATTGCACTTGAACAGTAACATCAATATCTAATCTGCCAGCAGAGTGGGCTGCATTACGCTTGCCTCTGTACCTGCTTTACCCCGGTGGCAGAGAAAGCGAGCTGGAATTGTTCTCTGCTGGTTTCCCCTCCCTAGACTGCTGTGGAGCTCAGGCTGAATGAACTGCAGCGTGAGTGGCGAGGGAACCTCATGCAAGCTCTCCTGGCTTGGATGCACATAGGCTTGGTGTGACATTGCGACCTCACTTTTTTTCACTTCCTCCATTCCTCTTAAGTCCATCTGGTTTGAAGACACATTATTAAAAATGACTGATCTTCCAATAGACCATACCTTTGCATAAGAAATGCTACGATTCTCGTGTCGGGAGTTCAGATCCAGTTTTGTCTCGGTAATCTAATATATTCAAGTATATATTCCAAGTCACAGATGATAGGACAAGGGGTAATGGCTTCAAGTTGAGCCAGGGGAGGTTCAGGTTAGATATTAGGAAAT
>JAOXNO010000024.1:10257377-10274270 GCA_028565335.1 Limnodromus scolopaceus
GTGGTTGAGGCCCCTTCCCTGGAGATATTCAAGGTGAGGCTCGACAAGGCCCTGGGCAACCTGGTCTAGTTGGGGGTATCCCTGCTGACTGTGGGAGGGTCGGACTAGATGACCTTTGGAGGTCCCTTCTGCCCCAGATGATTCTATGATACTATGACAGTTCAGCCCAGTTGTGCAAAAGGTCGTCTCTTAGCAGAGCTTTCAGATGGTGGGAAGTTACAATCCAACCTCTTACACTCCCAAAACAGCATTTCCTCAATGACTAACCCACCAGAAACATCTCCCCTAGCCTTTCTGATGCCTCTCCCCTTAAATACACTTCTTGAGACTCTGGGCATTTAAATAGAGGGTGAACTCACTGCCGGGTCTCTAGGAAGCAGGCAAGAGGCTTACAGCAGTCTGGGCTAACCTCTTCCTTTCTAGCTAGGTAAGGAGGTGACATGCTTTTGCCGAGTTGTTACATGTAAGACTGGCTCCTTCTGGCATCTTGAAGGCCTTTCTCATGCTTTTATTTGCGTGAGATTTTTAAGTCTCTCCACAAACCTGGCCCTTTTGGTTGTAATGTGGGGGTTTGGAGCCTGATGATCATATCAGCTAACACGATTTTGTGATTGGCTTGAGAAGTTTGTTTGAAACAAAAAAACCCAACCCAAAAGAAAGTGTTGCCTTTGATAACTTGAAGAAGGCGGCCAGACTTTGATCTCTCTGCTGCTTAGTATTTGATTACCTGTTTAAAAGATACAGATTCCCTTTGGAAGGAAAAGGGAATTGAGCCTCAAAGAAGCCCTGATACGTTAGAGCCTGCTGCATTCTCAAGGTAAAGGGAGCTTGTGTTGTACCAAATCCACACCTGACCGCCTAGTGATGCTGCTGATGGGACAGTCCTTGGATGGGGACTGAAATGCCTAACAGGTGGCATGAGGGTGTGTTTTAAGTTAAAAGCAATCAAAACAGCCTGTGCTGTGAAGAAGGGTATGTAGTCTTTCTCCTTCTCCCTGTATGGGCTGTAGGTTTTTGTAGTGCTGATCTGATGGGCTGTTCTTTGTGTCTGGTGGTATCAGTGGCACTGTATTACATTAGATGGTATAATTGAAGTAAACATGGCATGAGTCATCCAAGTGGTTATGTATGCAAAGGAGGAAGGCTTGTACTTGAAGGAAAAGACCTACAAGAAATACAGGTAATTCCTTGCATTGCTTTTCTTTATGTGGAGAAGCCCGTAGCAGGGAAAAGGGAGTTTTGCTAGTAGCCAGCCAAGGGATTTGCCATCCCCTTGGTGACCGGACGTTTCAGCTTTGGTCACTCTCTATTCACCCAATATTTTGTCTACTGAAATAAGAACGTTCCTAATGAAGGAGGGGAAAGCAGCGACTTTAGAGATGGGCTAGATTACCCACCCAAACCAGAGACTGAAAGCTGTCCACACAAGCAGTGACTGAGTCATATTTGCTATCAGGAAGCACAGGCTGTTCCTTCAGGCCTGGCAGCAGCCCGTTACTTGCGATGGCCTCGCCCTGACCCTGCAAAACTCCTACAAGACTGCAAATGTGGAAGAAGAGTCTGGATCCAGTGCCACAGAGAGCTTATGCTGAAAGAAGAGCTATTCTCTGAAACATGACCAGGACAAGGTAGGAGGCATATGCCAAGTACCTCAGTCTGGGCAGTTTCAGGTAGGTACCAACACTGTAAAGGGCTGAGAAGGCAGACACGTTGTGATAGGCAGCTTCAGCTTTTGGCAGCAACTCAATAGGGATTTTCTGAATCATTGTTTGAATTTAGGAGCCTCATCTTTCAGAAGATGAATTCTTTTAATGGACTTAGTCTTGAATCCCTCTGAGCTTTGAGTCTTCATCTTTAAAATGATGACTGCAATATGCTTGCTGTCACAGCCGTAGTGTAGTCAGGGCAGATGCTAGCCCACAGCAACACCAGCATGGTGGAACTTTAAGTTGCTCATTTAACAATAGTAACAGTTCTTGCAGGGTGTGGGGCTGAAGTATTTATATTTAGTTAAAATGACCCACATTTAAAGTGAACAAGATAGAGCTATTCATACGCTAATGAGAAGAAATCGCCTTGGCCAATCGCAGTGTGCTAGCCATCGTGCCTGTTTTATAAATGAGATTAATGACTCAATTTGCAGTAAATGCTTCAGCAAGGAGAAACTTATTTCGTTATACTAATTGTGTCACATATGCGCCTCAAAACACCAACTGTGCGAAACTTCATTTCCCTGTGGTGCACAGGATGGCTGGCCTCTGTGGCTTTATTAATGCCATTGCTCTGATTTCTTTGCTGCAACAGATCATTTTGATCTTTGCGTTTAATGCTGCAGCGTAAATGCTGGTGTTGGTAAAAAAAATCATGTAGTATAATCCTCTCCATTGGTGAAAGGAAAAGATTCTCTCTCTAGTATAAGCTGTTCAACCCTATTTTTCTCAGTATCGTGAATAAAGCTCTGACATTATTTATTTAGGCATACGATTAGTTTTTAATTGTAATGAAATGATGAATCATTGCCAGAGCTTTTAATTTCCTCAGTAGTTACTGTGATTTTAATGGCTTTTAAAAAAAACTTTAACATTGTCCATTTATAGGGCACACTGTATTACTTTTTAAGGAGTAAATTAATTTGAAGAGTTTAATCAAATTAATCCTTACACCTACTTTTGCATTTGTTCCCATGTTGCTAACAGGTTTGTTAATGTAAGTGTGGGAAAACAGGATTTGCTGGCAACGGGCCAGCATCCACAGCCGGTGTAAATTAACCTTGCCACACTGAAATCCATAAGTTGCTTTACATCAGCTAAAGTTCTGCCTCAATTTGTCCATTATTCATCCTGTTATTCTGGTTGTGATGCTGGATACGATCATCCTCACATTTTTCATGCTTTTTACACCATTATGGTTTTGCCATCAGTGGAATTACTGAGAATTCATGGTGGGGTTAATGAGAGAATTGAATCTATGCAGACCACAATGGGATTTTCTTTCCAATGACAAATTTAGGATTCCCCCCCCAATATTTGTATACCAATATATTTGGTGAGAAATGTAGTGTAGGTTTGAATAATTTGTTCGGCTGTAAAATTGTTTTTATAGATCTGTTCCTATGCTTCATGCTTTGTTAAATGTGCTTCTGATTTCAGCTGAAATTATTTGCAGTTGCTACATACATAGCTTCTGTCATACCATGGAACTCTCTACCCGTTTACAGTGAGAAAGGAAACTGTCTGTTTAATTTTGTATCTTGGCAAAATACTGAAATGAGGAGTACTACCCCATTGTCTGGGGTGTATGTGTATTTCCAAAGCAGTCTATGAAAAATTCAAAGCAGACCGTCATGCCTTTGAAGCCCACAAAGCAACCCACAGTGCAAGAGCAGCCTCTTTGTTGCCCGTTCTGAAAAACACTCTGAAATAGTGTTTTACGTTCTTTATTGAAAGTTAGCATGCCCCTCAGCTTCACCCGACCCTCCCGTGCTCAGCCTCGTGACAGCAGTAAAAATGATTAGTTTGTGCTGTGTTATATTTAGGTGACAGTATTGGACAATAAACTGGGTGTTACTGAGTTCAGGGGCTTTCAACAAGTGTGATGTATAGCCTACAGATGGCCCTGAAGATGGTGTGTGGACAATTCCCTTCTGCAGAATGCTTTATGACTGAAACACCAATGTAAGGGTGTAACTGGCTGTGCTCGTCACACCCCTGTAGCAAACAGCCGTGCTGTTAAGTCGCCACGGAAAACGTGCAGTTCATGGATGCAGCATGGACCACTGACGGAGTGGTGTGGGATGTGCCTTCTGCAGCCTCACCATGATGCTCTCTGAAGCAAAGAGGTTACAAAATTTCAGGACCCGATGAACATCTTTGTCTGTAAAAAGTTGCTTATAATATGTAGCGTTTGTACCGTGTTGCCTTGCTTTATGGAAGAAGTTTGCAGACTTGAATATCACAGATGGCAGGGGTTGGAAGGGACCTTCGGAGATCATCTAGTTCAAGCCACTGCCAGAGCAGGGTCACCCAGAGTAGGCTGAATAGGAATGCATCCAAGTGGGTTTTGAATGTCTCCAGAGAAGGAGACTCCAACCCTCTCTGGGCAGCCTCTTCCAGGGCTCTGGCACCTGTAAAGAGGTTTATCTGCATGTTCTGATGGAATTTCCTGTGTTCCAGCTTGTGTTTGTTGCCCCTATCCTGTCACCTCTGAGAAGAGCTTGACCCCATCCTCTTGACACCTGCCCTTTAGATATTTATAAACACTGGTGAGATCCCCTCTCGGTCATCTCTTCTCCAGGCTAAACGGACGCAGATCTCTCAGCCTTTCATCATGAGAGAGGTGCTCCAGTCCCTTGATCATCTTCATATCTTCCGCTTGACTCTCTCCAGTAGTTCCCTGTCCTTCCTGAACTTGAATATTGTACCCTCAAATTTGTTATAGACTACTGTACGTAGCAGGCCCTCATGAAGGAAGAGAGAACTATGTTAACAGGAAACCCCAATCTTACACCGTTAGCATGGCGTCAGCTGAAAATATTTCACAGAAGCGCAATATAGTGAGAGCGTAATATTCTGACTGCTTTCTTACAGGAAAGATTTCTGACTGAAAAATTCTCCGTGTCAGGGTGTATGTATTTGTGTTCTGACCTACCAGCTCTCTGCTGGTGCGTGGAGCTTTCAGAATATAAAGGTAACTTTAAAAATAATAGGATACACAGATTACTTAGCACCGTCTTTTTGAACTCTTGGTTCAAAATGCTTGGTATGGAGAGAGTTGATCACCAGTGGTGTAAAAGAGAAATTAAAGAATGTGGAAGTAAGAATTTACTAAAGGGATTGGGATTAAGTTCCCTCCAGTATTTTACCTCACTAGCCCCTGTCTCCTGCTTCTGTGCCATGGTGTTGAGGAGACCTGCATCCCCTGATCAGCGTATGGCTCTTTGTTTCAACACTTCAGTGGATATGGAGATAAAATACAGTGCTGTGCAGAACTAAGGAGTGTGTTTTTTGTGCTCCATCTGCCACCTTACACAATGGATTTTTCTCTAACATATAACCCCATCCTGGGAGAGGCGACTTGATTGCAATGTGATTGCAACTACCTCCTGAAAGTACCCTGGCCAAGGCTGATCTTGTACTCATTAATACCATTCTACTGGAAGGTGCTAGTTAATATAATATTAAAAGCAATGTACAAACTATGTAAGAACTAAGATACTCTATTAAGAGAGTTGATATTGTACTATTACATGAGAAATCTCAAGTAATACTTTTTTTTAAAAAAAAAAAAAAGTGAGGGCTTGGAACTATAACTCTTTTATTTGCACAGGAATCTAGGTGCATAACATAACAAAATACAACAGATTTGTGATTCTGAAAAAACCTCTGATCTTTGTGTTTTTGTTATAGAATACCAGGGGAGAAAAAAGCCTAAAACTCAGGTGAACTGATCATCCCTTTGCTCTCTTTGAATAATTTTATTCAGGCATTATGTTAGTTTTCCTATCAGGCTTGCAGCCGTAGCTGACGGTCTTCTTTCTGTTAGTTTCTGTGGTTTGCTCTCCCACTTCCTATACATTTCTTAGCTTCTAGGTGGATGCTATTATGGCACATCCAGCCTGTGGTATAAATAATTTATTCTGAAGGTTCAGTATGTTATAACTTGCATGAAGCATCTTGTATTTATTTTTAATGCTTCTGCTTTCCTGAGAGCTTTCTGCATCTAAAGCTACCATCACAGAGAACTGGCAGTCTTCAAGCAGAAGAGAGAAAACTTTTAGACCATATCATTCTATTTTTCTAGCTATAAATAATACGCTTCTGGTGAAGAGTGGAGCAAATGGTTATTATTTACCATTTTGAAGAATCTGGCTGGGGTGATGTGAAAACGTCTGTTTGCATTTGGTGTGAAGTCTCTGTGAGCAACTCCTGCACTCGCAAGCGTGCGAACCGCCTCCTGATCCTTTATGGGAGGCCAATGAAATCGGGGAAATATCAAAGGGCAATTGGGTGACTGATAGATTTAAGTGCTGAAATCCTGAAAAGAGATGTAGGTAGGGCAGCAGCAGCCAAGAGTTGTTTGGTACTACCTGGTGGATGAGCCCAGAGCTCAGTCTTGCGGGGGAAGGTGAGCTGATCTCTGCTGGTAATGGTGAGGATGGTCATGTCTTTCTGTGCAGTCAAACAACACTTTTCTTGCTTCTTTCTTCCATGGTTCCTTCCCAAACCTGCAGGCAGCACTATGGGCTGTTAAAAGCTGGAAATGTGCAGGAATTGTATTTTAGACAGGCATTATTTAATGGAGACACTAATGGTGGTGGGAGGCTGTTCTTTGGGAAGGAGGGTGTGTACATTTTCTAAGTCTTAGAAGTCTGGTTGGCATACCATGATTGAATTTATGCTGATTTAGTACTAAAACTGTACTATGATTAAAAATCAAGCAGATTTGCCTTATGTGAAATTTATCAGAGATGTTAGTTGAATTAAAATCTACCTTGTCTCCAGATAACACGGTGAATGGAAATCTAGCAGTGCAAGAGACATGGTCTCTAGCTTCTCCTAAAACCTGGAGCCTGATGCTCTTTAGTGTCTCTATTGATATGTGAGGCAGTGGTAGAATCCTGTGATTTGCAGACTTGGTCAGAAAATACGACTGGTAATAGAGCAAGTAATGTCCAAGGGAGATCAAAAGAGGATGTGAAACTTCTGGAGTGAAATCAATTGCAGGATTCAACACTGATAGAAGGAAATGTTGCATATGTGCTCCTTTAGCATGTACAGAGACTTAACTATTTGTTGGCCTTCTAAGAGCCTTGCATAATAGGATGCAGAGAAATTGGAACTGAACCACTGGCTGCAGCAGTTTATCACCAACTGAACCATTTGCATGCACAAGTCTATTCAATGACAACACTGGAAGGGGACTTTATGGCTTCCCAAAACACGGGAAGTGATACGACAGCACCTGTTACAAGGTATATTCCAGTATAGCAGCTAGAAGGTGACGTTGAACAAATTCATTTTCAGAATAAGAGAGAGCTTTCCAGGCACAAGGAAGGAGAAGGAACAAAGAAGGTGCTCTCTAGGAACAAGATAATTAAATGCTGAGATGGTTTTACTTGATGAGTGGGCACTAGGAGTCTTTCAAATTCATTCCGCAGAGGATTTTAGTCTGCTGTCTGTGTGGATTAATGAGGAAGAAAACAGAATTTTCTGCTTCAGTTTCAGTGTATTCATGACATTTTTGTTTTGAATTCAGCTAGTTAGTACTTTCAGTTAGTTACTGTATCTTGTGTTTCAGACAATTGTCTGCAGGCCTTAAAGAGTGTATGTTAATATTTTTTTTCTGAGTTTTTATTTTCCCCCCCTTCCATAAATGCCTAACTAGAGAGATGTAATCAGAGCTGGAAAGAGACCAGAGCTCAAAGCCTGGGTGGTTATGGATGGATGCTGCTCAGTCCATTCTCTGTTTCATCATTCTTAGCTACCTGGCTAGTATTTCTTGTACATGCTCAGGATCAAATTCTAATCTATTTTAATTAGAGTTTTTGGCTCGGTGAATGGGCTGTGCTGTCCAGCGATCAGACTGCATAACGTAATGGTCTTTTCTGGTCTTAGCATTAACAAATAGAGCTAGTTCAGTCCCTACCAAATACTGCTGTGCTCATGTT
Source organism: Limnodromus scolopaceus (assembly GCA_028565335.1). Lineage (NCBI taxonomy): Eukaryota > Metazoa > Chordata > Aves > Charadriiformes > Scolopacidae > Limnodromus > Limnodromus scolopaceus. The sequence goes on from JAOXNO010000024.1 coordinate 10,265,044, forward strand.
GTTAAATTGCATTGGCTTGTGCTAATACGTTTCATGAAAATGTCAGTGCTGAGCAGTACTAACTAATGGAGTTGTACTGAAATTAAAGGTGTTACATCCACTTAAATTAGTTGGTAATTTTGGCCCGCAGCATATGATATGTAACACAATATTGAAAAAAACAAGATCCCCAAACAGTGAGTGCTATCAGATCACACCTCTGTTCCCCCTAAAATGACAAGTTCAGATACAATGTCATGTCTCCTTAAAAAAAAAAAAAAAAAGCACACACCAAAACACAGTTTATTATACAGAGCATAAAATATCATGTAATCTATATCTCTTTCTGCCAATACTGTTCTTACTTTGGCTTGATTGAAACAGCAAATCGAAGCTGGATTTTTTTTCTTAAACTTTTTTGTAGATCAGGCCTAATTCATATTTCAGTTGCATTAGTTTTATTCCTTTGTTTCTACATTAATCTCAGTTAATTTACTCTAGATTTATACTGGTCTGAGTGGAAATAGAATTAAGACCATAGACCTGAGTTTGATTTTTAGATATTTGTAGATGGTTACAAACAACTCAGGCAAAATTAACTGGAGAACAATATTTGAAAATGTGGAATTACTGCCAGGGTCTTTTTATTAAGCACTGTTCCAGGAGATCAATCTTTTAATTACACTGTGCTTTCTTCCCAGTGATGGGAATGGGTAACAATAAGTGCGTTAGCACTGGCTATAACCCTCTCTGCAGCATGTTGATGCTGTGAAATGTGCTGATTCCCATATCTAACGCTTTTATTCACTGACTGCATGCTTCTCTAGGTGAATCAGTACTTTCTAAATATACTGTATGACTTGCTACTTGGGAAACCATTTCCCTATGCCTGCCCTATTTGCAGGAGTTGATACAAGCAGCAAATGCCACTAGCAGTGTAAATCTAAAATGAACTATCCTGCTAGGCCTTTGCTTTCTGTGTATTTGCTATGCTTTACTTGCCCCTGGCAAGTCACAAATGAGAGTAAGGAACATGACTTTTTGAGGGAAAACAAGCCACAGCCTTATAAAAAGAGGAACAATAAATGATCTGAGTAAATAGTCCTTGCCATACTGAATTAAATACACCCACAATCCTGCACAAGCCATTCGTAGCACGGCATGGGCCTCATTTTTCCTTTTGCTGTGCTGCAGTAACTTCACTGAAGTCCACATGCCTGGTTTTGTAGAACACAAATCTCCATACAGACAGGTCCACCTGCCAGTGATGCCTGTGCTCTGAGCCCATGAGCTGCCTGCCAGCTTTGATTTGGGAGCTGCTTAGACACCGGAGCATGCCCAGTAGCTGTCAGTGAACAGTCAGGCCTAAAAACTTCTCTGTTGCCATTGTGGCAGTGTAAAACTTCCTGAGGTCCTCTTGCTGGCCAATATACGGTGGTGTTAGCCTCACTGGTGCCATGAGCAATGAGTTGTGCAAGCATGGCTATGGAGACAGTGATAACTCCAAGCCACTCCTTATAGGCTGCATTTATGGGTACCAAAGCTATGATGAATACCAAGCTTGTTATGAGCTACCATAGGCAATGGTACAGTACAAACCTACTGGTTTGATGCCAGCTTATGTAGTGGTGTTGAGCTTATTCATTTTTGAATGAATAACCTTTTTAGGAGACAATTAGTATTCACCAGACATGCCTGCATGGCAAGTGTTTGAAGTGCAGACACAGTGTACAGATTGCTTCTCTTCCCGACTGTCCCTGCAAACAGTGTTTTGGAGTAATTTGACTATGTATCACGTGTAGGCGAGTCCTTCTGACATGAGAGAAGTCCAGATCCTAGAGAAATCCCTGGAGAAAGCCGTGGTAAAATCAGCAGTATTTATGTGCAGGTAAAAATTGCTTTGCCAGCTGTACCATTCTTCTAAGCTGGTCCTTGAAGTTTATTGCCCGCTGCTGTGCATTAAGTTGTGGTTGTCGGATTAATGGAGTTTTAAAACAGTGAAGCTCCTGCATCCTTGCTCTGAAGACAGGTGGTAGTTTTGCTTCCACTGCTTTTTCAGACACACATATGCACTGATTGAACTTGTATTGGTCCTCTGCACTGTTCATGTGTCACCTTCTGCTTCTGTATAGGTTTGTATAAGCTGAGAGGCACAGCAAGAGGCAAAGCTCAGATTTGTACCAGTCTAACTAAATGGCATATATATACTGCTGAGATCAATCCCGAGTGGGTTGCCATATACCATACGGATGAAGATATTCTCACTCTTAAGTCCTGTCTGGAAGGCTTCACGCAGTAGCATGGTAGCACATGTGGCCTGTATCCTTAGCTCTGTGTAGGGAAGGCTCCTGGCTCTGCAGGTGTCCTACAGCAAGCAAACCAGACCCAAAACCCGACCTTGACCAGAAAAAGACAGCTTTAGTTGTCTCTTCACCAGTCAGCGTAGCCATAGCACCTTTGAACGGAGGTGCAGAACAGCTCCCGTTCCTTGTGGTGTTCAGCACTGCCAGGCTAGAGAGGACAGAAGCCTCAGGACATCTTTAATATCCACTTGTCATGTAACAGGATGGAGGCCAGCTGGCACATCTCCTCTATGGCTTTGTCAGCAAGCCTCTTGTTCTGAATCTATTATGGCCCATTTTCCCTTTGACTGAGCGTGCAGGTTGTTGCTGCTGTTGCTATGCCTCCGTAACAGCCCTCCTCTGATGTTGTGGATAACCTTTCTCTCTGCCAGTCCCCCTGTGAAGGTGGCACCGGCATGGTTCCAATGGCTTTTGATGGCAGCGAACTTTATTTATCATAAAAGCCCTCACATGATATAAATATTAAATCTTGGATTCCTCTGCCTCTCTGCATACCACTGTAGAGATTTTCTCCCCTGTGCTATACTATTATTTGAACTTCTGCCTCTTGTTCCATCTTTGCAGCCCTATTCAAGACCTCCTGTGCTTCTCAAACTGCTCCTTAAAGTTTCTGATGTCTCTTCCAACCTAGGGAGACATAAGTGGGAAGAGAGGGGTTTCCCCCCATTTCTGTTTCAGAGAAGCCAATCCTGCAGCAGCAGGAACTGAGGTCTGTTGTACGGGAGGCTCGGAGCCAAACCTCTGATTGCTGGCAGAGTAAGGACCTCCCTCAAGGTTTATCCCATTTCTGTTGAGTGTCCTATCAATGAGGGTGTTTGATACAGTGAGTGTCTAATGTGTTTTGGTCGTCATTCACCTCTCCATAGCTTGGTTTAATTCGGCCTTGGAACAGAAATTCTCCAAACACCAGATGATTCATGGGCACCTGTAGAAGTGTCAGATGATTTAGCGCTGCCATCACTTGCTATTAAGTCCATGATCATCTGTGTGTGTAACACGCTGCAGCTGGGAAGAGCAGGGCGACCTAAAGGGCAGACCGCTTTAGGAATATCAGCGCGGTAAGAAAGTAATTTATGCCTGGGAGCTCTACCCTTTGGCTGTACCGATGCATCCTTATTAAAAGCCCCTTATTTAAAGCAGGTGGTGTGTGATACCACGCTCCAGGCAGTAGATGGGGATGGGGATCCTGAGCAGAGAGCATTTAACTTGTCAGTCAGAATTATGTCCTCACCTGGAATGTGAGGATCCCTGCAGAGAGGACCAAACACTTGACCCAGCCAGCCAAACCTCCCAGCGCCAGAAGCCAGGAGGCAATGAGGCAGCGGCAAGAGCTGCCTGCCCTTTGTCTCTCTTACAACTGACAGGTTTTAAGCCTAAGGAACAAGAAAGCACTTTATTTAAATAGTGTATTATATGGCTTTGTGTGTATGTGTGTGCTTGTGCAGATGTAGGGAAGGCAGCTTTAGGGGGAAATGCGGACATCTCTGTATAAAATAACTGCATGTGTGCCAATAGGCAAGCCTAGGAAATTGTTAAATAAAACAGTAGCCAGTCTATATAGAAGACTAACTGGTAGTATTTAAAATAAATGTAGCCCTTCAGCATCGCATCTCATATACATGTGTCTCTGAAGCATAAGAGAGGTAAAGCAATTCCCATCTTGCCCTGGTTCACTGCATTAGGGGACCTTGAGAACAGGAAATGGCATCTAGAAATGTGGAGCTCTCCACAAGACAGACTTTCCCATTAATGTCAACGAAATGATTTCTAGTTTCATAATAAAGCCCTCTGCATAATTCTTCCACTATTTATACATCTCATAAAGATTCAGCCTGCACAGAACGAAAGGCAAAAGGGGAGAGGGGGGAAAAAGACTGGAGAAGGGAAAAAAAAAACCCCAACAATTAATCAGATTACTTGTAGACTGGGGAACTGACAATGAGCGTACCCTGTCCTAGAAAAGAAATGGTTGAAACCGCATCATATTTATTTCAGTGGTGCAGATGAGAGATGGTGTATTGTATTACATTTCTATACTTCATACTGCTTTTTCTCCCTCTGCTGGCAGTTGGAGACAGCGAAGTTCTAGCTAATAGAAAACAACAAAACTCTTACAAGACTGAAGCATTCAGGTATCTCAAAGCTCCATGGCATATGCTGAAAAATTAGGTTGTACCATGCTACAGTCTAATTAGTCCTGGAAATGGCTGACAGGCATCCCATGTACAGATCAGAATAATTCTTACAGAAGATTTAAAGTACAGCTAAATGCAGCCCTCTTTCCTTTAGAGAGACAGCAGATATTCTCACTTGTTAATGTTACAGTAAATATAGCCTGCAGAATCAAACTTGGAAGTTATTTATAATTTTTTTTAAAGAACAGCTTCAGGTCTGTAATGTTAGAAATAGTATTTCTTGGCTCTACGTGACAATAACTTTCTGTGTACTTATAAAGGTTACTGGTTCTTCCCTTTGTGTTTTTTTTTTTTTTAAATTCTCTTGAAAGTATTTCCATAATATACAGACATAAGGGGAAAACTATGTTATATGAAAAAGATTCTGCCCTATGTATTTTTTTTTAAAATAAAAAGGATTAATTTTGTACCAGGGAAATTATTTAAAACAATGGGTTTCTCAATAGATTAACGTAAGCTTACTGGCAGCAAGTATTTATTAATAATACTGCCCTACAGGAGAAAATAAATGCTACAGACTTACTTAAAAGGAATAAATAGCAAATAAAAATATAATCTTGACTGTAATGCTACTTTCCACTCCATAGGACTGGGGTATTAACCTTGCAAATAATGCTATTCTAATGACTACAAACCATAAACAATAAATCTTAGAAATACATACCGACTTTGCATGGAAATGTTTATATATTTCCTGTAGCAAGTCAGAATCAGTAGTATTGAATTAATAACATTAAGCTTCTTAACTATTCTTTGAGATATTGTAATAAATATTACAGCCATTTTACAGTTGAATAAACTGAGGCAGAAAGAAGTTTGTTCAACAGAGTCTAGGAGTGCTGGTTTCTAATCCTCCTTTTATTGATACACATATCAAAGGCAGGTGGAGGTGTTTTTTTTCTTTTAAAGGGATGCATTTAGAGCAATAGCTGATGAGGCTTAGAGAAATAAAATGTATTTAGTAGGAGTTTAGCTAGGGGAAAATGCTGGCAGATGCTAAGGAATATTCAAGTTAAACAAAGACATCTGTGAGGAGTGTCAGTGCTGGGAGAATAATTCTGTGGTCAGAAGTAGAGGAGGACTGAGTTAGAGCTGCCATCACAGGTACAGGCTGGGACTGGGTTGTCAGGGGGACTTTTCAGTGGTGCTGTAGCTCAGTTGAAGGAGCCAGTTAAAAGCATAGAAAGCCTACAAATAGGGAAAGTTTAAAAACATAACATTAATAGCAGTAGTAACACTAGGAATAGGAACATCTTGACTTTTTTTTTTTTCATACCTTCTCACCACCGTCCTTTCTGTCCAAACCTGAAATGGCTCAGTCAGTGGGTGATGATGCTTCAGCACAGGCTGCTTTTCCTACCAGTTGCAGTTGCTCTGTGAGGATTAGCAGAGATGCTTCTCTGTTGCCCTGGAGCAGCACAACATCCTTTATTTATTAACTCTCTGTTATGGTAGGCGCCAATGCAGTGATCCAGCTCCTTGTTTTAACTCGCTGTCCTGCACTCAGGAAAGTGAATGTCTTGTTTTGTTAATTTGCCAAAGAATCAGCTCTATGATAGCATTTAAAGATTAGAGAAGATCTATACATACAAACATATTCCCAATAATGGATGGTAAAGTTTCACACAGAGGTTAACACCTTTGTGTTATTATGACTGTATGCAACAATAATGAATCCCCTTCACTCTTTCAGAATCTCTTGCAGTGATTACAGCTTGACCAGAACAGCACAGGTTGGGGAATTCATAGAGATACGTCCTCCCTTGTCTTACGACTGCAGCAGCTACTTTAAACCTGCTTTTTCCTCTAGCCTAGATGGAAAGACCATTTAAAAAAAAATTGCCTCTTCCTTTTCTCCCACTATTAATTCCCTGTGGTTGCATACAGTGATACCACGTGTAATGTGCAAGGCTCTTTTTCCCCTTCTGAAGATACCAAATTAGTATTTCTGTTGCCCAAATACGTTAGCGTCTACCTGACTTCAGTCTTCCGACTCTTCTGTTGTATTTTTTTGAAGATGAACTGGTAAAATACTAAATGCACACTCTTGTTCATAGATTCTTTCCTGTTCTCTTTGGGAACCTTGTATAAAGCTTATTGATTTAACAAATGGAGAACTTCCAGAAGTGGTCTTCAGAGTGGACCTACTACATAAGACAATAGGATATTGTCATGGATGGATATATAAATCCTACACATTGAAGAGTAAGGCAGTGCCTAAGACAAGCCTCTTAAATTGTGACTGGAGAATCCTGGGCACATTTTCACAAAGCTTAGAGGGAACCTAGCAGAGCGTTTTGAAAAGAGGTGACTGAGTATGCCCTGAATTGTGACTGTTGGATGAAACTGTAAAATAAGCTTATGCTAGTAGATCAGTTGTGTTTTCTGAAAGGATGAGTCCTTTAATAAATGCTTAAAAACATATCACAGAGACGTTATTTTATTTTCTGTAGATACCTTAATTAAGTATTACTAAGTTATTTGTGAAGGACTACTATATTTGTAGCATGTATTCTTAAACGTTTTCTGTCAAGGGAACAAGTGTTCTAGCCCCATTGAAAATCACTGTAAATGGGCCCCAGCCCATTTTGAAATACACAAACCCCTGGACTGTGGGTCTTGGTGTGAATTTGTAACTCTGAGTTTTTCTCTGCAGGTGCTATGCCTGTTGCCTTCAGTGATGTTCCCCTTTCACAGCAGAAGACAAAGCCCGGTAGTTCAGCAGAGCCAGAGCCTAAGCTCCGAAAACTGAACAGGGAGAAGATCCAAACTCTTAACTCAATATTGTATGTCTAAATTCCAGTGTTTCCTGAATCATCTGTTTACCTGTTACTGTGTTCAGTTCACTTTTGTAGTTCTTGTGGAGAGTGTTGCAACAGGCTGGATGGTTTTCTATCTTTATCAGGCTGCATGTGGAAATAGTCTGCTAAACAGACTCTGAAGATTGTTTCTGATTTGCATTTAGCTGTTATTAGTGGTTACTGCTGCCATCCCCAAAATACTGTTGTTGCAGTTAGCACTGATTTCTTCTGGGTGCTAGAAAATATGTGCTGAAACTGGTAAGAGAGCGATACTGATTTGAATAGTGTATTGAAGTAATAGGACCAGTCCAAATGGATGCCAAATGCTTTCAGCTTCCATTGGCCTGTGGGATTCTGGAGCTCAGTGCTTTTTAACCTCAGGCCTTTAGAAAGGACTTATTTTTCTTTCCATTATGTTCTGATAGAGATGTGGCGTTTGGTGCTTCTTTCCCCCTCCCTCTCTTTCTCCACAGAAATGTTTTGATTTCCTTTGCCCTAAGGACAGTTGCCTTGTTCTACGCCCTGTGGTCAAATGTAGCTTCGTATGTTGGCCAGCTGATTGTAAGGATTTCCTTCACAAAAAGTGTGTCAGCAAGCATGATATGTCCTGCAGCAACCTGCAATTTGGAGGGTGTGTAAATGACAACAGCTAGAATATGTGCAGTTAAACTTGACGTAGCAGGGATTCAGCAAAACAAGTATGAAAGATTCAAGTATACACGGAGCCAGTTTTCATATGGCTTAGACAAGTGGACAAAGATAACTTGCAAAGGAACCTCTCATCCAATCAAGAAGACCTTTCGCTTCCCTTCATATATTTTTAAAGAACATATAAATGTGGTAAGAAACACTTTGATAGCAGAGTTAAGAGGAAACTATAGCCATGCCTACTAACATATGTGTGTATGACTCGTAGAGTTAGTATGTATATTCCATTAAAAGGAAACATATCTGTAAATATTGTTGCCAAGCTCCTAACAGTGCACTTTATTTTTCATTCTTCTACATGGACAGTATCATTCTCCTTCCATAAACATTGATTTCACTGGAGAAAAAGCCAAGTGACACAAAATCTCACTGTATGGAAGGTTTGCTTGAGTGGGGCAGGAAAGTCCAGATTTTTTAAAAATTTTTGTTCTTTTTGCTTCTGAATATAGAAAAATCAAAATAATTATAAATTTCCCTCAAAGTGCACACTGGTCGTGCATTATAACCTTCTACATGTGTGTTCAAATAATTGATTATGCTAACAAGAACCCAGCTAACTTTGGAAACTACATAATTTTTATGGGGAAAACCAGGTTTTGCATGTGCATTGAATATGTCTGCTCCTATAGATGGTTCTATCTCCCTTTCAAACGCTTGAACAAATGAGCTGCTAATTCACAAGTGGTGTTTTTAGCCTAGCTTGCTGTTGTTAACTCCAAAGAATTTAGTTGCTGAAAGGGCAAAAAATTTGGAAACGCTAAAAACTAGGGTTAAACGTTGAGCTTCATTTTTTATGTCTACTTATATTGCTATATGTTAATGGTATAGTTTTAAGAATTATGGTGCAGAGTATGTTCATGCTGACCCAGCAATTCATCAATCGTGTGTGCCTGACAGCCTGGTCCTAATGGCTTTTTGCACTATTAACACATCACAGTATGGAAAAACACATTAATGTGTTTTTAATGTCTTTTAACTATAGGGTCCTATTGAGCACGTAGGATGTTGTAGCAGATGGATTTCATGTAAATAAGAAGTACATTTAACCTAAAGAAACAGAAAAATATGTCACCGCGCCAGGAATCTTTACTTGCGTAGTGGAAGAGCTCTTCTCTTCTCTTCTCTTCTCTTCTCTTCTCTTCTCTTCTCTTCTCTTCTCTTCTCTTCTCTTCTCTTCTCTT
>JAOXNO010000024.1:10277997-10296773 GCA_028565335.1 Limnodromus scolopaceus
AACTTCTTCCCTTTGAGGGTGGCAGAGCCCTGGAAGAGGCTGCCCAGAGAGGTGGTGGAGTCTCTATCTCTGGAGACATTCAGAACCCTCCTGGACACGTTCCTGTGCAGCCTGCTCTAGGTGGACCTGCTCTGTCAGGGGGGTTGGGCTAGATGATCTCCAGAAGTCCCTTCCAATCCCTACAATTCTGTGATTATGTTTGTCTAGACAAGGTCTTCAACAGGGTCTCATCAGGTGCTTTTCTTAAAAAAAACAACAAACGAAACCCAAAAAAACCCAAAATCACAAATAGTACCAAAACAAAAACAACCTACCAAAAGACTCCCCCAGGGGAAAAAAAGCCAACCAAACCCAAAAGTCAAATATCATGTATGAAAAATGGAAGATACAGAGTCTTTTTGCCATATAAGCACCTAACTAGCACCAGGTGGTTGAATGTGGCTGTTCAGCTGTACTGCCTGCAGACACTGCAGCTTTGCTGTAGTACAGCCTCTCTGTTGTTTTAACGGGGACTCAGCGGAGAGACGCCAGATCAGCTCCAGCCTGGCATTGGGAAATCTTGCAATGAATTATTGTAACAGTGGCATTTCAAGCTGGAAATCATGAATAGTCCTCAAAAAGTTATCCTGGCATATCCCACTTTACTGGAAAATGGGTATTCTCTCATAGAAGATAATGAAGCTCATAAGATAAAAATTAGGTCACTGTTGTTTTAGTATTAGCTGAGCTTACTTCTCAGTTAACCGTTAGGTTAATTGCAGTTCTATGAATTAAGTCCCCTGAAATGTCATTATTATTGACTCCCCAAACCTACAGGATTCTATAATACCAGGATTAGCTACATACAGATTGCCCCAGATTAGCCTGCTGTCTATACTGAGAGAAAGCAGGGCAGCTTCCAGTACGTCTTCCACAGCCTGTTGGATTGGGGTGTGCACTATGGGCTATGTACTAAGCCTAGTTCTCCTGCAGCTGTCTCAAAAAGCACAGCTGATTCCCTCTCTCCTTGACCCTTTTATGTTGCTCCTTTCTTTTTTCCTCTGCAGACAACCTTAAAAACATCCACCTTTGCTCTGTGAGCCTGTAGAGTCGAGAGCATTATCTGACGTGGGCTGTGACTGCTTTCTGTGGGACAGCTCTTCTAGTCTTGAAGAGCACAACTGTACTTCATGTTCTTTGGGTGAAACTGCGTGCCTGGAGATTACTTGGCGCAGAGTCTGACTTTCAAATTAGCCAGAGACTTTTGCAGCATCAAACAGCATCGGGTACCAGGATCAATGATGCAGGGAGCACACCAGGCACCCCACAACTGACTGAACCTGGGCCTAGGGAGGTAAGTGCTGAGTTGCAGGTGTTTTTGCAGTATGCACCTGGTCTCTTGCAGATCCTAGGCTGTGGGGAAAGAGGTGGGCGACCATGCAGTTGTCAGGATGCATACGTTTTGCCGTGCAGATGTGGATGTCTGTAGGGGAAACAGGGTGGTGGATGTGTTGCAGAACAGCCTGTGTTCACACTTTAAAAGTACTTTTGCATGACCAGGTATGGGGGCACAGCCACGGAGCTCACTCAAACAGATCCCTTCCATAGACTTTCAGAGCGAGGCCATAATTCTCTTAGGGAGGGAAAAGAGTCAGGAATAATAATCCTCATCTGGATTTTCACTTTCTTTTTTCGCTCTGACTAAATTTCTTCACACGTTAGATAAAAGAGGGCCATGATTCAAAAAATGCTTGTGAGTATTCCTTAAGAGCTTCTTAAATATTTGTATTTAAAAAACATCAAAAGAAGTAGTGAACAGACCATTGTCTTTCTGGTGAGAGATGCAGAAACTTAGCATAAGAGGTACAATACCTAAATGATAACATTAATTTATATTAGGCTATAAAGATAATAATGTTGCGGGGTTTGCAATGCCTCAATCTCCCAATGATTTCTGCTAATAATGGGATCATTTTGCAATGCCTTCTATTTTCATTACTTCCCTTGTCACATAAATAAGGCGTCAAAGTTTTAATACTTTTTGAACAGTATTCTATATATTACAGTAATGTAGTATACTACTTTAACCTTTTCACTATTGTGTGATTTGGTTGGTTGGTCTTTCTATTTATAGCTGTGCTCAGTGGTATGGCATGAGTGAGTGGTTATCAGCTAATGAAAATATAGAAGACTGGAGAAGTCAAGAGCATAATACAATAATTCACAAAATGTATAGCATTAAGTATAGAAATTCTGATAAATCATTCTGGTGACAAAAGGTATAATGAGATTAGAAATCGCAACAAAAAAATTAATCCTTTCTAATGACATAGATTGTGCCTAGGCAGGGAAATGGTGTTAATTTAACTCGATCTCATTATACTCCTAAATTTGTAATCTCATTTTCCTCCTCAGACGCTTCACTTAAAAAGGCAGCAGTGTGTGTGTGTGTGTGTGATTGGGTGTGATACATTCTATATTTGTGAAAAGTTACTTAATCTTTCAACTTCAGTGCACCAGGAAGTGAGTAATCCTCGAAGCAGAGGGAGACTTCCCTCCTAAGATTTGGAAGAGCCTTTTTGGTTCTTATTCAAGGTTCTGCAGAACGCAACCAGCGTTGATTGGCTCCATAAATCTTCCCTGTTCCAGTGGTCTCAGCCTTTAGAAAGCCTGTTCCAGGCTGTGAGGAGAGACACATGCAGAATAATTAGAGCAGAGAGCTCCGCAGCCAGGACATATTTTACAAAGATGAGGCTTTGGTCGTCAGCGCTGAGCAAGAGGTTTTGAAGAGGTTTGAACCATAGCACGCCTGCAGTGGACCCAGGAGCCTCTCTTAGCCAGCCATTACCCTCTGGATCATGATTTTTTACTCACTTGCTCCATGAAGCGGATGGCTGAGGGGGAGGTGGGAGGGAAACGAAGAATGTTATTTCTTCGCAGCAAGTAATGTCTTTTCTCTTTGCCTATTTACCGTATTATTTCAGATATGCTGTCTAAGTACTAAATATTGCACTCAAGGCTTTGACAGTTTTTAGCTGTGCTCTTTTGTCCAGAGAGGATAAAGGACATAAGGAGAATCTGCTTATTCCTCTGCGTCCGTAATCAAAAATGTGAGCGCATGCAGGAGCATCTTTCCCCATGCATGCGTGCATAGTTCGAGTCACAGCTGAAGTAACAGAGCCCCAACTTAAAAATCTTGTATGATCTCCTGCCTCCTCACTGAGAAAGAAAGAAATAATGTAGAATCCAGGTTTTCAGTTGCTGTCAGGGCTGGATATGCAGTGATTTCTCTCTCAACCTTGGACTAGGAATATGCATGAGCAAGTAATGAGACATTTAGGAACTCAAATTAGTCTCTTCTCTTAGCAACTTCCTTCTTCCCACACCTCAGGAGATTCTAACTAGTCCTTCCCTCTTTATAATCCACCTTCAGCACTTGAGCAACGCAGAAGCTTCCAAAATGCAAGTGCTTTCCGCAGGAATCCGTCTAACATACGTGTCTGGCCAGATGTGGGGAGAACTGGGTCGCAAAACCAAGCTTCTGCCCCCCTAGCTCATACACCCAGAAGTTGCGTGCGTTACACACAAACTCCAGCTTCTTGGCCATGCCACCTTCTCTGTGTAACTACTATTCTGTATTGAGGAAAACTGGTGGAACAGGATTGGGTTTGGTTTGAATTGGATGGAAGCTGTGCTGGAAGTCCACCTCCAGCTGGAAGCAGAGCCTCAGTATGTCACAGTATCCATTCAGTTTTGCCCTGAGTTCAAAGGAGAGAAACTTGCTTTTGCACCAAAATTATCACTTATAATAAAAAATAGATCATTATGATTTTTAAGCTAATATCATGCTTGTTATCTTTCTGTTTGCTGCATTTATGGGAGTGGTGAAGTTTTGTGTAAATCTCTTACTTGCTGCCCAATTTCCCCACCCTCCATTAGAGCCATTATGGCAGTATTTGTGCCTAACTGGGTAAAATGTACTCACAGCTTTTGTTTCAATGTACATTCATCTGCTGATTAATTAGTTTTCTGAGAGCATTATGTCAGGTTAAATATGTATATTTCTAAATTTACTTCACCAAAATAGAATGCAATTAACAGTGCAGAATGTCTTTTGGAACAATTATCATTGTATAAAAATACTAGAGTACAGTTTTGAACTGTCTGCAAAATCCTTAGGGGATGTAGAGGTCTGTTGCTTCGGAGGACTTGTGAAATACTGGACCAAATCCAGTACCTGCACTGGCACACAACAGTGATCTGGTGGCCTGAAAGCAATGAGCCTGCTCTGCTCTGAAAACTTGTGCAGCAGGAAATTAATAAAATATAATATATATAGGAAATATAAATCCCTTTCTTTTGTCATATTGTTTTACTGTCTAAGTGATGTTTGACTGTAGCATATACTTAGCGCATTTAAAACAAATGTAGACAAGCTTTTGAATTGAAGTCTTTCCTAATTTGTCACATGCCAAACCAATGAACATGAGTGTAATGACGCAGCTCTTGTTGTGGCAGTGACATCCCAACTTGAGCTGCTGGGAGAGGTCTGAAAGCATCACCTGATGCTCTTCACCCCCAAGACCTCTTGAATTAGTGCCCCTCAAACCTTTACTATGTCATGAAGTTTTTATACAACCCAAGCCAGACACGTTCACCTCACTTAGTCCGGGCAGCCAAGTCCTTCAGCCTCCATTTCTGGAGCGATGATGACCTGCTCAGCTATCCAAGTTCATATTCAATTAGTGGTTAAAAATTCCTAATTTAAATACCTCTAGGGAAAACATAAGCTCTTTAGAAGAGATACTTAGACAAGTTAAGCGTGATTCATATTAACAGCAATTTGTAAAAGCTTGGTTTCACTGAAGATTACATCTGTTGTTACGAAGTGTTAACTTGAATAGGCAGAGACTGTGGTGATTACGCGTATTATCTACACCCTGGGGGAGCTGCTCTGTATTATAATTTGGAGGCAAGTTCCTGCTGTACTACTGAATTCGGAGGAAAAACTTCCAAGAAATGTGGCAGTGTTTACACTGAGTGACAGAGTTGTGACAGTTTCTAAATCATGTTTGAAGTGGTTTGTATAAAATGCAACCAGACCATTTGTCCGTCCTCTTCTGGGGGGGAGGGTTTATGGGCAATTCAAATAAAAATTACAAAACATCGAGCATACCCTAAATTAAACTTGGTGGCTCGTAGGGTTTTCTACAGTGAGGCACAGGAGGGCTTTTTAAAAAGTCTTTTTTTTTTTTTTTTTTATTGCACATATGCTTGAAAGAGCACATCTTTCAGAACCTGGGAATTGATGTTGATGTAAACCTTTAGGATCTGAGCCCAAGCCGGCTGTTTGTGTAGGTGCCAGGAAAGGCAAACCTGCTGCCATAATGCTTCACCTGCCTCAGGGTTTCATCTTCCTCTTGGAAAGATAGACTCCAGGAAAGATAGACTTCCTTCTGGAAAAAAATATAGAATCACAGAATCGCCTAGGTTGGAAGGGACCTTTAAGATCATCTAGTCCAACCATAGTTGTGGGAGTTGCTGCTGAGTGGTCAGGTAAAGTTGAGAAAGTGCTGATCCATAGCAGCTGGAATGTGAAAGCGGTCTGGGGCAGGCTTTAACTTTGTAAATTTGTGCATCTTTTCCAGGTACAGATCCTATCTCCACAGCTATGGCACAGGGCTCCACAGTACCAAAGAAGGAGTAACAGGAAAATAAATGACCAGAGCTGACTCAGGCTCAGTAAACCTGCCATGGTGAGAAAATTAATGCTTCTTTTTGCCATTGATCTCTTTTATTTAAGGATGAGGTAGGGGGAGGGGAAGTAGAATTAACCCAAACTTGAGCCTGAAAATCAGTTATTTCAATCAAAAAGTTTTCCACTGTACCTTACAGATTTATAGTTCTCATGTGTGGTACCTTGTTTTCACTTGGGGTGGCACGACTCTGACTGGAGCTCCTGCATCCTAGGGAGCTACCTTGGACTCCCCTGTGCTACAGGATATAGTGTTGAACTGGGAAGCTCACTGCAGGGGTGTAGATGGAAAACGAATATGAGCTATCTGAAATACAACTTTTATGAGGTGTTGCAATAACTTATATTTTAAAAATACTTTTTGGTTTTGGCTTAATATCTTTCCATTTCCGCACTTTTATATTTTCCATTAAAAAAAAAATAATCAGCTCTCTTCCACAGAATACAAACAATTCTAAGAGAAAGGGTGAGTTTGAAAGTGAATCGTCTTGTGAAGTTTCACAAGAAACTTTTTAAGCATTCACAGTATTAAAATTTCAAAATGATTATTTCTTTTCCTCCCTCTTAAAAAAAATCTGACTTACCATTTGTTAATAAATAAAAAGGATCAATGTGGGTAACAATGTGGTAACAAAGAAAAGCACTTTCCTATTTTTCCATTATTTCCCTTGTTATGTGTGAATTATTCTGTGCTATCTTTTTATCAATGTGGGCCTGTGCTATGAAATTAAATCAATAACCATTGTGCCTAAATTGAACTCTGAGGGGTAAAAAAACTTCACCTCATACTGTTATTATTTTTCCTTTCATTTCTTATTTATTTTTGCCTTGTCTTTGTGTTGCAATCTATGCTTGTTCTGAGTGAGCGCCACCAGATATACCATACTATCAGCTTTTCAGCTGCTTTGCACTCAGATGACACTGTTGGAAAAGTTGAAACAATTTAAGTGATTGGAAATTTTCATCTCTTTTCATGGAACATGACCAACTTTGACTGTAACATGATTTGCTGGAGGGGAAAAATAGGTGTGGTTGCAGTGAGGTTTAAAAAAAACACAGCAGATTTTCCTTGTCCTACCTCATTTTCCATCACACGGATAATTGTACAAATTTGAAAATTAAAAAAATTAAAATAATATTGAGACAGAGGGTATTCACACAGTCAGTGGCATCACAAGTGAGGTCTGAGGTGAGCAAGCTCTCGTGTGAACATTGTGAATGTACCAGGTTTGCCCATAGATTGATTAAGTCCAGCTGGAATTTGCAGAGGGGTTCCCTTTGTCCTGGGTTTCAGGTCCCCATTCCAGCACCCAGTCTCAACAGGCATGAACACCCAGCAGACTGGATGTGTCTTGGCACATGCCAATGGCCCTACTCTGTGGTCACATTGTCCCCTTATGCTACCATGAAGTTTTTTTCTCTCTCAAAATCTTGAAGGTTGCTTTGACAAAAATTCAGTTGGACAGGAACACATGTTAAATAAAACCAAAGTATGAAAAACCTCATAAAATACCATGTCTGCTGTATATCATGTTCCAAAACATTAAAGGCTCCACAGGAGCAGAAGTTCACAGCACACAGAGTGATGTTCTGGGTTTTGGTTTTTTCATGATCTTTTGTTACTTTTTTCTGTTGGAAGTTACTCTGAAACTGAGTAAAATGAATTATTAAGCAACCTTGAGTAACTGCTGTTTATGCACTGAATTTATACAGTATTTTAATAATTGTATTTATTTATATTGTTTATTAACATAGTTAGTAAGCTAATAAGAATAAATATTATTATGAGTATGAATTTACACTATGCAGAAGTTGTCATTTTTCTTTTTCCCTCCACTTTTTACTCGTGTTCCTGACCTGGACTTTATCCCTGTGAT
Source organism: Limnodromus scolopaceus (assembly GCA_028565335.1). Taxonomy (NCBI): domain Eukaryota; kingdom Metazoa; phylum Chordata; class Aves; order Charadriiformes; family Scolopacidae; genus Limnodromus; species Limnodromus scolopaceus. Next base: position 10,285,609 of record JAOXNO010000024.1, read on the forward strand.
GGTTTTGTTTGCAAACACTGAAGAATGAGCTGGATGGAAGGGATGGTGCCTTCCTTTCCCTGCCTGCCCCAGCCTAGGATCCTGCTGCAGGTGGACCAACTGGTGCAGGTACCCGCTGCTCACTGAGCAGATTTTGATGTGCTGGTGTGTGTTACAGGGGCCTCCTCATCTGCTCACACTTAGCTCTGAATTTTGTCCTTGTTCCAGGTGTGGGCACCTGCCTATCAGGGCGTTTTCATATTGATGCTGTGCTCCCTCTGCGCTAACTGGTGCATGGTGGGTGTGGAAGGACTTAAAAAATGGCACGACAGCAGGTAAGGCTCTTCTTTTGCATTCAGTGATGTGAGCTCCTGCTCTGCTTATCCAAAACTAAACCTTTTGGGGGGCTTATTTATTGCTAATTGAAAAGAACAATAACGAGATATAAACTACAGCAATGCCTGTCTCCCTGAATCTGGTTGTTCCTAGACCTGTGTTTATGCCTTGGAGGTCAGGCATCTTAACCAGGGTGTTAGACTAAGTACTTTCCCCAACTTTGTGTTACCCTTTCAGCATACACTGAAACGCAGAATACAATAAAACATGCAAACGTTTAACGGGGGTAGCCGGGTTGAGGACCAGCTGTGTTTGCAGTTACGCTGATGCATCCACGGCACCCTGAAGTGTGAGAAGCAGCAGGGAAGGATAGGGGACAAAAATGTTAGTGGCAGCAGAAACAGGATACGTATCTGCAGCTTTCCTCTATAAATTGTCTTGATATCAATTTGAGTTTTTAGTTTGACTTATGAGCCCCATGTTGGAGTAAAAGTTAAGCTTTTTGAGAATTTCCAAGGACAGAGATCCCCCAGCTTCTCAGGGCAATGCTCTGGTAGTGGGCCAGCTTCACAGTGAAGAATTTTTTTCTTTGCATCCATTTAGAATTGCCCCTGCTGAGATGCAGTCGTTGCCTCTTACCCTTCAGTGTCAGATCCTGACACGCCTGGCTCTGTCTTATCTTCAACCCCCTTAAGGCGGCTGCAGACAGCAGTTAGGGTCCCCCCAGTCTTTGCTTCTGCAGGCCAAAAAACCCACCTCCTCCTATGTCATGTTCACATTTAGTAAATATGACCTCAGATCTGGAAAAATATTTTTAATGTCTTCTGTTAAATAATTGGTGAGCATTTAAAATGTTTTTCTCACTGGATTTGATAGCTTCCTTGGGTCCTTTTTCTTTCTGAGCCCAAAGAATGGCTTCACCCAGTCAAGCCTATCCTTGGGGCTCTCTGTCTAAGCAAACTTCAAATGTAACCAGCAGAAGAAATGAAAAGGCCCTTTTTCTGTGATTACCAGTGTCCTCCTGCTGAGTCTAAGCTCAAAGAGGCTGAGGTTAATGGGCAGAAGTCAAAGGCTCCAAGATCTTCCTTTTTCTCCCCTTTTCCATCTTTTGACAGGCTTTCAAAGACAACCATTGCTGCCAGCCCCGCTCCCTGCAGCCCGGCCCGGGAGGGCTGCTGCCCGGCCATGAAGAGCTTGGAGCTTTGCTAATGCATCTCTTGCTTCTTGAGGAGCCTGACCTCAGGCCTTGGAGGATGCTCTCCTGGTGAGTCAATGGACTGATTTTTAGCCATCCTGCCCTCCTCCTGCTCAGGGTGCGCGTTGGCCACAGACATATCAAGCACTGCTCTCAGCTTCCTTTTCTCCTTGCCATAACGATGAGATAGGGTTTTACTTTCTCCTTTAGGTGATAAAGGTACTTGAGAGCTTTTCGAAGTTGATACCTTTATGTATTATTTTTCATAACTGGTAGCCTTATACAGGGACTGAGCTCAAGGTAGTCACCTGATCTTACAGTCTGAGTAAAGCTGAGTATTTTATTTTCCATGTTGTTATTGCTGTTGTGTGGTGCTCATGGTGACCGTCAGTTGTGAACGTGGCTGAACTTCACGGGTGTGCTTTCTGTCATTTCTTTAGGCTAAGTGAAAAGAAAACGTAAAGCAGTGTAGACAGTGAGAACTGAAAGAGAAGCTGCTGTACAAGGCAGTAATTAGTAGTTAGCCTGGCAACCTTTAACAACAATTGAGTCTTTATGGCCCAGTGGTCTTTTTTAGTGACTCAGTACAAACACAAGAACTAGGTCACAGACTTGATGCTGCTGTGTGGGCTTCAGGGGCAGAAAGGAGTCGGGAAGCTGCAAGAGGCAGCAGGCTGAGACAGGGCTGGGAGAGCTCAGCTTGGAAAGGGAGAAGCAGCAGCATATCTCCAGAGATGAGGCTCGCTAGAAGCGGATGTAAAAGTTGCTGTCACACAACTTGCTTCTATATTTTTCCCTCAGACAATGCGATTTTGTGTAGATTGTTTGTAAATAAACATGGTTGTATCAAAGGAATGCTATCTTTCTGAATTTCTTAATAGGATATTCTGGCAATGCATGTAATAGCTAATTTTCCAGACTGAGACCCACACATCTGTCCTTCTGCAATAACCTTTCAGTGCAACTCCCATGAATTGAGCCCAAAATATTACCCCAAGTATCATTACAATCTTATAAGAGGCTGGACAACAGAACTGGTTATTTGGCTGCTTTAAATGGAGAGGCTGTTGATACTGGGTCCATGAAGGGCCAAATGCTGCAGCATGGGGCACCAGCTGGTCCCCAGGATGGACAAGCACACCTAGAGAAAAAACCAATGCCCTGGTGCCTCATGACCATGTTGATGGAAGCGGTCAAGTAGGGAGATTTCCAGGGCTCAATTTCTGCTCACAGTGGAGTTGTGATGTGAATCTGAGCTTGAAGTCTGGCCATAGAATGCATCCCAAATGGACTCAGGCTTTCTGCTCTATGGAGTAAAAAATTCCCAGTTTTAGGCATGAAGTTGGGTATTTTCCTACTGATTTTTTTCTTTTCCCAGTACAAATGTATTTATTGCCACTTTTGTCCACTTTTGAAACCTGTCTCTTCATTTAGCTATTGTCTTTGATCTGGAGTGTACATAGTGCCTCTTCTGTGATTTTTCTGTTCTCTTTCTTTCAAGAAGTATTGTGGCTTCTGTTGTGTTCACATCAAAGTCTTAGAAGTGTTTCCTCATCGAGAATTACAGGTCATCAGGACAGCAGTAACTGGTCTAAGTATATTATTATTTATTATTTATATCTTGTATAGTGCCAGGAGTACAGCAGATACTCTGAGTCTGGTCTGTAGTACAGTGAAATCAATGGGAAATGATCCTTAATTAATTGGGCTTCTGTTCCTAAAGTAATTCAGCACTTCCATTGAGAATTAAGTCATCAGCTTCTCTTACTAAGTAAACATCACAATAAATAATATAAGCCGTTGCTTTCAGAATGTTTTGTCTTCCTGCAACTCAAAAGAAGCTTTTGTTTAAAGTTTAAAACTTTTATGGAGCTATGCCTCTGGGCATTTTAGACATAAGATGAATAAAAAATGATCTAGGGTTTTATTTTAGAAAACCATTCCTGTGCCTATATGGGCTTGTCATTTTGAAATGAAATTTTCATACAAACTTTCAGCCCAAGGGACCAAGTGGGATCTTCAGATTTAAGAATTAATAACTGTTCTGCCACTCAGTGGATCCCTGAGCAGTATGGCCACACCAAAACCTATCTTTGTCTACCATCCCTGAGCACTTTGAGTTTTTCATATTTACTGGGAGTTAGGGCAGCGTATCTTTACATGGTACTATCTGCAGTATGCAATTAATCCAACGAAACTAGGCAACTTCACAGACCGCTAAAAGCTACTAATTAATTCTAACTTCAAACATCCACAAAGACACACTCCATCTGATCACGATGAAGCTTACAGCTAGGATTGTTATTTGTCACAGGAAAAACAACTTGTCGGGTCTCTCCAGTACGACCACGGCTCTTTCCTAAGTTGTCGGTTCTGCGCTCTCTCTTCAGGCTGCCAGGTAGGAGCCGACGAGCTGGCTCCTCTACAGCAAAACCAGCCCTGGCTTCATACTTGCATCCCAGCCTTCGAAAGCCAGCGTGGTTGTGTAAGGATTGGAGCTCATACAGTACCTGAGAAGTGGTTTCATTTCACCTACCTCCTTCCTCTCCTTCCTCCTGGTCCTGGTTTTTCATCTGTGACAACTTGCTCAGATGGTGTGGGATGCCGGAGGCGGGGGAAGAGGCCCTGAGTGAAATCCCAGAGCTAACTTTGCACATCGGCTGCCACCCCGTGAGCACCATCTAGCTGACTCCTAAGACAACAGCATGGGAGGCTGAACGGGTGCAGGCTCTGAAATTCAACGAAACAAGCCTTCCGTGCTCCAGCTTGGTGATGTAAGCTATAAAAATACTGGTGGGCCTGATATCCATACAAACTGCTTGCCACAAATGCGTGTTTGGTTGTCTTAGGGTGCAATGACGTGGCGAAAGTATCTTCTGCTACAGGGTGTCTGCACGAAGCAAGTTTCACAGTCTGAGGACCAGGGTTTTTCACCTTTTGTACTGTATAAACAGCAAGAGTATTGCATCCCCTTTGTTTTCAGCTGATCAATCCTCTGTAAAGGCAGCACTGTGCTTGGGGAGAAGCACTCAACTGGAGCCTGAAAACCTCCTTTTGCCTGAGTACACTGTGTGATTCCTCATCTGAGAAGCAGGATTGAGAATTTATTTATATCATTTTTCTTCAAAAGCGTTCTGTAAAGATGACTTAATTAATTCTTGCATAGTGGTTCGAAAATGAAAAACTGTCATGTTCAGAATTAGAAAGAGTTTTTACTCCCTTTTGAAGGAGAACTATAGTTTCCTGGGTTGGTTTTTTTTTAGGTTTGAGGGTTTGGGGTTGGTTTTTTTTTTTTTTCGTTCTTACAGACTTTACATTTCCTATCCTGAGGTATAAAGTCTCACTGAAGAATTTCCCTGGAATGGCGACGGCCTACTGTTTAAGTAGCCCTGCTTGTTGTTAGTTCAGCGCTGCATTGATACATAAGGGGGATGATTTGCACAGTACGAATGAAGAGATCAGGGATCCACTGCACCGAGTGCAACTGTGAACCATGAAATTGTATCTTTCATATGTCTTCCAGTTTAAGTAGGCACCTGTTTGTTCTTTTCTTTATATCCAGAGTCCATGAGTTCATCCCTTCTCAGGCAAAGACAAAATACTGGCTTTCCTTACCTGTGCCCCACTTGGCTGTATTCAGCGCAGAATGGTGGTGTAAGGAAAGATGCTGGGTGGGAATGGGGGGAACATTGTGAGGAGATGTAGAAGGATTGTATTTGTTATTTAATATATGAAGAGCAGCATGCAGTCTGACTGCTGTTCAGAAAAATTCAGATCCCATTACACATCCCCTGATGAAAGCTCATATTCCAAACAAATAAAAAAATACTGGGCAGTGCAGCAGACACTTAGTCATAGGGATGTTTGGTGCATAAAATTCAAGAGTTACTTACTTGATCTCCATTGATGGGCTTTGTGGACAGTGCAGCTTGAAAATATTTTGGTTATTAAGCCCAGGAGGTGCTGGGACCACCTGAAAAAGTACACAGTATCTCACACATCCCTCAGGCGCACAAAAGTCAGTCTCCAAAGGCAGTTGGGAGCCGGGTGTAAGGAGACAGTGATTGAGTAGGCCACCAGCAGTTACTTTCAAGTCTTTATTTTTTTAGGCTGTCTTAAAGGTTTTGAAGGAAGGATGATAAAATCTCTCGGAAAAATCGATAGCTTTTCAAATGATAGAACCAGCTTTCACCTGGTGGGGAATCATGGTTGTGCCTTCCAGAGTGCAGCGGAAGGTGCTTTGTGCATGATGCTGGCTGTCTCCACCAGCCGTGCTTCGGGTACCACCGTCTAGGTTGCTGATCTGTCAGCACACTGTCACTGTGCTGCTGCTGAATTTACGGCTTGCCTGTGGTCTGCCTAAACTGTTACGGTACTCTCTGCCCTATCAAAATCCATTTGGCCAGTAGGGCTTCATAAAGGGTTTGCTATAGGTCATGGAGTAGTGGCTCTCGGCCAGCTGATTTTGGCAATTGTCTCCTTGCACTGGCCAGTATCACTGAAGCTGTAAGAGCTGGGTGTGAGTCAGTGGACTCATCCACTATGCTGGAGTCCAGCAGACTCTTTAAAATGCTGTTGTTTAATTTAATCCAAGCAGGGATTCTTCAGAGCTATGTAGCACGAGGGTTGGCAGCACCAGAAAATACATATAATTTATGTTATCTTCTCTATCCCAACAATATTGTAGCAAAGCTTCCTTTTTGACAACTGGCTAGCTCCTGCCAATAGTGAAAACATAGTTCTACGACCTGCAGGAGAACTACTGCGGGGTTGCCAAGGCTGGCTAGAAATTAAATATGTATATATTTTTTAAAGATAATAAATGATAATTGATAGATATATTCATTGGAGAATCAATGCCTTATTTCTTTGGGAAAAATAAATTGTTTCCTCCTTCACCATGTTTTCCAAATGCCTGGTTTAAAAATTATTTCCTTCATCTCCAGCCATCCCTTAAGGTTTTTTTTTTAAACAGGATTGGTTTAGGCATAAAAATTCTGTGAAAGCCTGCAGGTGATCCTCATATCAGAAGACTGATGTGATTTTTATTTTCTAGAATGCACTCCCCAAACACCTCACCTGCAGGGTTGAATTTTTCCATGCAGGGGAAAGAAGCAGTGGTCCTTTATAAATTGTTGTGCTTTCAGTGACTTGAAGCAAACCATGAGAGGCCACATACACTCGGGTACTGGTGCACCTAAAGATGTAAATGAATGCCTACATGCTTGAAGACAACAGCTATTCTGACTAAATGTGTGTGTGTGTCGACCTGGGAGTTAGCACAGACATCTTTTCCCCCTCTCCCTGTCCTTGCATGATGTTACAGCTCCTAAGAAGGTCTCGTGTTCCACTGAAGGGTGGTGCAGGAGAACCGCATTTCTCTCCCTGTCTACGTCCCACACTCCTGGTCTGGCCTTTGGCCAAACTCATGATTTCTCCTGACTCTGTGCTTGATTAGTGATATGGCAGTAACGCTGTCTCTCTTCTTCCCTCAGCTGTTGTGAGGGGAAATTTATTGATGTTTGTAAGGTAGTCAGATGTGATGACTGGGGCATATATATTCTTTGCTCCTTGGGGAGCAGTCAGTTAAATGCACACAGGGCACAAAGACTTTATAAAATATGAAACCTCGGTGAATTTATTCCTTTTAATCGTATTCTGTATTGTATTTTTGAGTACCTTCTTGTAAAATGGTGCATAATCTTTAATGAATACAAGACTATAAGGTCTCCTTTGGATTTAAATTCTAAGTATTTGCATAAATTTAGCTCCATAAAATTATTTTATTGGCAAATCAAAATGCACACACAGATGTACCTTTCAGAGCTTAATTTTGTAAACAAGGCATCATATTCGGCTCTCAGTGAAGCTGGCATAATTCTACGGTAACATCAATAGATTTACTTGAGATTTATATTTGGGTTACTGAGAGCAGCATTTGGCCTAAAGACTCCAGAGTGAGAAGCATATAATTAGTCATCTGCCCAGCAAGTGCAGTCTACTCAGAAAATTTACAACTAGAGTAAAAATTTTGCACCAATCAATTTTTAGTCTGCTTTAACATCCACGTTTTTCATCCCTATCTCACTCTTTTGTTAGTTAAATAAGATTATTTTTTTCTTTCCTTGCACATCAGGGAGCTCGGAGTCCTGCTTTTTCCAGATACAAAGTCTCAGTGCTATTTTTACGTGGATAAAGAACCATCAATTAAGTTTAGTAAGAGATTATGTACAGACAGAGCAACCATCTAATCAGGGTCTCAAGGGCTTTGGAATATTAAGCTTGATTTCTGTAGCAAGTTATTCCTGTTATCTACCTTTTTGATGAAAACATGTCCAGTAAAAGGAATACCTTATAAATGCCTTCACCGCTTTAAGATCACTCAAAAAACACACTCAAAAATTCCCAGGTGATACATAGTGCATTGTGACTGTCACTCAACGGCGAGTATGTACACACAGCCTACGTTACTCTAACCTTAATATATGATGAGTAGTTATTTTCCTTTGTGCATTGCGGAGAGATTTCTGTCCAAGCAGCAGCGGGCAGTCACATGTCACAGTCTGGAGCTAAGTTCCCTACAACTCTTTAATCATTTGGTAGCTCTGCCTGTCCAACATTACCTGACCTTCAGTTTTTCTTCCAACAGCATATGCTGGGACTTACATTTTTAATTTCTTTTAGTCACCAAAACAAATATGCTGGTGGGGCTCAAAATTTTAAACTAATATGTAATAAAGAAGAAGTACATTAATTTAAAATTATATATTTAAATATATAATAATAATATGGAATTAATTTATATATAGGCTAATGGTAAAATCATAAAATAAAACCACCTTGAAAATTCCAAGATTAAATCCTTTGAGCATTTTTTAAAATATAAGGTGTCTACTATAGGCTAATGAAAGCACGCTTTAAATGCCTGCTAAGAATCCTAGGTAGAATAAATATAATGGCCTCATCTTCTGAAATATAATGTTGATACAGAGCTGTTATAAGTACAGTGCATTAGCACACCCAGAACTAATGGTGACCTTTGCTTTAAGCAACGCTTGCTGAATTTGAAATAACATTTCTCTCTGGAAACAGATTGTGTTTTACTGGGGAGGAAGGACATTCAGGCAGAAGAAGGCAGGAGCCAACCTTTGTTGTGCCAGGGCAGGTTGTAGAAAAGGCAGCAGATCCTGAGGGCTAATCTGGGTTCATACCTGGAAGAGTTGTTCAGTCCTGATTTTGTTAGTATTTTTCATCAGTCAGGCATTAAAAAGAAGTTAACCCCTTCCCCCCCAACAAAACAACAATGAAACAAAAAGGATGGAGAGAGAAAAGTGCTATGCATGGTCAGGCACTCCCTGAATGTAGAGTTGATATCTTGGACACGTTTTGGTTTCAATGTTCTTCACAACCCTGTATGAGACCAGGTGGAGGGATCTGGACCTGTGTGGAGAGTTAACCTCAAACATTTCCCATCCTGAGCGCTGAGGGTACACACTGAAGAATGTTGGCACTAAAAACGGTTTCTCAATGGATTTTGTTTTTGTTTTTTGCTTTTGCTGTAGCACCACAGGTCAGACACCTCTAGGAAAATGAAGCACAGTGAGAGTTCTGGGGTCTGCTGGGATCTCACAGCAAGCCAGAGATCAGTGCTGGGACAAAGATCTCAAGGTTCCCTTTCTCCTGAAATATACAGTCTGTCCCTGCATGTTCCCAGTGAAACCAAAGAGAAATTGTTGAGGACAAACTCTTCAGCACGTGAACTGCGTCGTCTCAAAGTAAGCTTCTCTTACCAATGCCTCCAGCTCCCTCGATGTGTGGGCTCCTCACTTGTCTTTGTCCCATAGCTCTTACCTGGTGTCAAGACCAAATGGCAGACACTGTTTTATTTCTTATTTATGCTGGGCCTGACTCCTTCCCTGAGCTAATTAACCTGTGGCATCAGCAGAAGCCCATGGCAGGGGCTGGGGGCTGGCTGAAGCCTGAGAGAGCCACACAGGCTGTGACCTGAGAGCAGAGGGGTGCATGCTGTGCTGGGATTAGGCTAAATTTCTTGAGGGATAATATACTTTGGTCACCATTAGTGTCCAGCACACCTTAGGTTTAAAAAAAAAAAAAAAGGAGGAGGGAAGGGGAGAGGTAGAGAAAATGTGGGAACATTTTGCTGCTACCTTTAAGCTCTGGTATGATGGCTCAGCTTTCAATCTCTTCTGTGATAATAACCTCAGAAAGAGAGAAAAACACTGTAAAAATGAATTGGACAGTGTATGTAGTGCTTGTTACACAAAGGGCTATTATTTCTCACTGCGTGTGTACTTACCATTAGAAAAGTTTTAAGGATAATACAAAAACTGAGATGACAGCTGCCAAAGGCATTTTAAGATTAACTAGCATAATTGCACTTCCAGATGGAGGGAAGTTCAGAAACAACTTGATATTTTCTGACCTTAGGGTGGTGAAGGTGATGTGCTCAGTCTCTGGAAGAAGCATTTACTTCTCCATTCAGTAACTGTCCCTTTATTCCTTCCCCACTTGCCAGTTTATTGCCGCAGCCGTGGCGTTGGCACGGCATCTGGAGGGAGCTGTTTGTCTGTTTTGTGAAGATAAGGGTCGGGGTGGAGGATGCGGAGCAGGGGCAGGGGAATTGAGACAAGGGAATGGGGCATCAGGCAGCGGGTACAATTAAAGTGAGACGAGCACAAACACCTGCCTCTCAAACAAATCCCCATGTTTGCAAACTGATTACAAGCGGAACTCTTTTCTTTATTGAGGTGAGGAAGAGGGCAGAGTGGGACCCCACTAAAGGCGATAAGGAGAACTGCCTTTTCGGATAGCTAGGAGTTTAGGTATGATTATTCTTTTGGGAGAAGCTCTTTTGGTCATTGTGGGAAGGTGAAGGCCGATTCTCAAAAAACCCTTCTGTGTTGCCTGTTTTTAATTTCAGATAAAAAGCTCCTCTTCATTTTCAAAGTAAGCCCATGTGCCCCCTTTACATACAGTTACACTCTTGCTGACAAGTGGCCTGCTTTTAAGGACGTAGTACACCAAACTCTTTGATCGGTTCTGTGTGATCAACCCCAAAATTAAATTCTTTCATTGCCACTTAGCATCAGATACTAAGTCATTTTACAAAAGGAATAGTTACTCAGACATTCTCTCTGTTGTTGCACGGTCGTGTCAATATATGCCAGAACAGAGCACAGATGAAGCAGTGTCGGTACCTCCATGTCCTTCATGCATTTATTTCACCCCGTCCTTTGCCTCCCACAGGGCACGACTGTAACCGCTTGTCCTGCAGTTGCTCACCAGCATCGTGCACTGGGTACCACGGGTGAAGAGATGCAAGGCACAGGGAGCAGGTATGAGCCCAGGGCTACTCGTACAGCACCTGGGTACAGGCTATGCCACCATCCCCACCAAGGGCCGTGTATCCCTCAAGCCAAGTTGCCTGTGCAGAACCTGTGTTCACCTCGGAGATGCTGCGGTCCCTTCTTTTAGGTCAGGGCTGCAGCAATCCCTGGCTGTTGCATTTAAAGGTAAACGAGTATTTACCTCCTAGTTATGGTGTACATAAGTCCTACTTGTGGCTGCCCCATCCCTGGAGGTGTTCAAGGCCAGGCTGGATGGGGCTTTGAGCAACCTGGTCTAGTGGGAGGTC
>JAOXNO010000024.1:10305676-10331581 GCA_028565335.1 Limnodromus scolopaceus
AACACAGCCCTCGAGGTGAGGCCTCACCAGTGCCCAGTCCAGAGGCACCATCACTGCCCTACTCCTGCTGGCCACGCCACTCCTGATACAAGCCAGGATGCTCTTGGCCTTCTTGGCCACCCAGACACACTGCTAGCTCACGTTCAGCCAAGCTGCCGAGTGTCTGCTCTTCCCGCCTTTAAATCCCCGCGTGGCTCCTGGCCACGCCCCCTCCACGTCTGATTGGCTGCCGCGGACTTCCTGGTTCCGGCTGGGGCTGGGGCTGTGAGTGGGGGGTCCCTGAGCTGGGACCGCCCCTTGTGCAGCGCCATCCCGCCCCCGCCTCGGGCTCCCCTCAGGCCTGGCCGCCTCAGGCCTCGCCGACCGGCGGCAAAACCAGGACGTGTCAGGGCACACGGTCAGCGCATCCCATCTCGCAAGGGAAGGGGGGAACACGAGGTGAGCAGCGGTGGGAGAGACCCTTCCCCTACCCGGGTGGGCAAAGCAGACGGGGCGGTAGGCAGCAGGAGAGTTGAGTCCACATGCAGAGCACTGCCCTCGGCCTGGCTGCGTCCTGGGGACTCCTGCCTCCAGATAGCAGCGTTCAGAGCAGTACAAATGGGTGGCTGCACCCAGCAGCACCTGCATACCTGCTGCTGGGCTGGGCGTGTGGGAGCATGCGGCTTTCTCCTTCTTTTTTTGAGGTTTGAGCGGGACTGGCCATGGCCTGCTCCTTCTGCTCCTCTGCACTGCTGCTGGGAAACGTGTCTATCAGTGAGGTCAGGAGAGCAAGCCTAGCTCTCACCAGCACTGGCACAGCCTCTCGCCGCCTCCTCCTCTGCGCCCGTGTCGCAGCTTGTCAAGGAGACACAAATGAAAAAAAGAGCTATTTCACAGTCCAGTGACTGTGAAACTTTGTGTAGCCGGAGGGCGAGGCGTGAGGGCGTGATGGAGGGAAGCAGCATGCGAAGTTGACTGCTGGAAGACCGAGAGGCAAGGAGAGAAGCCCTGAGGGGCAGGCTTTGCCGCCTGCCTCACGCCGTCCTCTCACTGCACACAGTTTTGCTTTACCAGGGACCTCCTGGGCATCCCACAGCAGAGCCTGGGTGCAGACTTGGTGTGGGCATTGCCGCCTCTGTGGTGTGTATCACCGTGCTTTTGGAAATGGGCTAGGACCTACTGATTTATTGTATGGGGAGCAGCTTATGAACATCAGGCAGCAAACCAAAACTGAACACATGGTTTGCAGCTTGGGTAGATTTGAATCTTCTGTCTGCGTTAGACAGGTCCATTAAATCAAAAAGTTCAAATTCCACATTCCATTTTCAACCTGAGGTTATAATTGTCTTTATTTTGTCAATGTACATATATATACATCAGATTATTTATTAATAGTTAGGACTATTTATGAATACTCCTAACTCAGTTTGCTTACTGTTTACACCACAGATAGGGGGGTGTGTGTAGTATCATTATCACAACAAAGCCCTTATTATTTAGGTGCTTACAATTTTGGCAAATACATACAGGCTGAAATTTTGCATGCTTGGACTCAGTCCATGGGCAGAGCTTTTGGAGGCTGAAAGTAAAATGCATTCAATGATCTTTGAATTGCGTGTGCTTCAATGACATATATTCCCCCCAAAACACAGCATGTTGTTGTTTATCCTTGTAGTAACATAAAAATGGGGGAGCTGAGTCATTTAAACTGTCTTGTTTTGTAACTCTTACAAAGATTTACAAATAGAACTAAAAACCCATGCAATTTTGAAATAAACTGCTTGTCACACTAAGACAACTCATCTTTTTCCACATTTTCCCCCCACATATACACAGGAAGGTGAGGTGTTTGACTCAGTGGTTTGAAATATATAGATTTTGTGAGATCCTATAAATTGATTCAGAATTGGAAGAATTATTGCCGTTACCTTGCTATCAGCCATCCAGCTCCTAAGGAGACTCTTTCCCCAAGAAAACAACTATCTTTGGTGTTGAGTTCCCTGTTTAGGATCTTTTCTTTCCTAGCAGGCTTCTCTGGCATTTACTGTTCAACAGAGGCTGGTCATTAAAGCCTGGAGGCGAGGGTTTTTTACTAAGCTGTGGCTTGCTCAATCTTTTCCAGCTGGTAAAAGATTTTAACTCCTTGTACTTTCTATTATTCATAAGGGCGGAGGATCATGCTCTCCAATCAAGCAAGCCCTGCCGAAGCTCAGAAACCAGCAGCCAAGAGCGCGCTTTCTGCTCACCAGTGCGTGGTCGAAGGGAAGAGCAAGTGAGCTGAGCCCTGGCGCTGGGGTCTGCTCCCACCTCCCACCCCGGCTGGCTTTCACAAACAATTCTCCTGGCATAGCATGGTGCCCCCGAGTGTTATCCAGTTCCAGTTATCCAGTGCAAAGTAAGTAAATATAATTACTCCTGCTTTACAGAGAGGGACTGCAGCTTGCCCAAGATTGAAGGGGAATTGTGAAGAACCAGGACTGAGATTTCAGCCCTTGTTCAGGCCGCATTGCTTTCTTGCTACAAAGAATTGCTGCTGTTTTTTGGTTTTACATTTTGGCAGGTAAATTCTAACTGAAATCTGTAGGGAAACTTACTCCTCGCCACCACTTTAGATGGCAGCCATGTTAAATAAAACCACTGTCTATTAGGAAGGGCTGTCTACTATAATCTGCTGTGTAAGGATCATAAGAGTTGCATTTTTTTGAGCAGCTGGGAAGCATAGACTTTTAAATTCATGTTTTTTTCTTTTACAAGTTAATTTATATACCTCCTTAGAATTGCCAGAAACGTTCTTGTCATGAATTTCTATGGGGGATTTCACTAAAAAAACCCAACAGAATTTGTAAGACCAACCCAAAAGATCTGCTGTTTTCATTTCCTGCATTTCTTGTCCAGCAGAGCAAGTTGTTTTCTTCATGTGTGCAGTCTCATCAAAAACAATGAAACAGCATTTATGGGGCTGGTTACAAAATCCTTCACAATGATAAATGGGATCAATCAGAATCTAAAGAAGTAATAGTAATTTCATAATTCAGGATATAGTATCTGTAGTGACTGTATAGTATCTGCCCTAGTGACTATATGTGTGCCTACCTGCCAAAGCAGATATGCAACTTAGTGATGTAAACATCATGGACTCTGTCAGAAAAATGTCGTTTTGACAAGATTACATTGCTTTCCGTAATTATGCTCAAAATTGAGAACATGAACCTAAGCGGCTTGTACAAATCTCACTTTAGTCAAATATAATGAGCTCTTCCACCTGAAACTGGGTGTCTGGCCAGCGCTGTGGATGTGGCTGCTGAACCCATGCAAGGAGGCTGCACCATCCGTCTGGCAGAGTGACCCTGCTGTGCCCACAGCTGGGAGTCCTCACTGCTGTCCCCTGCTTTGCCAACAGCCTCCCAGGGTGATTTTAGACAAGCGGTGATATCTCTCTGCTTTAGTTCGCCACTTGTAAAATGAATAATAACGGTTGCCCACCTCCACATGTGTTAACATCAATGAAGTTTAAGTTCTCTGGTGAGGACCACATGCATTGCTCATCTATGGTCAGTATGGTGGCATCTAACTGGGTTTCTTCACTGCTGCATTCTGAGCAGGGAACCTCTCTAAAGTACACCCTCGTCTCAGGGTCTTTCCACTCTGAGTCTGCATCAAGTGCAAGGATTTGTTAACAGGCCAGGGATTTATCCCACATGCAAGGCTTTGTTCACACCAAGGGGAAGTACCATGCTAGGAAACTTTCCACTGGCAATCTGTCACCAGGTATGCTGTGGGAGGGGACACAACGCAGTCCAGTGACTACTGTAGGAAAAACACAACTAAGGTGAAGTTTGCCATTAGTTGGCTAAAAGGGACAAGTAAGAGAGTGTTCAAAGGAGCAATATAAGTCGCAACAAGCACTAAGACAAAGCTCCTTAATGAATGCCATGCCACAGCTGCAAAACAGCAACAGCAAGTGCCCAGCTGCCAGTGGGTCTCACGCTAGATAATGCAGAGGTGATAAACCAATCTTAATGCCCGAGTAATTAACAGTGAAGTATTTTTAACATGACAACTAACACTGAGCTATGACTACTGCTGTAGCGTTAACAGCTGAGCAGCTATATCATTATCTGTGTCTTTTCCTGTGTAATCTTTTTAGTGTGAAACGTCTTTAATTTTAGTTTGCTGGAAGAGCTGTGAGAGGGCAAAGGAGTCAACGGATATAAAATACCCAACCAGCTTACAGAACGCGCGCTTCCATTTATACGCGGTAGTGCAGCATGAACAATGGCCTGTTGTCAATTGCTTGAAGTAACTTATATGCTGCAGTTTTTCATGCTCTATTCCAGAAACAATAACTATATATCTCCAAACCCTAGTGTATCCCTGAGCAGGAAAAGCAAGAAGAAATAACAGCAAGTGTTTCTTCTTATAGCATAGAACAGCCGGGTATAACAGATATGTTGAGGGTGCTTTGAAATGGTGCTTACATAATATGAGGCTGTGTTTACATCTTAGTACAGTCCCATCAAAAAAATCTCTCTCTCTGTTCTGAACAAACTAGTTTAGTTGAGTATTTGGAAGGTAGCTCCTCGAAACTGCTTTCGCATTTTTTTTTTTAAGTCTTGTGAAGAAGCAAAGGCAAGTGGAAGGTGTAGTTTCAAGTTTGGAAAGGATATATTAATTTAAGCTGGATCCACTGCACTCAGATCATTATGTGTTAAACTTTCAGGTGCGCCAACATGGGGAAATTCAGTAAAGATCATGCAGTAACACACACTGATGCAGTTACTCGAGGTACCATTCATGTTCTTGGGGAGTTGTATCTATCACACGCTGACATTACAAACCATCAGTTTCCATCAGAACACAAATACCCGGTGCTGCAGCAGCACAGGATCCAAATGGATTATGTTTCTCTGTTCCAACATTTTTCTTGTTTTCTGGGGATTTGGAGCACAGTTTGTCTTGCTTTAATTTTTATGAGGGCTTTGGGGCTTTTGTCTCACTTGGCATAGTGAGGTATAGCAAGACTTCATTGATGATTATATACCCTATGTTTTTAGAGAAAATATTGCAGAAATAAAAGCATTATTTTATAAAGGCCTCCCTTTCTGCAGATGCAGCACATAAATGGGGGTTCCCTGGGCCTGGTGCTCAAGGGCTCAGCTCAATCCCTGTTTGTTCTCTAGGAAATGCAAAAGCTGATGGCCAGTAAATCTGTGATTCGACTTCTTCAGGACCATGAATTACTTAAGTGTGTAGTCACGAATTTGCATGGCATAAATATAGGTGTGGGAGGACTCAAATTTCCCATATTCACCAAATGTAAGAGTAGGAATTGGGTGAGATGCTGGGTAGCTTAAAGAAGGTCCAACATGTGAGACTTCTAGAGCCACTGATACAGGACAGTAGGATCTTTGCATCGCCATCCCCGGCAGTTTATCTATGACAGGTGCCTGACCCCTCAATATTTCTTAAAACAAAATCACCTCCTCCTTCTTCGCTCCTGGAAGACTCCTTTGCCAGTGATACTCAGGTGCCTGGTCATTATAATCGTCCCTAGCTCTTGGCCTAAAGAATATGTAAAAGGTGGAAGCAAAAGAGGCTCATCTTTTGTCAAGCAAAAGTGGCTTATTTTCCTTTTACACTTTTTCACTGAGACAAACATAAAATATATTCTGAATTGACTCTAACATCTGCTGTGATCTTTCCTCCTATAATAAACTTTTGAGAATTCCCTGTTCTAAACATGCTCCTTAGTTGTACAAAATATATCTTCGAATATAGATGATAAAATCCAGAACCAATACTAGCAGTACTGAGATTCCTGAAGGCTAAAATAGGAGACAGTGAGAGAAGCGAGAAAGAAAATTGAGAGACGTTGGAGTGGTGCCTGTGAACATTTAGTTGGTCTGTAGCTGGGCCGTGTATTGCAAAATACGCGGTTTGAGCAATCAGTATTCTGCTTCAGGGGATGAAATGAAACTTTTGCTCTGAAACTAACGTGTGAAATTGTTTCCTTATGTCAAATCCCACTTAGCATGTAAATTAAAAAAAAAAAATAATTAGATCTGCTTGCAGTGCTTTTCCTAGACTTTTTCTGGGATCACCCTTCATTGCTACCACCAATGCAGAATTATTGTTGTATCTCTCCTGCGGTTGCCTGTTTTCTCATGCTCACAAGAGGCAGAATATGGCCTTGCACTTGTACAAATGAACTCATCTCTCCCCTCTCCTGGACAAGAACTTCCCATAACTGTCTGGGGACAGTCTCCCCCATAGACCAGGTTTCCAGATGAAACTGCCAGGGATGGAGCTCAGAAATACTGGGTGAAGCCACGTCTCTGGATGCAGCACTGCTGGTCCTCTTGCTAGCCCAGCACCGGTCCTGACTGGGCTACCACGTCCCAGTGAGCCATTTCAGGGCACCTCACCTGAAGGCTGCTCTTGGTTTTGCTGCTGGCTGATTGCATCCATCTCAAGGAAGGTAGTAGAGAAGGAAGATGTCATTCTGCTACCTTTATCTGCCTGAATCCCTTGCTGATTGACAAGCTGATGAACTGCATTTTTTTTTTTTTTTTTGTCAGAGAAGCTACATTTTCAACAGCAGCAAGCCGATTTGGCTACCGTGGTTTTCAGGCACTGCCTTGAGATATCAAAGGCTTCATTTCACGGGGCAGTTGCTGATAATTGTGTTTGTGCTGAAGGTGATCAGCGCTTAGGAGTATCAGGGCCAAGCTGTCTCAGATGTGCCACCAAAAAGCTGAGACAACAGAAATGAAAAGTAATACTAGAAATCTGGGTCTAATTAATTTTCATGAAAGCAAAGCTTGTTGTAGAGGTACGATATACTCTGCATACTCTTGATAATATTTTCGAGTGCGACCTACATTTTCTGTTACGTTTTTGTACCTGGTGCTTCCTCTTTGTTTTGTGTTACAAATGCGTGCCTGAGAAAATGTTCCTTATCTCTGTAATTCCTATAGCAGCAAGATCGTACAGAGACAGAAGCTGGTTTTAAAAAGGCTAGTCTTGCGGTTACTCAATGCAAAACAAATCCCAAAATTGCACTGTCTCACAGCCTTTGTGGCCATTGTTTGCAATTCGCGTGCCATTTTTATGAAAGCCAGTCCTGCAGTAGAGGACAGCGCTGACAGGTAGGGCTCCTGTCCTGGTAATTTGTTGTCTTGATGCCCTGCATGACCAGCTGGAAACAATATCCAATATTCAGTACTAAGATGGGCTCTCGCTGGGCTCACTGCAAACTGTGGCAACTTGAGGAGAAGCTCACCAGGATCACTTAGCTGCTTGCTGGTTTGCAATTTGGGTGGTTTTTTTTTTACTTGAAAGCAAAACAAAAAACACAGGAATCCCAACGACAAATGTTTCCCTAGATTCAGCAGGTTTGCCAGTGCGATGAGCTTAATTAAAATTAACAGAGCATTTTAATTGTGTTATAGTCTTTCTCTCTAATGGGTTGCCCTTGCAACCTGCCTTAAACAAAGCCACGTGGTGCATTTTGGAGACCAATTTGTGCTGGCCTGCAGACAATGGTGCATGTCTATCAAACTGGTGCGAGTCAGAGAAGGGGGAGAGGGCTGTTGCCTGCTGTTGTTACCCTTCTGGAAGGTAAGCCACCTCCTCAAAGAAATGCAATACTGTTTCTGCACAGGATCAGCAGAAAGCTGTTGTGTCTGCCTGCCTTGACCAGGCTGGTGAAGAACCCCTTTCATTCCCTTCTGCTTTACTGTGCTCTCCAGGCAGGAGCTGCTTTCCTCTTCAGGGAGAGTAGGTTATTCCCTTTGCCTGTTAAATTCTGGCTCTGTGAAAGGCTTTTGTTCGCATCTCCGAACACTTTGGTCAGCAAACAACAGGGTTTGCTTGGTTTTTTCCTGCTGGCGGTTAGGACTTGTCACCATGGCTGGGCTATTTTGTAGGCAGTATGTGAGCACAACAGTGCCCAGATGCCTTTTGTCCAGCGCTGACGTACGGACTTTGAACTCAATGTGCTCGCTCTCATCACCTCAGAGAGGCACGTGCACATAAATTAATTTAGCCCAGCAACATGGCCATGACAGTGATGTATTTATTCCACTCCATGAGCAGGACAATTAATCAGGGAGTGGAGTAATAGGACAAGGGATAATGGTTTGAAACTGAAAGAGGGGAGATTTAGATGAGATATCAGGAAGAAATTCTTTCCTGTGAGGGTGGTGAGGCACTGGAACAGGTTGCCCAGAGAAGCTGTGGCTGCCCCATCCCTGGAGGTGTCCAGGGCCAGGCTGGATGGGGCTTTGAGTAACCTGGTCTGGTGGGAGGTGTCCCTGCCCATGGCAGGGAGGTTGGAACTGGATGATCATAGAATCATAGAATGGTTAGAGTTGGAAGAGACCTTAAAGATCATCTAGTTTAAGGTCCCTTCCAACCTGAACAATTCTATGTTTCTAATACATGAAGTGTACAGCTTCCACCAAGCCACTGCTGAACCTGATATCCTGGGATGCACTTTGGCTTCTTCATCTCATCTTCTTGATTATGCCAGCAGGCTTAGCTTTCCATCCTTTCCTTTTCTTGCCTATAGCTTGGCACACCTCTCTAACTCAGGCTGACTCTGGTGACTGACAAAGAGTTGCAGATGCTTGTTGACATTAGGCGTCACGCTGTGATTGGAGCGGTGCAAAATAGGTCCTGCTACAGTCATTTGACAGCCGCAGTGAATCTCGCTCTCGGTTCGCTGGGTCGTGCGCTGTGTCCCAGCATAGGCCTTGGTACTGAGAAGAGTCCCCCTTGCTCTTGATAATCCTGTCACCGGATTTGCAGATCGTGTGGGTAGATGCCATTGGAGCTGTTATACAGCTCGTTGGTGAACTAAGGGGTTAATCTGAGGTTTATGAGGGCAGACTCTGCTTCTTGAGTGGAAGAAGAGAGACTAGGGGATTTACTTCTGCGTCACTTAATCTTAACACTAAGTTAAGATATAAAGGTAAAAGGGCTCGGCGGATTATCCTCCTCCTGTATTTTGCTTTCAGTGTAACTTCTGGGTGTTATTCTGTTGACAAGATAAAAAGCAAATTATTTGAAATGGCTTCTCACACCTGCCTTTCAATCAGCCTCCTCCTGAAGCACTGAGAGAGGTGAGTGGTGCCATCACCAAGGGCTAGAAGTCCTGCCTGGATAACTGCAGTCCTACACACACTCCTGGTTTGGGAAGGTGTAGCTTTCCTCCAGGAAGGGAGATACCAAACCAGTCAGAGAGAAGCACAAGGTTATAATGAACCTAATCCCATTAAACAAAGCATTAGTAGAACTGGAGATGCTGTTGATTGCCACCACCTGCCCCATGTCCTTCCCAGGAGGCACCCCTGGGCTCTTTAAATTCCTTGGGGGAGGGCAGAAGGCTGGTCTTCTGGTCAAAGGCATCTCTTCTCTTCTCTCCTCTCTTTGTAAATGTTTCCTGGTACCTGCAGGCTGTTGTATCTCTGAGGTAGGTGCAAAGTCACAACGAGCTCTCCTATTACCCAAATGCAGAGTGTTTCTTTGGTGTGTTGGGAGCTGCTATCTGGCAGTTTGCTTAGCAGACCCCAAGCCTGCTGTGTGCTACTGTAGGAGTTACTGTGATTTGTAAGTTCGTTTTCAAAGTGTGGTTTCTTTTCTTGTGTTTGGTCCCAAGATGCTAATTTACAGTAAAAAGACTTAATTGCGTGTCTGGAGACTGTGTAGTTGCTCTTAACAAAAACTCACGGTTGTAACTTTCTCCTGCTCCATGCTTAAGGAGAATTTGTGAGATACTGCTGTGCTTGTCCCAGCATTTCTTCATGCTTTATCTGCCCTTTTATACTTGTTTTGTGTCTGTGGTGGGTTATTGGGTCATAGAGGCTATAGACAGTGGGGAAAGTATGGTCTTTTTAAAGACTACCTGTAGAGCCTCAGCTGTGTACCCCAAAGCCTCAACTGAAGTACTTATGTTCTTCTAAAATGATAAAATATGAGGCCAAACTTGTTGTTTTCTTGGTTTTTTTTTTTTTTGGTGAATGGGTTATTGCATTCAGTTGGAATAACAGCTCGTTAGCAATCATCTGTGATGAACGTAGGGCAGAGGGGGCTGTAGGCAAGATGTGGAAAAGGGGATTGTGGTGTATGATGGCTTCTCCTGGTAGGAGGTGGGGGGCCCTCCTTTCCATTTTCGTCCTTGCATTTGTACTCCTGTGTCCGCACCCAAGTTAGCAGGAATGGGCTCCATCTTGGGAACGGCGTGACTGTTATGGATTGAAAAGTATTAATGTTTGGATTTGGGGTTTGGTGGGGGTTTTTTTGTCTGTCTATTTGTTTTTGTTTTGTAGTTTTTCTGTTGTTGTTTGGGTTTTTGTGGGTTTTTTGTTTGTTTGTTTTTTTCCTGCAAGTCCACAGGGTTCTCCTCTGAACATGCTGCAGTGGCACAGCTGAAGGAATCATAAAAATCAGGGGGGAGGGAGGGGGGGAGGAGTAGGGATATC
Organism: Limnodromus scolopaceus; assembly: GCA_028565335.1. Lineage (NCBI taxonomy): Eukaryota > Metazoa > Chordata > Aves > Charadriiformes > Scolopacidae > Limnodromus > Limnodromus scolopaceus. The sequence goes on from JAOXNO010000024.1 coordinate 10,316,140, forward strand.
TTAAGTTGTCTGTGCTGTGAGGGAAAAGATAAAGTTGTGTCATACAGTGAATGATTTACCAAAGTGGAAGTAATCTATGGAATTGAGACTCTCTTCGATAGCAGAAGATTAGGTTTTTGGTGGGTGGTTGGTGGGGTTTTTTTTTTTGCCAGAAAGTAGCCCGGATAGGCACTTTATTACAACTGTGGTGTAATGTATGTCCTACAGATCAAATATTGTGTTGTTTACAGCACAGAAAACTTGACTACAATAACATTATTGCCTGATATAAACCCACAGGCGAACTCCAAGAGTTCTGTTGAACACGAAGAGGTTGCAGAGCGGGTCACCAGTGCTTAATTTTATTCTGCTAGCAAATAACTTTCTTTTCCTAATGAAATGAAGAAAGCTGGTATTATTTAGGATCTGCATAACTTTAACATTAAAGTATATACTTTATGGAGTAGGAGTTTCAAGAAAAGGTTAATGTCACCTTCAGCTGGCCTGTCTGCACTGCTGTTTCAACTTCCTTTGTTCCAAATTAACTCTTAAAAGACTCATTAATTTGCAGATAGAGCTGTGCTTAAATAGCTCTAAGTACATGCTTTTTGAAAGAAGTTATGCACTCTGCCACAAGATTTATTTTCTGTCCTCCCTCTGTTTCTTGTTTGTCATTTATTACAAAATTCACAAAATGTCTTCAGTAGGTTAGTGCAGCAAAATCGGACAGTAAATTTGGCCTTAAACTACGTTGGCAAGAGAATTTCCTTGGAAAGACTACTGTGGGATTTCTTGCTGAAATGTTGAAAGCAAAATCTGAAATTTAGTTTTCTCCAAAGTTCTGGATCAGGCTGGCAGGTACCTGGTTTGAAGCCTGACAAAGGCTCGTCAGTACAGTTTTTCTATCAAGCCCTCTTACGGTAGGCAAAGTCTACACTGATACAAGATTCTTTTTGTTGGGAAACCTTGAAAATCCTGTTGTAAAAATAAATGTCACCTGTGGGTATTTTTTTTTTCCCCTGTTGCTTTTGCATGTATGTAGATGTCTATTTTTGAATAGAGAACTGACCTCAGAGTTTCAAAGCTGAGGCATGGATGTGCAGGTGGTAGAGTACGCTTTTTCCACTGGGCAGGTATCTGTAAAAGAAAAAGCTTTATGGCAGCGTTTGAGCATTGTATACTAAACCCAAGCCTCCACCTTGAGTTTTGGCTTGGAAGTCAGCGAGCAGCTGCTGGTGAGGCAGCAGTCAGATGCAAGTAACATCTGGAAGCATCTCTGTGGGGTACAGGGGCTTTGTGGCAAAATTCCCCCTCCTCTCCCTCTTTGGCAGAAGCTGCTCCTGCTGCTCCCGCCAGGTACCTGCAACAAGAGATGAGGAAGAGAAGTCAGACCCCAGTGGTTTGGAGCAGTCTGTTTGATCTTGTGCCATCTTCATAGCAGAGCCCAGGAGAGAGGCTTGGTTTGTTCCCCTTCTTGGGTTCCACTGGACTTCTTATACCCTGAGCCAAGGGGCTTTAACATACAAAAATGAAGCTGGTTAAAAATGGGGGTGGTGGTGCAAGCAAGGTCCTCTGCTTGGGTTTACTCTACATGGGGTCAACCTAATCCTATTTTTCTTTCATCCAACTTGATCCCTGCTAGCCAGCCAGGCAGCTACCTGCTGCTGCTTCTAGTCAGCTCACGCTGGGATGATTGTTGGTTTAGCAGGATGCACATTAAGTGGCACTAAAAATAAATAGGAAATTGGGTTTTCTGGCTCTTTTGTTTTTCCTCCTTTAAATGAAAGAACTGTTAAGCTCTTAGAATTGTTGAAACAGAAACAAAACCAAGAAGCCCTTAGATGGTAGATACCTTCTGAAAGCGGTGTTATGTGAGGAGGAGATGCCATCTTTGGTGGGTGATGCAGTGTAGTGTCTCCTGGATGAGCCATCGTGCTCCCACAGGCATGGAGTGATGTTGCTTCCGGATGCAGAGCCCACGATGAAGTCACTCTGAAACATTGCATAAGTGCTTTCAGAAATAACATCTTTTGACTGAGGCTCCCCAAAGCCTAGGGTGGGGTTAATGCAGAATTCAATTTTAAATGACCCATTTGCAGGAGACAAATGAGACCATCCCAACTCCCTCTTTTTCCCCCCCCCAAATGTTGTAGCTGTGTAGCAGTTGTGCCAGACTGAATGTTGACAGTCTTTAACATAATTTGTCTGTACTAAAATTAATACTGTACTTTATGTACTATATTTATATCTACCTATCCCTTTTCATGTCAGATAAGTTCTAGTGTGTGGGATGCATAACAAATTGACTGAAAAATAATATTTAACCCTGTGAGGTCTAGTGCTTCCTGCAGGTAGAGATTTAGCTTGTTTGGATACCAGCCTGTTGTTATGTGCTTTACTTTTTTTTGCCTGGCTTTTTATTGGGTTGCCTTATGATAAAACTACAGTGTGGAAGTTGACGAGAACCTCTGCTGTGAGGTTTATAAGCAGTGCAGCAATGCAAAGCTTGTGATATTGTGAGGGCTGTCTAGAACTTTGCTTAAGAAGTGGCTCTGGAAACAAGCTCAGCTGTAATTATAAATCTTATAAGAAAACTAAAAATATAAAAAGCAATATTTTGAGACTTAGAACTCTTCTTCTCTTATTAATTAATGGACCCATGGAAACCTGTGGAAAAAATGTTGAATCTGTGTCATACCTTTCAGCAATTAGTTGCTAATTGGTATGTAGGAAAGGATAAAGAAAGATTTCAAAGGGGCACAGGGGACTGGATCCAGATTAAACTTTTTAAGCACCAGTTGTCAAAGGCACCTGTAGCGTGTCTGCAGTCAAGAAGGAGCCTTGGCTTGAGGGAGGGACAAGGGTTAACAGGATGGTTAATGATGTCCCTCTCATGCACCTGCACCCAGCTGTGAAGGGGATTCACCCTTGGTCTGCAGCACTCGGCTTAGTTGTGGTGCCCCTGCCAGTACCTAACCTTTTCCAGGGGAGGAAAGAAGAGGCCTGGAGTCTCATTGTGGCTGCAGTCCAGGAGGCATTCCTGCCCATCCTTGGGAGGTAGCAGTTTCCCTTCTTGGGTGGGGTGAATTACAGTGTGGAGGTTACTTCTTCAGTGCTCTCTTTCTTGACTGCATAGGGAAGCTCGTGAGAGGATTCAGCGTTATTCTAGCTGCTCCTATTAAAGGTGGTTGTCATCTTCTCTTTTAGGAGAGCAAAACAAATGGTGAACACCTTCAAAATTATTTATTTACATATGTATGTATTCATGTTACTGTCAGAGATGTTTCTTTAGGTTTGTGCTGTATAAGGTAAAGGGCAGCAAGAGTGGTGGGCAGGAGAGGGTCATGGCTCTCTGATATCTAGACATCTCCTCTTTGAAAGTTCAGACAAGGGCCAGATTTGAGTGACCATCTGGCTTTACTTTCTGAAGACGAAGTTCTTCTTAAAAGTCCTCCTGAGCCTAAAGCAACATGCCATCTCATTTGCTTAGCTTTGTAAGTGCTGAGCACAGCAGGAGAGATGCTCAGGTGCTGTAAATAATCTTGGCTCTGACGTCAAGGCAGCTACAACAATTGACATCAGCTGAAGACTGAAGTCTATAGCTAAGTATAACCCATAGGTATTACAGCATGATTTACGAAGGCTCTTAGCAACGTAAACCCCATATGTTTTATAGCTGCTGAAAAGGAGAGGAAACTGTCTGACAACAAGCAGAGACATATTTAGTAGCACTTTTATATGGATGAAATTGCCCAGTTAGAGATTTTAGGAAATAGATTTGCTGCGATACCAAGCACTACACAGTTCAAGCACGTAGTACCCCGAGCATTCAATTTATCACAATCTATCACGTTAACTTGGCTAATTTGACACTAACTGTTTCCTGCCAACATGCTTTCAGACAATTTTGCATTGTCTGCTAATCTCTGCAACATGCAAGCCTGTGGGAAGGACTCTAAAAGAAAAGTAGCTCTCGGTGCTGTATATTTGGGGGGGGGGGGGTGGATCGGGAGAAGAACAGAGCTCAGTTGCATTAGTATTTCTTGTAATCCACTTAATTTTTGAAAACAGCAGTAGTGAAATACTGTTGTTCCCATGGTGTGAGTAAATGACAGCAAATTTCAACTAAATATGCCTTGAAGGAAGGGTGATTCTCCAATGTCTCACTGTTGAAGTGCTGGGTAATGAGCTGAAATGTGAGTGAGAGGCAATAAGGACATGGAGGGTGTTTCTCCTGGAGAGGTAGGATTGTGCTTAGAGGTCCTTTAACCATCTGAAGCCTCCCTCCGGGCAGTTCCTTGCTGAGCAGAAAGAGGCATCTGAAGAGATGCTGTTGAGTCTCTTGCAGCACCCAGCAGTGACTTCAGTGTTTCCCAGTGTCAGTCCTTGAGAGGTGGTACGGAGACCGTGTTACTGCAGAAGCCTCTAGGAAGGTGGTAACGGTGATAGCCCAGGGAAAACACCACCTGCCCAAACTGCTAACCCTGAATGCTCACCAGGCTGACCTCAGGGATATTGTCTGGGTTCCCGCATCATCTCAAGCTCCAATTCCTCATAGTTTGGGTAAGAGGAGGCATTGAGGTGCTGGAGCAAATCCAGAGAAGGGCGATGAAGCTGGTGAGGGGTCTGGAGAACGAGTCTTATGAGGAGCAGCTGGGGGAGCTGGGGTTGTTCAGCCTGGAGAAAAGGAGGCTGAGGGGAGACCTTGCTCTCTACAACTCCCTGAAAGGAGTTTGTAGCCAGGTGGGGGTCAGTCTCATCTCCTAAGTAATAGGTGATAGAACAAGAGGAAATGTCCTCAAGTTGCGCCATGGGAGGTTTAGGATGGATATTAGGAAAAAATTTTACACTGAAAGGGTTTATTAAGCTTTGGAACAGGCTGCCCAGAGCAGTGGTTGAGTCACCATCCCTGGAGGTATTTAATAGATGGGTAGATGTAGTGCTTAGAGATACAGCATAGTGGTGGTTTTTGTCAGGGTTAGGTTCATCGTTGGACTAGATGATCTGAAAGGTCCCTTCCAGCCCAGGTAATTCTAGGATTCTATGACCAGACCTGACTGTGCGGAAACAGGGGTAGAAGAGAAAGGAGAAAGCAAGAAAACAAAGAGAGGTGCCATGAGAGCTGTTGGCACTTCTGTGGCGCAGCAACCACAAGTCAATGTGTAGATGCTGATCAAGAGGCAGCAAGTTGCTCCTTTAGCACAGTGAGGGCTGCACGTCCTGGCCTCCCTCTGAACTGGAGATGGTTTTGCCATTAGGTAGACCCTGACAAAATATTGTGATAGTGCAGAAGCGAAGGGGAAGGTGTAATTAGATCAACTATTCAGACCTACAAAGGTACAATCTATCTATATGATCTAAATATTTAAGGACAGAAAGGTATGTGAGGAGAAGAAGTCTGTTTAATTAGCCTCATTTAACTTGGATATTTTCATCATTAAACACTTGTAAAGACAGCTGAAGAGCCAACGGTGATTATTTTGTCTATTATTAGCTAGTTGTTGAACATTTCCTAATTGATACTATATTGTCTCTTCCTTTAATAAACATTTCCAGTGTTTATGGAGGGTTAGGACTTTTAGATATTACCTGTTTAAATGTACCCTGGGAAGTTTTTAGTATTCCCAGATTCCTAAGTCCAAAGTAGTGCCAATTTGCTTTTGTAAGTTTAAGAAATACCGAAGTACTGAACTTGCAGTGTGGTGCAGCCACTGACTCCTCCTGGCAGACACTGATGCTGCCACCAGATGGTTTATCTGCAACTAAATCCACTCTTTGTGCAGGATGTAGGGGTGTCCGTTCCGTATATTAAAACATAAATGGGTGTACAGAGAAAATGAAAACTGCTGACAACATCTGTGGTTGTAATATCCAGATCTCCGCTTTGAAGAGTGTCTTTGAGGCGATGTTTATGGTACCTTTTAGTCTTGAATTTTTGATTGTAAATGTGCACAAAGCTCTGCCAATAACTGAGCTGGAAAAAAAAAAAAATCTTTTTAATTTTAAAAGAGCCAGTGTTTCTTGGCTGGGTGTGGGCTCTGAGCGGAGAAGTGAAAGGAGCCAGGGGAGGACTGTTAGCACTGAAGCAATAATTCTGGAGGCACGTGTCCCTGTAAGAAATCCTTCTCTGCTCTGGACACGTGTGAGGAAGCTGTGCGATGCCCTGGATTTATATTGCCTGCAATAATGGAGCAAACAAGATTTTTGTCATAAACAGCAGGTAACTCGTACTTGGTGTTTTCATATTGGCTTGCTCAAAATTTACCTTGTCAAAAGCAGAGCTTCCCTGACTCATCCCCTCTTTTTACCTTGAGGGTCATACTGAAAGGTCCAGGGGCCGCAGCCGGTGTTTTAGGGCAGTTTCTGTCCCCGCTTCTGGCGGTGTCAGTGAGGGAAGGAGAACAAGTACTCGGAGCGCAGCAGAATTGCTCCTCTGTTGACACTGGGGCGAGTTAGTTGGCCGGGGGTCTGTTTACAGGGCCTCGAGTGAGGGGCAGTCCCAAGCAAATCAGTGTGTGCCTTTTGGAACCTATTTTCAGTCTGCGAAGCAGTGGTTTTGCTTACATAGTCGAAATACAAGGTTCTCAAATATGCGTATTCTGGGATATAGGTGCACAATTTGTAGTATGCGTCCATAGCAGAAAGGTTGTGTGCCACTATGTGGTTAAAAAAAAAAAAACACCAAACAAAAAACAACCCCCAAACTGCCAAAACAGATTCCAGATGTATGTCATAATTTTAGGTATTTTGTTAAAACGTGTTTTCTACTGCATTTAAAGACAGCGTATATAACATGATAAAAAGAGACCAAATTAAGGTTGTGCGGATGGAAGAAATTCTGGCATTTCCTTGCTTCTGAGACCTCCGGCTACCTGTAGGTTGGGGAGTGGGTGTTGTGGCTGTAGGGGTTTTTTTTTGGCAAGGTTACAGATGTTTCTGAACACACGAACCCCATACATCTTGTAGAAACTGTTATGTTTCCTGTAGGGGTCATTGGTGTGGAAGATTTACTGTTGAGTGAGCTGCCAAAGCAGAAGGCACCTGTGGCAGGATGCTGTAGATGTCACAGAATCATGTCAGTCGGCCACTGGATCAGGATGAAGTGTCGACTTTGTTATTTCTCTGTTGCCAGAAAATAACATTCCCTGTTGGGAGCTCTGCAGTTTTAGACTTTTCTGCTCTTGCCCACCTGCTTATTCATGTTCACTCTGTGTCTGCAAACAGCTCCTGGTACCAGCTAAAGTTCCTGCCTATGCTTATCTCCTGTTTCTAACTTTCCCAAAGCTGCTTGGGCACCACTGAGGGACATATGTAGAGTATTCTCCCTGCTCTGAATCGTGTCCCCTGCCACCTCCAACAGGTGGGAGTAGTGTTTGCAGTGTAAGTTGGGCTTGTCCTGCAGCCTGGTCTCAGGGGAGGGTTGTCACAGGGGAGGGATGGTCAGAGGGAGCAGGGTCAGTACAGCTGGCAGATCCCCTCCACTGCTGAGCGCCTTCATCAGACCTCAAGCTCTCACCCAAAGCCTGCCACAGTTTCTCGGTGGATGGCTTAAATTCACTTTGGCTTTCTTTGTGTGGGTAACACATGCTTTCTTTAAAGTCACACTGAGGAATTGTGCGATATTTTTATTTTTGATTATTTTTTTCTTTTTTTCTTTTCTGAAGCCTTCAAGACAGACGTTCAGAGCAAGCCAGAATAGCTGACATTGTTCTTTCATACTGCTAGACAGTCTGGCCAGACCCAACTCGAAAGCCGTGTCCCATCATCTCGCTACATACTCGGTCAGCTTTCTCTCACCCTTGAAATAACTTCAAATTGGGAAGTGGCATCTAAGTTCCCACTTCAGAGGGTGGGCAGCATTTAGTTTTGAAGCAGAACAGACTAAGGACTATTACATACTCTGTTAGGATGGAATCAGCTGAGGAGGAGGCAAAAGAAGCCTTAAAAAGCGGGGAGAGGTTTTCTCAGGGGTTGGTAGCTAATTGGAGTGGGGTTTGTATGAAGCTATCATCTGGCAGTGGTAGCTTGGCCTCACAACAGCGTGTTAATTGATAAAGTTTGTTGGGTTTTTTTATACTACAAATAGAGGTAAAACCTATATGAAAACCTTGTAAATGTGTATTGGGACTAAAGAACTTTTGGTTTAGTGTCAAATGAAGTTTTTTCCAGATTGAATTTCTTCTTTAGAGAATGCATTTCTCCACAGCAATTCGAGTCTGTTAGCAGCAAATTTTGGCAGCTGTTATCCAATAAGTAAATTTATCTGCTGTTGTTCTATTTTGAGGCTTATTAATTTAAAAAAAAAAAGGCAGAAAAGAAAGGTGCGGAGAATGCTTTTTTTTTTCCTCCAAGACACAAATACACATAGCTAAATTGAAGACAAGGAGTTCATGTGCAATGCCTCTGTTATCCAAATGCCACTTTTTAGGTGGTTATACTTTTACAAATATTGCAGCAGCAGAACAGCTGTAAGAAAGGTGATGCAGGGAGAATGCTAAACAAGAGAAATTCCGTCTGTACTCTGCAGCTGCTGTACGTTGGGAAGAGGGATATATGTGGCAGGGGAGCACCCAGGAGCTGGGGGGGAACTGGGAGGAAAGGCTGGCCCAGTGGAGACCAAACCTACTGCTGGGGTGGGTATTATAGTTCCCATGAGGACTGTGGAGGTTCACAGAATGGTAGGGGTTGGAACGGACATCTGGAGATCAACTAGTCAACCCCCCTGCCAGAGCAGGGTCACCCAGAGCAGGTTGCACAGGAACATGTCCAGGCAGGTTTGGAATGTCTCCAGAGAAGGAGACTCCACCACCTCTCTGGGCAGCCTCTTCCAGGGTTTTGCCACCTTCAAAGGAAAAAGGTTCCTCCTCATGTTCGCTTGGAACTTCCTATGTTCAAGTTTGTGCCCGTTACCTCATGTCCTGTCACTGAGCACCACTGAAAAAAGACCAGCCTCATCCTCTTAACACCCTCCCTTTAAGTATTTATAAGCACTGATCAGATCTCCCCCTCAGTCTTGTCTTCTCCAGACTAGAAAGACCCAAGTCCCTCAGCCTTTCCTCATACGAGAGATGTTCTAGTCCCTTAATTGTCTTTGTAGCCCTAGCCCCGTCTAGTCCTTTGTAGCCCCATGTTTGTAGGTTGCTTGAATGTACATTGCAGGTACGGGTAAAATCTAGACTCCACACAGTTCGGCTGTGGAATTTGTGTTAGCATCAGGGGCACCAAAAAGGAAAGGAGGTAGGTTCTTCCTCGACTTGAATCTGCCAGCAGTAGCCTAGCAGGATTTAAAAATAGAAATAAAGGAATTAAAGGTGCACTTGCAAGGATCAAGGGAACTCTCCCATTTGCAAATAGTGGCTGGTGGAGGAACAGGAGCAGGAATCAATAGAAGAAAAGAGCAGAGCAGCTTCATTAGCATCAGTGAGAAAATAACAGCTTCTGAATTCGAGCCCTAAGGACTGAAGATCAAAGTCCTGGGGTTCGTCCCCTTGGCCAGACAATGTATTGAAATAAAATAATAGCTCTGACTGCAGATGCTACAAGTTAAGCAACGTTTCTGTGCCAGCAATCTATGTAAAGAGCAATCATTCAAATGCAGGAGAAGAGTGAAAAGAAAATTAAATAGCAGGAGATGGAGTATTCAGAGAGCACCAAGGATGCAGAACAGCTAAAGATAATTAAATTACATACAAATAAATTAGATGCCGTAATGGTCAGATTAGGAAATAAAACACAGAAGTATAATCCTGCCAAATATTTGAAAAGAGCAGCAGAACTGGAACTTAACTGAACTGACAAATGAGGGAAAGAGATTTATAGCTCTTGCCTAAATTTACAAACAGTTATGAGTATTTAAATTTTGCTGTCATGTCTGAAAACAAACACAACTCATCCTGCCTGAACCTTGTTAAAATCCTACATTTAGCTCTTTTCTGTAAAGTTTTGAGGCAATCCAAGTAAGATGACTTTGACTGAAATTGTTAGACCTGACAGGTTGTGAGTCCGCTTTGCATCTGGGGTAAATTTGTGTTCAAAAAGAAGTTAGTGGCAGGAACGTATGAGAAATAAAACCTTCCTTATCTAGTCACCCAGTCTGGTTCATGGGTATTACTTGTGTGGCTTGAGTAATAACAAACTGTACAACATGTGCTGTGGCTGTGACCCAGTTTGACTATTTCATGCTTGAAAACAAACAGCGAGCAAAGACAAACAGCAGAGAGGTCATCTTCTTTTAGCACTTACTGAAACCAGTAGGATGAACTTAGCAGCTGCAGTTTCATCTGCTCTCAGTGATTTGTTGGTGGCCCTTGACTTGGGGACATTTTTAAGGTGGTCAGAGGGAGTGGCTGTGTCTGCTGAAGGGGCTGAAGCTGGTTAGCAGGTGGCCATACTGTGAATGTTGCACGATGCTGCTACCAAGGCTTGGACCAGCAGCTGGACGTGGTGGCTATAGAGCCTTGGTTCCTGCAGCCGTGCATCTCTCGGTGCTGTGGAGATGCAGGGACTCCATTTTGGTGGAGCTGGAGGGATCCCAGTTTCCCAGGCACAGCCCTGGGCAGGGGGGGGTGAAGGCTGGGACTGCCCTGCTTGCTTTGGGATGAGGATAAGGTCATCCCAGGCTTTGCTTAACCTGGAGCACTGCCCCAGGCTATGCTACAGGCAGCAGGTGGCTCTGGGAGTGCTCCCACGGTATGGTCTGTAGTGGAGTTGTTGGCATCTCCAGCTTTTCATAGGTAGCAGTACTGACTTAATTGCAAGATTTTACATCCAGTTCTGGGCCCCCCAATTCAAGAAGGACAGGGAACTACTGGAAGGAGTTCAGTGGAGAGCTATAAAGATGACTAAGGGAATGGAGCACCTTTCTTATGAGGCAAGGCTGAGAGACCTGGGTCTGTTTAGCCTGGAGAAGACTGAGAGGGGACCTCATTGACAGCTTTAAGTATCTAAAGGGCGGGTGTCAAGAGGATGACGTCAGGCTCTTCTCAGTGGTGTCCAGTGACAGGACAAGGGGCAATGGACACAAGGTGAAACACAGGAGATTCAGTCTGAACACGTGGAAAAAAATTCTTTAATTTGAGGGTCCCAGAGCACTGGAGGAAGCTTCCCAGAGAGGGTGTGGAGTCTCCTTCTTGGGAGATATCTAAAACCCACCTGGATGTGTTCCTGTCCAGCCTGCTCTGGGTGACCCTGCTTTGGCAAGGGGGTTGGACTAGATGATCTCCAAGGTCCCTTCCAACCCCCACAGTTCTGTGATAAACTTACAGGGGGGCTGAGTTGCCAGGGTGCACAGAGGGAGGGGACAGGGGGCTGACAACGTGCAGTACCGAGGTAACCTGCCCTCCTCCTGCAGCAGCATCCCAGGCTAGGACATGTCACGTGGCCCAGGAGCTGCAGAGTAGCACCCCTCTCACAGGTGTGTGGGTACCACTGCCGAGCTCTAGCTGCGCTCCTCGCACATACATGAGCATCCAAGAAAGGGCAGAGCAGGTTCTGAATTTTTTATTATTTTTTTAAATTTAATTTCAAAACTGTGTTGACCTTTCAGTGTGGCTCTGTTAGCATCCCTGCTCTAGCAGTTTGGAGCCCCTTTCGATGTGTGCAGATAGGTCTTTCTTTCACGGTGACTTTGAGCTGACTGGGAAACACTTTTTTTTTGGAAATATTCTTTTTTATTTTTTAATACTGATCCTCCATGGACTAAATTTTACCCTTGTAGGGGAGAAAGTATGAAATAGTAGTAGCAATTGATGTATGGGAAAAATCCAGGTATTAATAAATACAGTGATCCCAATGAGGCTAGAGCCATGTAAGAGAGATTGATGTTTTTTCTTAGGTCACAGTTTTGCCTTTGGCAGTATTAGCATGGATGCCATTTAATCATCATTGTGATTTGTTTACAAAGGCAGATGTATTCCTACCTTCTTTATTATGTTTTGAGCTTTTTTTTTTTTTGGCTTAGAACTTGAGGGCTGGTAATAATATGCTGAGGCTGCTGGTGGTACTTTATTTTTCAGGGATGATTAAGAAATGAAGAACCAGGTGTACCTTTGATTCATGCAGTAACTAAATAGGATGGCCCAAAATGGTGGGGAGAGAGAAATTATTATCTTGGCTTTTCTTGCCATTCATACTCTGTCTGTATCACAGAAGCGCTGCACAACCATTCATGAATTTCTGCTTTATATTTTCCTTGTCTCTTGTAATGAATTGAATGAGAAGGCATGTGCTGCCCTGCATTCACTGTGAAAATAATTTTGATGGCTAGGGTAATAGAGATGCTTAATGCTATGGGGGAACAGTATTTTTAAGAATACTTTAAATAACATATTTAAGCAAACAGTTGGACAGTCGGTGCCTCCCACAGATATGAAATTATCTCCAGCTTCCAAGAGGGGAGAAAGTTTAATTTTTCACTTCGTTCATGGTTTGTATTTATTCAAGTAGTTAACGCTACTCTTCTCATTAAAATTGCTAACTTGTTAAAGGCTCTGGCTTTAAAAAAATAATTAAAAATGAAAAAAAAAAAAACCCCAACAAACTCCAAAATACGTTCTGCTGCCAGAAAAACGGTGTGAAAGTAAATCTTTTAAATTCCATTTCAATAAATGCAAAATAAAGGCAAATTTTACTACGCTAGGAAATAAATGGCAGCTTAAGTAGGCTGAGGCGTTGGCTGTAATGGTTTTAGCAGGCTGGGCATCCAGCCTCAGGGCTCTGCAAGTATGTTAAGGAAACGGGTGGTGTTTTCGTACACTCCCTTCAGAAAGGCATCTTGTTACCCATCTTTGCAAGAGGCTGGTACTTCCTAGGCAGCTTCCAGGTCCTCCTTGCCTCTCGTGTGTGATGCTTCCAGCTTAGTTTTGGAGCCCCTGCCTCCATCCTGGCATTTCCCTCTCTCGGACACGTCCATCCTCGGGCGATAAGAGGCAGGATGCATCCCTGGCCCTGCTCTGTGTGGCTGCCGGGAGCGGGAGCAGGAGGCGTCCCGGCAGATGGGTTGCATGGAGTGAGTCAGAGCTGTTGCATAAGCTGCAAGGTGGTGGTAAACTTTGCCTACCAGAAACATTCCCAAATCAGAAAGCCTTCTCCTCCTCCCCTCCCCAAAAAATCATGAGCAGCATGTGAAAAGATCCTAAGATTACATACATCTTGGGTTGGGTTTTGATATTTTAGGATGCGCGTAGTTTACAGTTCCAGGCCAATCCGTAATCTCTAGGGCTAGAAATGCAATTAGAAGGAAAGATGTGTTTGTATGTGTGGGTGGGTGTGTAATATTCTCAAGCTTATGGCCTTCAGAGGAAACAGTAAATAGCATATGAAACTCCATACAATGGTAAGCGTTGGCAGTTTTGTTCCTAAGGATTATGTACCAGCCTAAAGATGTAAAACTGTGTTACTTAATAGGATAGACAGTATCTTGGCAAAAATGAGGCTGGTAGGTATTACATATGGGCAGAGTATGGTCAACCTTGTGTTCGTTATAATTAAAGTTCATTGCTGGAAAATGTGTGATGAGAAATTTTCAGCAGTGAATTCTGCTTGTTATTTGCAGAGGTTATAACAACAGAAGCTTTTTTCAAAATCAGCACGGAGCAAATATTACTTCTCTTCAATTGCACGAGCCGTGCCCCCTTACTCCTCCCGCAGGGTAGTAGATAAATCGGAGTTGAATACACATGCAATTGAACTACTCTATTTAAGAACCTGCTATGCCAATAAATCAATATTTACTTGCTATGTATGTAATATATAAATGGCACATTCATAGATGTTGAGTAAGTTTTCCTAACGAAGGAAACTGCTCAATACTTAAACTTAAGATCTTAGTAGCAATGATTAAAGTACAACCCTAATAGCATCAGTTAAGTAGTAATAGTTTAACAGAATAGCTGATATTTTTAGTCTTCAGACTTTGGTTACTACTGCTGAATTAGCAGAATCTTCTAGAATATCTGTTTTATTTGAAATCTGCAAGCTTGACATTAAGTTTTCAGCTAGTGCTCTGCCCTATTGCAAACCTTACCTGTTTCCTTCGTCCAGTAAATACAGAAGGGAGATAAAGCATACAGGATCTGGTCACGCTCTCATAAATTCATGGAACATGGGATTTCTTGCTGTGAGAAAAACAGTTAAATGATTGCTGCTTTATCTAGTAAAACAAATGTGTGCTTCCCAACAGAGACGATAATTCTTACTGCTTATAGATTTTGCCACTAAATATTTGATTTTTCAAAAAAGCTCAGATCCTACTTCAGCATCTAAATGAAGCCCTCATAATACTTGGCTTCCAGCTGTTCTTCCCAAGGACTAGATGCCCAAATGAGAACTCTTCTCCCCCCCCCCTTGTTGTCTAAATTGGGGTCTTTAGGTGCTGAGCTCATTCAAAGTTTGAAGATATTTGAAAGAATAATGGTAGGTTGCATTTGGAGAATTGCTAAAAAGCTTGGTGCTAATTACAATGTGAAATGGCAGCTTTTTAATGCTGCCATTTCAGAAAGTAAGTGTCCACAATTAGTCCCCATAATCCTTATTTAGACACCCTTCTTTAAATCACATGCCTATAGATGCAGATGGAGTTACAGCACTCATACCATACCCATTTTAGATTATCATTGCATAAAAGCTAACATGACTAATACCAGCTATCACTAAGTAATAAGCTGTCTCCACTAAATTGCTGCAGAACTGCTGCTTGGAGAGGTGGACGTTAGGAGAAGAACTGGGAGCCTATGCACTGATTCTCTGGTGCTATTAAGTAAATGATAAAAGAAATAATTTGAAAAAAAAACGTAAATGCTGGTGCACCGGCTTTTTGGTGTAAAGGCTTATCTCTTTAGGGAAATGGGAAGACCTTCCTGAGTGGGAAAGGCATAGCTGGTGATCAAATCAGGGACAGCAAAAGGGACCAGAAATGAAGGGTTGCAGCAGAAATTGAGGATACACCATGACAGACAACAAGAATATTTAGTGTTGTGGAAAGTCTCTTGTATGTATAATTGGGACTCTTTATTGAAGAGGAAAAAGTGGAAATGAGAGAGCATTAGGATGGTACACAGCAATTCTCCCTGATGCCTTTGGTGCTATTTTGTTTACTGTCTTCCATGATATGGAACCAAGAGGGAGATTTATGAAACTGAAATAATGCAAGTAAAAAGGGGTTTGGAGGAAGGCGTGTGCAGTCTGTGGAGCTCATCCCACTGGTGTTTCAAGAGGAGAAACTAAACATATGTGGTTTAGGGCAGCAAGGACTTCCAAACTGAAAACTAGCAGACAGTAGAAGTAAGCATCGAGGACAGGGATATAAATCTTCTGACATGGGATTTTTTGGTGTAAATGGGGAGATCTGAAGAGGCCGTGTGTTCTCATGTAACCACCTGACGAGGGATTCTAGACAGGTTGGATCAATGGGCCAAGGCCAATGGGATGAGGTTTAATAAGGCCAAGTGCCAGGTCCTGCATTTTG
>JAOXNO010000024.1:10338475-10373782 GCA_028565335.1 Limnodromus scolopaceus
GCAGTTCCCTGTCCTTCTTGAACTGGGGAGCCCAGAACTGGACACAGTACTCCAGATGGGACCTCACCAGGGCAGAGCAGAGGGGGAGGATGACCTCTCTCCACCTGCTGGTCACACTCTTTCTGATGCCCCCCAGGATGCCATTGGATCATGCACTAATAACACTTAACAGGTGCAAAAGAAGACAAATGAGACTGGACGACGTGTCAGGAGAAAAACTGCCAGCTTGGAGAAATTTCAGTATCTGGAGGACTGTGTGGTTATCAGTTCACCACTGCAGACAAATTTTTGGATTGAAGGGGACAAATGTCTTTACCAGTTAATGTGAGACCTAAGACTTGGCTACTAGCTAAGTGCTGTCTTTGTTAATATTGTCAGTGTCTTCAATGATGACTTTCTTAGGACACTTTTTTCTTATTTAAATGTATTTGTAAATTCTAGAAAATTTACTGAGGTCTGGATACTATCTAATATTCAGATAATTAAGTGAACTAAAGCAACTCGTGTCACTGACTAATCCAGATGCTCTGTGTCTAAGATTTTTTTTTGTAGCAATTAGCTCAGTCTGTATTCTCATTTTCTCCTTTAATTTTATGCTCTCCAAACATGATTTTTTTTAAACTATTTTGTCACGTGTCACTAATTCTAGCGTATAATTCACAAATCCTTTTTTAATAAATGAATACTAATGATCAGCTAATAGATCACTGAATGCTGATGTAAATACTTTTTTCCATAATTGCCACCATACCACTGGCAAGTGTGGTGAATCAACTGTTTTGTGTCTCTTCCTCTTAATATTAAATATACTGAATTTTATAGACTAACTGAAACAAAAGTAAACGGCAAGAAACCTTTATGTTGCTGAAAATGTGGACTGAATAGACTTCAGAATTTTACCTGTTATTCATGATTTCTTGTGCAGAGCAGCAAAGTAACGACAGATTACAAATGGTGAGAAAGGAATGATTCCAATGATATTAAAAAATCGTAGCTGACCTAGGTTATATACACGTAACAGTAATTCTTGTGGACTTATAATTAAGCACAAAACTTCAGATTCAGGGCTTGGTCTTTGTTTTGCTTCTAGTGGGTTACCTCGCGTAGAGTGAGCATAATTTAAGGAGAAACTCAATTTTTGCAGGAAATACATAAAAATGTTGTCAACACATATACTACTGTATATGTTTGTATGTGAAGACCCAATGTAGCAAAGAAATTGTTTGTGGTATATCAGTATTACATTGGGAGTCTTATATGTTCTGTGAAATCAGTTGCTTTTTCGTGTTCTAATTGTATGTAGTTTAACTAAATTTACCTACTGAAATATTTTACTTAGAGAGATTGCCACATGAGGTGTTCACACATCAGTTGCCCAAAACGCAAGGTTTACAGTTCAGTAGCTTTGAAAACAATGACAGTGAAATTGCATTAGTGGACCTTTTTCCTTTGTGCGTGTTTAAAGATCAATCAAAGAGCTTAAGCAGGGTATTTCTGGAGAAGGAAAAACACTATGGACCCTGGCTGTAACAAAAGTTATAGGCAAGAACTACAGTCAATGTATTTTTAATGTGTTGATAAGCTGTCGAATGCTCTGATGTTTGAGCACCAGTCGATGAGCCAGGCTTAGTTATTCCAACAAAACTTACCCAGGCCCTGTCTTTCACTTGCACTTAATTATTTTTTATTTTTTCAGGCTTTAGTTATAAGTATCCCAGATGGACAGAAAAGAGGGAAATGAGCCCTCAAAATTTGTGAGTTGAAAGTATTTTCACTGAATGAATAAAGGGAGCTAATATAGCTGGACTGGTTACTTTGGAGCACAACCAATACTCTGATTTTATTGTTACGCTTTGACAAGCTGCGCCCACTAATTTTCTGCTCCTCAAAGTGAGAGTGAATATGACATTAAAATAATAGCGTTGTGGTTTCAGTCTACTTCATGCTGTTTATGTTCTAGACATCACTTCTTTCTGGTCCTAGTTTCCTTTTGTAGCTTTTAAGCTTTTCTGTTAGATGGAGTTCCCCAGCTGATCGGAAGACCGAACGTTCTGAATACTGGTGAGCTAAAACAAAGTTCTACTCCTCCTTCAAGATCAAAAATAAACATTAGTCAGGCCTTCCCTTTTCCTTTTGTAATACCAGCAGAATGATCTCCTTTTTCTCAGAAGAAGGTCAAGCAGATGCCTTTCTGTGCATGTGCTGTGTACATCAAGAAAATGCAGAGCTATACCCATCACTTGAAGGACCTTTCCAGAACAACTATGGCCTTGAGTCCTTCTTGTCTTTCCACTGCTCTTGGTGGTCTTGGGTAACGTTCCATGGAAGCACAGTTTGTCCAGAGCAAAATTCAGGGAGTATACTTAAAGTCACTTAGGCTGCTAACACTGTGAAAAGATGCCGATATGAGTGAGGCAGACTGCCAGAAACATATTTATTATTTTTTAAATAATATGTGTTGCTGGGGTTGAGTCTTAGATTATTGAAGTGTCTCGCAAATGGTATAAGTGAGAGAATCTGAGTGAGGATACATGAGCACTGCTGCACAGGACTCACTTCTAAAGATATGTATTAACATTGAACAACATTTCATTAGTCTTAGGCACAGTTAGGAATCTCTGCGTTGCCTCTTGCTTGTCTCTAGTTTTCTTGCTGAGGAATATCCTATTGTGACAGCCGTGTTATTCCTGTCTTTTTAAAAATGTAATCTCCTCTGTAGCCAAACTCCCTCAGCAACTTGAGAGCTATACAAGGCCACTTCTTAGTAACAAAAGGGACATTTTTGTCCTTGGATGTGTACAGATGGTATTGAGTGAAGTGCATGAAAGCCAAAGCACGTCTTAGTAGCAGGAATAGTTGAGATTTGTGAAAGATTATGGTTAGAGAAGAAAAAACAGTCTCTTTCTTTCATCCCTTTATAATTGGTGTGACTGTTGGGCAGTGGAGAAGCACAAGCAAATACACAACAGCTTGTGCTGTGCAGGAGGATTACAATTGAAAAAGGAGAGGAGGAAGCGGAGGGAGGGAGAGCGAGCTGTTGCTTGCCTGCTTGGTTAAGGTGAAAAACAAGCCCTTCCCTCCCCTTAAAGTAGTCCTCCTTCTATCAGCACCTCGCTTTCTGGGTGGTAGCATAGGGAGGAGAAGAGGAAGAATTTTCCCTTTGCTATGTCAGACCATTCTGCTGAAGCAACCTATTTTTGTTAATGAAACCCAAGAAAGATGCCGTTTTTGAGAAGGAGCTGAGTCTCCGAGTTCGCTCTGGAGCGAGCAGCCCTAAGCTAAACCCTGACAGGCTGGCACCTCTGCCACCACTGACAGCAGGTGTCTCAGTCATTAAGAAAGCAGTGTGCAAAGACCGAAAACAGGGCTACTGGGGACCTGACTACTTCCTATGAATTAAATAATTATCAACAGAAACGTTTAATCTTTCCTCCCTAGGGAAAAATGGGATTTTTGTGAGATTTAGCTCTAACAGTTTCTACCCTAAATAAAACATCTATATGTATCTAGGTGCTTGTCATAAACTGACCTCTAGGACAGACTACTAACTAAAGGACAATATTTTTTCCTTAATTAACTAAGAAATAAAATGTCTTTAGTTTAAAACGTGTTATTTGCAAGAATGCACTTATTAGGATAATGGGTTTGTGCATACGTATGTATGTCCTAAGTAGCCAGAGCAGTAGTTTTCTAAAGAGCCTTGAACTCTAATATCTTATAGCACGACAGTGCGTCTTCTCTTACTGGTTACCAAGGGTAACATGAAGTGTGTGTTTAAAGGTGTTTCTGTTGGGATCGCATGCATTTTACATTTTCTTTCAGTTGATCCTAGAAGACGTAATGTTTACACTATGTCACTTTTTGAGATGTTCCCTTTAAAGGAGGAGCTAATGAATTAATTGGGCATCTTTGAAAATCAGGAACTGCTCATAAGAAATTTATACCAGCACGTTTCCCGTGGTCTCCCTCCAGTGTTAACACAAGTTTAAAATAAATAAAGTAAGCCTATATTATAGCCAATATCTTATGATATGATCACACCTGCGCTAATATGGTAACTGCAGACCTTGAAGTAGGATGTCTCAAAGGAAAAGCTACAAGATTGCCTAATCTTAATATTGCTGAAAGTAAGTCAGTAAATGCTTTTTAAAGCTTTGTGTTGAGAGCTGTCTGTACCCCAGTATAGGGCAGTATCTTTACTCCAGTTTTAGCACATTCAGGCTGAATTTCGATGTAGATGTTACACTATGGCTATTATATATAAATTACTGTGCACAAAACTGCTTATACTTATTCCTGTAACATAGGTACCACTGGTGCAAGCTGTTCCTTGTGGGATATTACTACTTTGGACGAATTGAGGTTACCCTTTGTGGAGAGTCAGTGATTTCAATGTCTTTCTCATAGATAGGAGCTAGACAGTATTATCAGTAGCTTTTAATGAGCTTACCATGGCAAGGCGTAAGGATAGCAGGAATTTAATTTGGCACATGGTCCTACAGTTAACAGCCTTTTAAATGTTTTTCCCTGTAAATTAGAATTTGTGACATATGAAGTATACATTCAAATATAAACAATAGGTTCAAGCACATACAATAGTGGTATGATCATCAGCATTTACTCAGTATCTCATTTACTATTGATGTAAGACATAGAGTTCCTGACCACTTGCATTTTTTTTAATTTTTTTTTTTTTTTTTAAGCCTTCAGCTGTCATAGATGATGTCCTGACTAGTTCTCACTTGAGTGACTTCCTGCCTACCTAGATGTTTTTCTAGAGTTCTGACTGGATACTGTAATTTTCAGTTCATAAACTAAACTGCTGCACCACATAACGTGTTGCAGTTGGTTCCACTTTGGGCAGCTGAAGTCATTTTAGGTGAAGTCTGAGCATTATTTTTGGAAGGTCCTGATTTGCCAAGCACACGTACATTTGCTGAACTTCAGATGCTGGATTTACAAGGCAGAGCAGGCTGCTCAGCTCTCCCAGGAGCGAGCCCTGGGACAGGGACAAAGGTTGTAATTTATGCTGGGCTTGGAAGCACCTCATCTCCTATTCTTGGCTCAGTGGTTTCTACTGGACATAGAATCATAGAAAAGTTTGGGTTGGAAGGGACCTCTATCCAACCCCGCTGCGATGTGAAGGGATATCTTCAACTAGATCAGAGTGCCCAGAACCCTGTCCAGCCTGACCTTGAATGTTTCCAGGGTTGGGGCATCTACCACCTCTCTGGGCAACCTGTTCCAGTGTTTCATCAGCCTCATTGTAAAATATTTCTTCCTTTTATGTAGTGCAAATGTTGTTTAAAACCATTACCCCTTGTCATATTGCAACAGGTCCTGCTAAAAGTTTGTCCTCATCTTTCTTACAAGCCCCCTTTAGGTACTGGGAGGCTGATCTAAGGTCTCCCCGGAGTTCTCCAGGCTGAACATCAACTTTCTCAGCCTGTCCTCATAGGAGAGGTGCTCCAGCCTTCTGGTCCTTTCCTTGGCCTCTTCTGTACTTGTTCCAACAGCTCCATGTCTTTCCTGTGCTGAGAACTCCAGAGCTGGACACAGTGCTCCAGGTAGGGTCTCGCCAGAGCAGAGGAGAGGGGGAGAATCACCTCCCTTGACCTGCTGGCCACACTTCTTTAGATGCAGCCCAGGATACAGTTTGCCTTCTGAGCTGTAAGCTGTCCAGCTTTTCATCCACCAGTAGAAATTAAAGTCCTTTTCTACCTGCTGTATAAAACCCTAACTTGAGCGTTTGACTCTGCATGCCAGTATGCAAATCTGGCAGAAGCTTTTGTGAGTCCAAACAAGATGTTTACACAGAATAAAGTGGAAGATACAGTGCACCCACCTTAGGTCATCAAGAATGAGAACTCTGCCACTCCCCACGTGAACACCAATGTCCCCAAAATGCAAGAGAGTAGGATATCCCAGAGGCTATCACCAATAAAATAGTCAACTGAACACTTCTATTATGTTTACTATAGCTCCAGCTGGGTCCTGTGACTATTCATAAATACCAAGTGCACTTTACTGCTCCCTGTTTGTCAACTGGAGATGGCAATCATTGTTCAATAGTTCATAGAAAGCCAGTTAAACAAGTCATTTAAGTTTTCAACAACCAGGTGAACATTGCCTGTGACCTCTTTCACATCCTGGACTATGCTGCAAAACTGCAGACCTGGATCCACAGTGACGTGGGCTTCTGACACTGTCGTCTGTGCTCATCATCAGTGAACGCAGGAGTAGAAAGTAACAGAGAAATGAATGTTCAAAGTGCAGAGTGTGAATGTGGGATCAAATGCAAGAAATAATGCACAGGCAGGTTAGTAAAACACAAGTTTGCTGTGGCTTCTGGTAAGGAAAAAAAAAGTTCTTCTCCAGCTCTAATGAAGGTCCACAGGCCAGCAAGTAAAGGGCACATCACCAGTGTTAATTTCCTTGAACGTCCCAGCAGAAGACCAATATGAAATACTAATCCCTGTGAGAGAAATTACTGATCTGACCTTTGACCATATCAGAAGTGTGTCCACATGTACAATTTCTCTAGTGGTTTGTTGACAATTTGTAGCAAGGGCAGTACAGTTCCTACAACTGGGAAGTCAGTCTGCATCTTTGTCAGAGAAGCTCTTTTCTTTTTTTTTTTCTCCCCCACAATGTCATTATTGCTATGGTTTGGGTGTTTTCAGCAGAGAGCATAAAGGAGAGCATGAGGTGCCCTTTGAACTAGGCAAGTTCAGAAGTTTGCTGTAAATGTGATTTATATCAATGACTATTTGGAGAGAAAGGATGAAAAAAGTGAGGCTGCCGATGTGCAGGCGGGATGTCGAGTTCCTGACAAAGTCCTGTGTTGCGGGGGGGGAGGAAATAGCATAAAGGCAACAAACTGCAGTGTTTAGGAACTATCATTCACCTGTTCAGGGCGCCAGATGATTTATATGACTAACCAAGACAGCAGGCAGTGAGTGCGTATAATTAACGGTTTGCCAATGATTTATGGATCAAGGACTACTTGCTGTAAGCATAGCCTCATAATTCTAAATAATGAATAAACCAATAATTTATTTGGTTTTGGAGCAATTCTTCATCAGAAAAAAGGGAAGAGAATTCTTCTCATTGGTTATTTCATGCAAATTCTTCACTCAGTTGTATTTAGTTGCTTATATACTAGCCTGGCGAGGGGAAGAAGAGACCTAGTGCAGGCGACACTGAAAATAACATTTGTGTTGATCGGTCGGAACACTTGAAGATTAATGAAGTCCTTCATCTGCATTAATGCAGCTATGGGTGTTCCCCTAACTACTGTTTCCCTGGCTAGTTTCCAAAACATGGAGTTTAATCTCAGTAAGAAGTAGAAGAAGAAAAATCCTGTCACGTTTTAGGCATATTTCCTGGTCAGAGGAGGTGCAATCTGGTTGCTGACTATGCAACTAGCACCAGCTCGATTCAGCGTGCCCAAAATCTGAGGCAAAGCCAAGGGAGGGGGGAAAAAAACCACCAAATGACAGATGCTACCTTCATTGTCCTTTTAATCGCTGCCAATTTTGCTACTTGGGGGCTTCAGTTGCGCTGTGGGTTCTATGAATTGGTGTGACTAGAAGACAAAAGTTTTCGTAAATTGTAGATAACCAGGAAAATGGCAACTGCTTCTTGCATCACCATCACCTGAACCCCTCTGCAGATCTGTAAGCTCTGGGAGGGCAGAGGCTATCAAGTGTTGTGCTTGCCTGTACGGTTCCTGATAGAATGGGGCTTTGACCCCAGACTGGGATTTCAAAGTGTGACTAAATACTACATAAAAATTAATACCGAGGCTTAAAATATGCAGATACACGCATCCGCGGAGTGTGCCTTCACATTACCCGGGCGAATTAGGAGAGGGCGATGCAGCAGCAGAGTGGTGCAGTTCATCCAGCTGTTGCCCAAGCAGAGAAGCTGCAGGTTTTCTCTTCTTTTCTTTATTTTTTTTTATTATTCTTGTTTACACTTCCCTGCCATTCTCTTTTAGCGTTGCTGAGTGCAGATGGTCCACTTACATACTTTGCTCTTCACCTGGACTTCTCTAGGTAATACAGATGGTGGTCAAGCTGCACCTTCCTTCCCATCACCTGTAGGTATTTTGGGTCATTGATAAATGGTGTTTTTACTGTCGTCCATCTGCAACAGACACTAAAAATATTTCAGGAGTTAGATCCCTTTAGTGGTGACATCATGCCAGCACTGTCACCTAGGTAATGGAACTAATTGCCATAGCAACAAGGCTTTATCATTCAGCAGCCCAAACGTTTTTGACAGATGGGGAGAGCCTAAAGATTTGAAGTAGGACACAAATGAAACATATCTGATTGGGCTAAGTCATATTAATAGTTCATGAACGGGAATCTTCTGTGCAGGGTAAATCAAATCAGAGCAAATGATGTATCTTTTAGAGGCCCATTTACTTCCAATTGAACAATTTAATGTTAACATTTTTCTTCGTCTAAGGAAAAAAATAGGAGCATTTAATTAAAACAAGCAGATAATAAACCTGATTGTTTAAATATTATTGTATACCCCCTGGGTATTGCTCCTGTTCTGGGCATTGTATGAGACTAACTAAATGACGAAGTACTTTATAAAAAATTTTTAGCGGGGTGTTAGCTGACTTCAGGGCGAGTAATTTACCCTCTCAAAATGTGATTGTGGCAGGAGCTGTTGGTGTTGAGAGTGCCTGAGCCCTGCCCTGCCCTGGGAAGCTCTGACGAGGTTACCTGTTTCCAGTGGTCCTGGCTCTACCTCTGCTTTTTTCAGGAAAGGCATAACCTCAGGCTATACCCAGCAGAGTCAAAGCCAGCTGGGATTAGGCCAAAAATTATAAATAGTCAGGGGGAAGTTTTCCCTTGCTCTAATCAATGCAATTTTTGCCATTCAGTCAGCAGATCCATGTTTCACCCTGCTTGTCCTGCTCTCAGCTTGCTTGGACACTGAAGGCTGAAAGCACCCCTTCATTTTCTGCTCTGGTCCTTGGGTTATTGTCCTGTATTGCATATTCATCCATGGGCAGTGATGCTGCTGCTCTTGGTGGTGTGGAATAAATCAAGAATGACTCCAAGGCTTTTAGGGTCAAAAGTGAATGACCTCATTTGCCCTCCTTGATCCAACAGGTGAGGGGAAAAGTTTGGGTAAGAGTAGACACATCCTGCAAGGTGGCAACTGGCTGCATAGTCAGCTGAGAAAGTGGGTATGGTTTGGTGATGGTTTTTGTCAGTGTTAGGTTGATAGTTGGACCAGATGATCTGAAAAGTCCCTTCCAACCCAGGCAATTTGATGATTCTGTCTTAGCTATCAGGCTTGGCCGTCTGGTAAGGAGGGCTTTAAACTAAACTCATGAGGGTTGGTGATAACGGCTTGCAACTAAATGAGGAAACAGATTGGGACCAAGCATACAGGGCAGGATGAAGTCCTCCTTGAGCAGTTGAGGAATTCTGCAGATTACAGACCCTGGCCTTTATGGGAGACTTTAACCTCCTTGCCTGGAAGGGCAGCACATTGGGAGGCAAGGAGTGCCTGGAGTGTGTTGGGTAAATTCTTAAGGCAGATGCTACATAGGATAGTCAGATGTGATGTTCTTCTGGTTCTGCTGCTCACAAACCATATCTGTTGAGGATGTCACAATCAGTAGCAGCCTTCACTGTGGTAAAAGGGTGGAGATCAAGATGCTGACAAGAGTGAGGAAGGCAAGTAGCAGTATAGACCCTGGAGCTGAGGGGAGCAGGCTTTGACATATTTAGGAAACTGGTTGGTAAGACACAGTGGGAGACTGCCATGTCTCACCAGTCTTTAAAAATGGCAAGAAGGATAATCAGGGAAACTACGGGTCAGCTGGGCTTCCTTTGTTTCTAAGAGCAAATCCTCTTAGATGATATTTTTGAACATACGAAGGATAAAGTGGTTGAAAGTAACTGCTCATTAGATAACATCTAAAGTACCGGATCCAGGCTGGGGACCGCCAGTACAAGAAAGACATCTTGTGTGAAGAAAGTGAAGTGGAGGGATTTAGGGAAGGTCACCAAGGTGGTTGGGGCACTTGCCCTGTAAAGGTGGACAAACACTGCAAGAGGCTGCACAGAGAGGTCATGGTGTCTCCATCCTTGGAGGCTTTCAAGCCCTGACTGGACAAAACCCTGAGCAACCTGGTTTGAATTCAGTGTTGACCCTGCTTTGAGCAGGAGACTGGACTAGAGACCTTCCTATTGGAATTATCCTGTGATTTTTACTGGAAGATACAATTCTTCTTTTTCCTCCTAACCTTCCTGCTGACATTTAATCTCTTAAAGCTGCAACCCTATAATGTCTTGTGAAGCAACAACAACAAAGATCCTAGACTTTCTTTTGTATAAGAACTAATCACAGAATATAGTGTTTAAACTTAAAGTGCAAGCTATACTTGCCTGTACTGGGGTATGCATTACCATTTTAATCAAAATGGCTTGTATTGGTTCAGGCAGCAACAGTGAAAAAGTCAGAGATAAAGAACAGTGGCTCACTGTTACTTTCTGCCTTCAACATAAATATTAGCTACCTCCTAGTAAATGGAACTCATCTGTGTTTAGAACTGCAGTACACAGCAGATAAAATGCCATTTCTTCCAATTATTTACCCATATTATACAGACTCAGCATTAACCTAAGCTTTTCACTCTGATGGAATGAGATGTAATAATTATTTTTAATATATTGTCTGATTGCTTTCCTTATCAGGATTTCAGGTTTGCATTCGCGCCTTCAGTATCAACCCGTTTCTAATGGAAGGAGAGACTTCGGGCAATTAGTCTGGAGGGTTAAAATAATCCTGGCAATTACTTTTCATTCTAATTGAGATTGTGAAGACATAACACTAAGAATTTCTCTGTGCATCCTGTAAGTTTTTTCTCATCATCACCCTTCCAGGCAAACACAGAAATAGACACTTTGTGGTTTATGTTCTATAACCTCAATGGCTTTGGGTCTTGAAAGCCAATTTTAAAGGCTCAGAAAAATCACAGCAAAACAGCTGCTTGGTTTTATGAAATATAAATGGTATAGTTGAAAATGCACAGATGGCTTCTTGGTGATGCATTTCACAAACGTGCTTAGATGTTGTTCAAAATATGAATTTGAATAAATCTGTGATTGATTAATAATTTTCTAGTTGGTGACAGCAGCTATTAGTAGGAGAGCAGGTAGTCAGATGCCACAGTCTTAATTTCCAAAATGGCATGCAGCTCCCTGGTTTTTTTGTTGGGGTCTTTGGGGTTTTGTGTTTTTTGGCTTTCTTTTTAATACCACCAAATGCAAAAAAAAAAAAAAAAACCCAAAAAAAACCCAAAAAAAACCCCCAAACCAAAACCCACCACTTCTTAGCTTTTATTTGAAATTCAGTTTCAGCCATGGCTTTGCTACGGCTTTGAACAGTCATAGAATCATAGAATGAGTTATAGAGTGGTTTAGGTTGGAAGGGACCTTAAAGACCATCTCATTCCAAGTCCCCCGGCCATGGGCAGGGACAGCTCCCACCAGACCAGGTTGCTCAAAGCCCCATCCAGCCTGGTCTGGAACCCCTCCAGGGATGGGGCAGCCACAACTTCTCTGGGCAGCCTGTTCCAGTGTCTCACCGCCTTCACAGGAAAGAACTTCTTCCTGAGATCTACTCTAAATTTCCCCTCTTTCAGTTTAAAACTGTTCCCCCTCATCCTGTCTCTCCACTCCCTGATAAAGAGTCCATCCCTATCTCTCCTGTAGCCCTGTCAGGGACTGGAAGGGGTTATAAGGTTTCCCTGGAGCCTTCTCCAGGCTGAACAACCCCAACTCTCTCAGCCTGTCCTCATAGGAGACATGGTCCAAACGTCTGATCCTCTTCATGACCCTCCTCTGAGCTTGCTCTAACAGTGTGGTATTGTAAGATGGAGGAATACCACTGCTAGGAAAAAAAAAAAGTCTAGACTCATTACGGCTTGAACCACTGCTTTATTTTTCTGAAGAAAGTATGGGGTCTTTGTCTCGCTACACTCATGTGAAAGGAATAGAGAGGAAGGGATGCTACCACCTTCACAACATGTGCAGAATAACTTTGAGTCATGGACATATGAGTGAAAAATACACAGTATTTCATAAAATGCTTGAACAATGATTGCTTAAAGAGGGACAGAAAGGGACCTCATATAGTGCTCGTAGGAATTTCTTCTGTGATTTAAGCGGTCACTGAAAGGAGGTTGTTTATTTTGGTTTCACTACATGACAAGAACAGTTTGAAAGAAGCAATCGAAGGCTTTTCCTTGCATACTGATCATTCATTATATAGCTATCAATAACTGCCTAATAAAACTAGTCTGAAATAAATCGTGCTTTCTTAACTACTTGGTAAAGATTGGACAACACTTCAGCTTACTTCTCAATACAGTAGCACGTTACAAAAGCAATCCATACTCTAAGCGCTCATTACTGTTACCAATTCATTAAAATGTTAAGTTAATGTATTCAGGTGCCTTTATTGGAAAGTGAAAGCCAGTAGCAAAGCCCACAAAGATGCATGTGTCTGATTATACCGCGCTAGAAGTAAATAATAGAGCATTATGCAATTCATGGCACAAGTAATGGATTTTGGATAGCAGCATACATCCAGTTGAAAAATGATGGACACATCAAAATGAAGTATGCCATCGTCAAAAAGTACATGCTTCTAAAATAGATGATGATAAGTTCAAGACCTATGCCTGTAATTTTCAGGCTCAAATAAGACTTATCAGTTCCTTTTAAGAAAAATATTGACCGGCAATCACAATTTATTTAATTAAAATGTACGGCTCCAGTTAAATGTTCGCAGGATTTTCCAGCGTGTGCCTTGTATTTGCAAAGCTTGGAGTAACTGAAGGCATGTATTGGAAGTGGGACAGTACTAATGCACATTTGAAATATTTCATATTAATCAGAAGTGATCAACTTGGCACTGAAGCTTCAGACATGTTTGGGATGATTTCACTGAAAATAACTGATAATTACTAAAATCCAGTGCTTCTAAAAATTGAAGCCTGGCTATCCCAGTGCAGATATCTGAAATCAATGGGTGAAAACTCTGTATGGAAATGTTGGTCCTCAAATCCAGTATAGTGGTTCGTATTCACTTAATAACAGTTTAGCTGTAGTAAAACCTGGACGTAAAGCCTGCCATACATTACCTGGGTAATTTGCTTGATGAAGAAAGTGTATGGAGTCTGTCCTGTTCGTTTGCAGGAATTGGGGTAGGATAATCTGCATTTGATTATCACGAGCAGGTCTGACCACTTCCTCATTGCAGGACTTGCATTTATCAGGCTGGTCCATAGCAGTTTCAGTCAGTTCTGGAGAGCTGAAGGCCTTTGCTGTTCCTATTATGGGTATTAATGGACTTTGAATTGCAAAATGTGTTTTTTCATTATTTGGTCAAGCAAGCCTGCTCTAACTCATTTGTCTGCTGCCTCACCACCAGCTCTTCCTTTTCCAGTCTTAGTGGAGTAGGGTATAGAAAGTGGGGTTGGATCTACTGAAATAGAGCTTTGCCTGCACGAAAGGGAGCTACACAAAGCACTGACAGGAAGCTCAGGAGGTCAAGTAGTCCATCTCCTTTACCAGCCAGGATCTCTGTAGGTCTCCTGACCCAGCCTGTGGGGAAATTTCTGTGGATTGCTGACAATTCAGAGATGCCACATGTCGCTTGGCTTGCCCAGAGGAATACATATCTGCCTGTTTCCCACCAGAGAGGTGAGGAAACAGTGCACCCAGCTATATCTTGTAACTGGAAGGAGGAGTGCCTGTTCTTGTTGGTCAGATGTGTCCCAGGGACTGTACCACCCCTTACCAAGTAGATGACAAGCACATACAGCTTTTCATCCAGTGAGGATGAAAGAAGAGGTAGAGGCCCGCTAAGGCAAGAAGGTTAACACAGCAGAAGGAAAAATGTAATGTGCTGAAAATCTGATGAGGGGGTTACAATAAAAGGAAGAAGGAGAGGGTGCTGGTGTGAATCGCTGTGAGGAGGAGCTGTGGAGATGTGCTGGAACTTTGGTCAGGGGAGATGAACTGCAGGTGGGGGGAATTTAATGGACACTGAGGGAAGAAATCGACTCTGGAATTAAAAAGGACAAGGATGAAAAGCGTTTTTTACCTTCCAAGGGTCAATTTGAGGGGTTTTTTATAATGGACTACTTACCTTAATTTGTTATTTAAAATCCTCAGAGATGAAATCCCTACAAATTCCGTTAATAATGAACTATCTTCACTGCTGAAAGTTTTCTCTAATATCTACCCTTGCTCTAACTGAAGTTTATTAGCTTTTTTTACTGTCTACCTTTGACACAAGAAAGAGCTTTTTTTTTTACTGTGTTCTTTTTGCATAGATGAGTGCTGCTACCATATGCCTTATCTTAGCATTTTCACTAAACTCGCCTTCAGTTTTTGCAGAAAACTGAGACCTTTTTTGTTACTCGCAACTTCTCCCTTAAATGATCCCTATCTGCTGAGAAGCACACTGGCCAAACCTGAAACACTGTTCCCACTGAGGCCTTACCAGCCCTGAGGAGAAGGGAAGGATGACTTCATGTCCTTCTTTCTTTCTTGGGGTGATGGGTTTCTTGGGCATCTTGTGTTGCTGTTTTTTGGCAGGAGCATAGCCCTTTCAACTCTTGTTCATCTTGCGTTTCTTCACAGCCACAGAGTGAAGACTCTCTGGATACGTTTTTATGGACATGTTGTTTTCCGTCCTCTAGTCTCATATAGACTATGTTTCTTAGGTTGCTTATGAGACTGTTATAGGAGATAAGGTCAGAAATCTTACTAAAGTCAAGATATGGCATCTACTGCAACTTGTCACTAAAGATAAGCCTTTTAGCCTGCCAAGGAAAGAAACTAGATTGGTTTTACAGCATTTGTTCCTAATGAATCCTCGTTGGCTGTTTCCGGTCTTCCTTATTTTTCTTTTAATTGCTTATACGTTCTCTGACTCTTTATTTGACTGTTTCTCCAGGAGCTGAAATTGCGTGGTCTATAATATTCTGATTTCTACATTAAGGTAAAGGAGCACTGTTTTTATCCCTTTACAGTCTTTTGGGTCTCCACAAATTTTCCTGAAATTCTCACAGGTAACCGACAGGCAATCAGAGTGCTTCAGCTTTTTCAGTTCTGTAAAAGTATCTTAGGACAAATTTAATTAGACCCAGCCATTTGGAAAACATCTAGCTTATCTTTATCTAAGTATTCACGGTGCTTCTCTGTGAGATCATTTGTCCTTATCTATAGGTGTTTAAATAAGTAAGCACCTTAATTACAGCTGACCTTTTTAATAAAGAATGAAATGAAAAAGGCATCGATGTCGAGATTAAGTTCACCATCTCAGCTTTCTCTGTTTCTTGTCGTATTAGAGCCTACATTATGCTAACAACTGCATAATCCATAAAACAAAAAGAGTAATACAGGACCTCAGAAACTTTCTAGACTCTGAAAACCCATCCTATTGATGTTTGGATCAAATTTTGCTGGGAGCAAAACAAGTGTAGCTGGGAATGTGTTCAAGGACTTTGTATTACTTTGAGCCACCCTAGACAGGAAGGGTGAAAGGGGAACGTGGGGATTGGGAACACAAAAATATTTCTGTAGTTCATAATAAGTTAATATTTACTGTCAAAGTGTTGGTTGTGTCCCTAGTGGTACAGGTAACACAAGATTGGTGCCAAACATGTCTCAATTGTAAATGGCTCCAAAGGAGCTGATAGTCTACCTTGGACCAAAAAAACTAATCTTTTTTTTTTTTTTTTTTATGCTACCTTTTCAAAGTTTTTCCATGTTTTTCTCTGACATGAGAGAATATCATCTGCAATAAAGAACACCAGTAAGCCTGAGTCATAGATGGGAGTATGATAGAAGCATAAAACAAGATTCTAAAAATCCTAAATGTTTTGACAAATGAAAATCAGCAGTAAAAAAACTCTCTAGTTCACTGGGTGAAGTATACAACAAGGGCTTATTCTGATGCATTTGCATACATGAAAGCCATTATTTTTGCCTTTTAACAGTTCCATTACTATCCCAATATAGATTTTGATAAAAGGCCCAAATAAGCGTGAACTCCACCATTAACGGAAAGGCCAAGAAATACAACAGTTATGTTTCTGACACATGCACAGATATGCCTTTTATTGCCAGGGGTAAGGTATCTGCTCATCAGGTCTAATAGGAAAATCTCACAGGATTTGTGTAATACCAGAGGAAAACATCACAAAGGGTAGGTCTTAGCTGTGATATTTCTTTGTATTTTTTTTTTTTTCTTTAAAAAAAGACTTCGGCAAAGGCTTTTAATATGACTTGAATAGCTCCTGCAGTCTTAAAATAGGCTAGAAGAGGAGTTCGGACTTCTTAGGAGGCTGCAAGAAAGCTGCAGAAGCGCTGGAGGAATTGACAGCGATGCAGCACGTGGGACTTTACTGCATTAGCGCTGAATGAATAATTTTCAAGAGTGATGTTTCAGGAATTACTGTTGTGCGCAATAAGAAAGATGCTTTAAAAACACGTATGCGTATGCATGGGAAGAAATCTTGTTCCAGCTGAGCTCCTTAATCTCTTGCCCTTTCTGGACAAATTAATTTTTAGGGAGGAGATATTCAAAGGCATCTGCTTGCTGTGCTGTCTGTTGGCATCCCATCGGGGAAGAGAAAAAAGGACAGGCCTTCCCTCTGAACCTCATGACGTGGGATGCTGAGAAGGCTGAATTACAAACCTGGTTGATGCCCTGAGCCTGCTGAGAGGCAGAGCTGATTGCAGGGAGGGCAATGATGTTTTGGTCTTCTCAGCATCTTGCCCCTGAGCTGGTACCAGCACCTTCCTGGTAGTGTAGCTCCAACACATCTGTAGGATTGCAGGATACTCAGACCTGACTTGGTCCTCCCCGTTTCTAAGGTATGGAAAAGCTGAGGGGGGTAAAACACAAAGTACACGTGTAAGCAATATTCTAGGTGTCTGTAAACATCTACTGTTGCACCAGATGGGAAAATATTAGTTAAATTTCTAGTAACTTAATTAAGTTAAGAAGGACATTGATGTATAAGAATTAGAAAGTGATGGTGGAAAGTGGCCCAGAGGAAGCTGGCAAAAAACTGTGCTGAAAGGGGAACTGTTATAAAGTGTCTAGCAGAGTACAGTTATGAGATTAGGGCATAATCTGATTTAATATTTTCATTAATGACCTGAAAAGCAAAAGTAGGGGTGAATTAATGATTTTTTTTTTTCTGATGGTATAAATGTGGGACATATTAGCAATAAAAATGTGAATTATCATATTATATAGAAATAATTAGATGACCTTGAGATCAGGGATGATATAAATGTGATGGTACATCATAGTACAAAATGCAAAGTTATGCACTTTGGGACCATGAACAAGAATTTCAGGCATTAACTGGTGCTTGAGCTGGGAGCAGAGGAGAAGCCAGGTCATGTGTTTTAGTCAGCTACAGACGTAGCTGCAAAAAAGCTCCCTGGTCTCGTAAGCTATTATGTTCCGGTTTTAGTGGAGTGATTTCCATGCTGTGCGCAAGGCTCAAGTATGACCTTATCTGAAATACTGTGTGGATCTCTCTGTATAATCTCTCAAAAATTAATTTAAGATGGAATGAGTGAGAAGAAGGGTACAATGGCCTTAGCAGCCTATCTTATGAAAGCAAATTGAAAGTGCAGCTTCTTCAGGTGAGAAAAAACAAAGGTTGGGAGAGGATACGACTCTCGTCTACAGATTTACCAGAGGAGAAGACGCCAAGGAAGGAGGGACGAGGAGAGAAGAGCTCTTTGAGCAGAAATGACAGGGTTAGCACAACAGCATTTTCATATTAGAAAAGAGGCAGAGTATTTAGGAGACATTTCCTGCTAGCACAACTCCTGTAGTTTGTTTTTAGGATAGGCATTGATGCGTTAATTAAGAGTTTATTAAGCCTTATTGCCTAGGACAGCACGAGGCTGCGGGCAGACG
This sequence comes from Limnodromus scolopaceus, assembly GCA_028565335.1. Taxonomy (NCBI): domain Eukaryota; kingdom Metazoa; phylum Chordata; class Aves; order Charadriiformes; family Scolopacidae; genus Limnodromus; species Limnodromus scolopaceus. The sequence goes on from JAOXNO010000024.1 coordinate 10,356,476, forward strand.
ATTGCAGCGATCCCTCTTGCTCCTGTGCTCCAGGCTTCATTCTGGAGATCTCAGTTCCTTCCACCCCACTATACCCACCTCTCCACTCGCATCCTCCCATCCTCAGGGCCACGTGGATATATTTTATTTATTTTTATTTGCATCGCTTATTCTGTGTGTGGTTCGGCTAGGTTTTTTTTCTGGGATAAACACGCCTCAGAAAGGGGATGAAGATTCCTGCACTTCACTCAGCCCTGTAGAGTCATGCAGAGGAGCTATACTCACCGTGTTGCCTGCTTTTCTAATAGGAAATAAATTCTTCTCCACACTGGGTCTGGCTTTTCAGTTCATGGACAGGAGGAGGGAGATTCACTGAAGTTTTGAATCAGAATTTAGAAATCATACTATTCAGTAACTAGAAATTCTGATGTTTTTGTGTAGTATCAGAGAAGAGCTCCTTGTATTAACATTCAAATAGGTGCATAAAGTAGTTATTGTTTTGCTGGCCGTACGGAGTATGCTGCCATATGCTCACAGTCAGAAATGGCATGAGGTACTATTCATAATGGCTTTTATTTATGACAGTTTCTGAGACCCAGGGTTCTAGCTATGATGGCTCAGCAGGTTTCCACAGCTCAGCTGTGACTAGACCTAATTCTGATTCATTCAGACTGCTCCTGCAGTCAAGAGCAGGTAGCAAACAGAAAAGATACTGCTGATAAATTGCAGATAGAAAAATATAAAATCAATATAACAATTACAGCTGATCCAATCAGAAACAAAAAGAGAAATTAAGGGAAGTTCACAAAAGAACAAGGGAATAAAATCCACTGCGATTAGTAGAGCGTGTAGTGCTTATCACAAAAGACACAGATACTTAGATATTATGCAGTAGGACAAAAGAATGCAGGAAAAAAAATGCTGCTGTGGAAGAAACTATGTACACTTAAGGCTAAGTGTCTTGCAGGGGCAGGAGTGGCTTACAAATGTACCACCTGTGGCATCACATTCAGCTCGGTCTTGCACCTCTTTTCCTATCTCCTGTGTTTATTTCCAGTCAGTTGCCCTCTTGGTAGTCAAAAAAGTAGATGCTACGAGAGGTTTTGCTTTGCACAAAGGCAGCATCTGCTGCATGCTTGCTGGGTTACGGACTGCAAAGTAAGGGCTGTATCTGAACGGACATCAGCCCTTACTGCTTTCACAATCTCTGCATGTGGCAAAGGAGTACTTGTTTCAGCCAAGGATTTAGCAGGTTCTATTTATATGTACTGTTACTTTGCAGGAGAACTGCAGCCTCTTGGGAGTTCTAGCTAGGGGAAAGGAGGAGCTCTGCTCCGAGTGATGGCATCCCCGCCAGCAGGACAAAGGCTGAGGGATAAGGGGAGAAAATTATGCTAAAAAACCCAACCAACCAACCAGAAAAACCAAAACCCAAACCAAAACAATCCCCACCAACTTTGTATTGGTAATATGTTTAGCGTGATCTTACATATGCTCAACTATTTTTGGCTGTATCGTTGTGTTTAGTTGAGTAACTGCTTTTCTGGGAGAGGACAAATCACAGCTCACCAGCAGCAACTTGCTCAGAAGTCTTGTGAGCTTGCTTGGATCTATAGGAAATTAGAAGTTAAAACTGTTCCCAAAAATATACTGTAGGTGTCTCGACCCGTGTTCTGTCCCTTCTTTTCCCCAGCGTGGCCAGTTCCTGTCTGTCAGGAGGGAAGGATTAGTCCCTGCCCCAAACTAGCCTGACGCCTTTTGGGAAAATCACAGGGGTTATTTCTGGGCTGAACCCCAAATGCCCGTGGTTTGTAACAAACTACTGCTTAGTTCCCCAGGTGCCCTTATCTGAGGAGCTGAAGCCATGATGTGCATTTCACTCAGAGCAGATAAACTCAAATAGCAATAGTGTTATCTTAGTATTCAGGTGGATACGGACATTTCTTCTCCCACTCCAGCCTAACTGAAAACACTGTTTGACGTGTTCTCCATGATGGCAGGACTCAGATCCAGAGGAAGTCATGGACCTAGTGGAAGTGGCAGGATCTCACTTGCTCATTACATTAGATATGCATAAACTGGGATCCAGATGCCCACCCTGGCTCTAGCTTGGAGTCCACGCTGGGGCAAGACTTGAGTGTACAATGCACCTTCCCCACAGGGAGTTCCAAGGGGGGAAAAAACTTAAATGTAAGTCTCTGTGCACCCTGCAGGTCCAAAAGATCTCCCCAGAGGCTAGGGGTGGCTGTTGACAGCCCTTGGTAATGGGAGACCGGCCATCAACACTGAGTGTTTGTTTGTGATGGTGTGTAAACTGACAGTAGGTCTTCACTTCCATTCTCAAGTAGATGTTTGAGCAGAAGTCGGAAGCAGGTAGATGGTCATCCCTCTTGTCTCACTCACACGTGTAAGACTCACAAACGCAGTCTGTTTGGTACTGACAGTTTTTTCTGCTGTCGCCCTTGAAGCTGTAGGGTAGTTAATAACCAGGATCTCAGTTTGACTCCTGGTCTGCTGCAGCATTTGCTTAAATAATAAGTTGTTTCTTCCTTGGAGCTTACAACAAGCATGAATTTAGCAATGGCTCTTGAAAGGTGAAATACTGCATATTTTCAGTGGACACTTGACTGTAGCTGAGCTCAACCTGACATGGCACTTCAGTGCAATCCGATCATGATAGCCAAAAATGATTTATTTATTTTTTTTAATCTGTGTTGCCTGCCCTGAAAAGTAGATTTTTGAGAAGTGATGGGTACCCCATCCATAAATTCATCAATGAATTTGTGGGTGACCTGAAGTGATGGAAACAAAACAGAAATGGTTATGGTCATGATGGACTGTGATCTGCAGAGACATCACTTCACCTGCAGTAAATGTCCTCTTCCTGATATCGACAGCCAAGTGTGGTTGAATGAGACTTGTGGAATGAAAGAAAGAAATAATCCTCTGTAGCACCCATGCAGATGTTTTGGCTCGATTCTGAGGAAATGTTACTGCTTTTTTTTTCCCCCACGGTGCTGCAAAGAGGTTTATGCCCCAATTTCAAGAGCAGAACTAGGTCTCATAGGGCCTTGCAACTTTATTGCCACATAACTCATATTGTGGGATCTCCTGCCAGAGTCAATCTACTGACACAAACAATAAGATTATCAAATGTAGTGTGTGTTTTGCTGCTGCTTGAAAATAGTTGAAATAAAGGATAGCATTATTAGCTCTTTCTTTTGCTAGTTGTATTGAGTCTGGGTAGCAAGAGGGCTACAGGGGTGGCTTCTGTGAGAGGCTTTTAGAAGCTTCCCTTATGTCCGACAGAGCCAATGCTAGATGGCTCAAGATGGAACCACCACTGGCTGAGGCTGAGCCCATCAGTGATGGTGGTGGACAGCTGCAGACACCAAAGTTAGTGAAGAAGGAGGAAGAGGTGCTCCAGGTGCCACAGCAGAGATTCCCCTGCAGCCCACGGTGAAGACCATGGTGAGGCAGGCTGTCCCCCTGCAGCCTATGGAGGTTAATGGTGGAGCAGACATCCATCCATGGAGGATCCCACCTTGGAGCCGGTGGATGTCCAAAGGAGACTGTGACCCTCTGGGAAGCACATGCTGAAGCAGGCTCCTGGCAGGACCTGTGGTCCCCTGGCGAGAGGAGCTCATGCTGGAGCAGGTTTTCTGGCAGGACTTGTGACCCCATGGGTGACCCATGCTAGAGCAGTCTGTTCCTGAAGGACTGCACCCCCTGGAAGGGGACCCACGCTGGAGCCGTTTGTGAAGAACTGCAGCCCGTGGGAGGGACTCATGTTGGAGAAATTTATGGAGGACTGTCTCCCGTGGGAGGGACTCCACGCTGGAGCGGCGGAAAAGTGTGAGGAGTCCTCCCCCTGCGGAGGAAGGAGTGCCAGAAACCACAGGGGATGAACTGACCACAAAACCCCCATTTCCCATCCCCCTGAGCTGCTGAGGAGGGAGGATGTAGAGAAATCAAGAGTGAAGTTGAGCCAGGAAGAAGGGAGGCACGGGTGGAAGGTGTTTTAAGATTTAGTTTCTATTTCTCATTCCCCTACTCCAATTGGATTGGTAATAAATTAAACCAATTTCCCCAAGCTGAGTCTGTTTTGCCTGTGACACTAATTGGTGAGTGATCTCTCCCTGCCCTTATCTCGACCCATGAGCCTTTTGTTAATGTTTTCTCTCCCCTGTCCAGCTGAGGAGGGGAGTGATAGAGTAGCTTTGGTGGGCACCTGGTGTCCGGCCAGGGTCAACACACTATAATCGTAAAATGGAGAAAAAGGTGACTAATAGCTAAGACTCTAGAAGTTCATAGTTGGTACCCAAATTCACAGAGCAAAGAGACAAAGTCCCTGGAGTGGTTTCTTCCTCACATGGACGTAGCAGGTGCCATTTCCACATACTCCTCTGGAGACACCACTCCTTGAATTTTGGATGAGTGAAACAACTGATTCCTCTTTGTCAAAAGAGAAGAGGTAGAAAAGCAGCCATAGGGCCACCCCGCATCCTTCGCCTTGGCTCCTGATGCTTGTCAAGTGCAGAGAAAGGAAGGCCACGTGCTCCGCCTTTGCTCCAGACAAATGTGGTGAGCAGGGCTGCCTTCAGACAAGAGTTGTGCCAGGACTCCCCCAGGACCAGAGTGCCTTTTTATTTTATTTTTGTCCCACACTGTGGACTGCGGTGTAAAAGTTATACCCTGGGCTCAATCTGCATACTTCAAACATCCAATATCCCCACTGCCTTGCCAGGGAGGATTATACATTTTTCACGAAGTGAGCAAGTATGCTTTCAGAGAAAAGTATTTCCATGGCTACAGATCCTTCTCGTGCAGTGGAATGGCTTATGCAACTCAGCTAGCAGACAGCTAATAAAATGAGAGGAAGTAATTAGATGAAAGGATGGCTGGGTGTTTGATGTCAAATTTCTGTTTTTCACCTGAGACCTTTGGGAACCGACTCAGGTGGCCAGAGATGCTGTCAAAGTTTGTATTTTGCATGAAGATTACGCTCTATTTTTGGTCCTGTAGGTTTGCTGCTGCATTGTGCCCAGGAGTGGTCCTTGTACAGTTCTGTAATTGCAGTTAGTCCGTGTGCTGTTGTGCATTCATACCTCATATGTAAGAATTCATACCTGTTGTGCAAAAAGAAGTTTGACTTGTGTTGCTGGTACGGGTTTGAAACTATAAAATCACAGAGAATCTGAGCAACGCTAAACACTAGAAGAGGTTTATCTCCTTGTGTAATACTTTCGCAATGTGAAGCACTGGAATTAAGATCTCCCTGGTATTAAATAGAAGATGATGGTGCAGGGAATATTTGGCAGATGGTTTTTGCCTGTAGGGCCTGTCCTCTTGATGCCTAGGCTTTCATATTTTTTCTGAGATAAGGATCATGAGGGACATAAAATTTCGTCTTCTCTACCTAAGCTAAAATGTAGTTTATTAATGGTTATGTATATGAGTTCAATATAAAGGACTATGAGACTGTAAGTGGATGCTAATGTATTTTTTTAAGTGCCAAATTATTGTTCTTCTTGATATATCTTTAATCATGTAGCCACACAGGCTATGTGAATAGGAGGAAGCACTCAGAATTTCTGTTCATCCTTAAAACCCTGTCAAATATTTTTAAATAGTTTTGATCATCTCCCTTAGAATTCTACTTCTAGTTTTAAAATAAAATCCTGCTGTTGCAATGAACCTAGGATGTGTCTTCACTTAATTTAATGAGGTGAAGTCATTTCTTAAGGATTGGACATTAGTGTGACACATATTTGTAACTTTAAGAATATTTGGCAAGCTAGAAAGAAATTTGCTATTAATTGAAGGATGGCTTCAGTAAAAATAAAATGAAAGAATCCTTCTAATGATGTATGTATGAACCAAAACAGATGGTAAAGACATTTCACCAGCATCCTCTAAGTACTAGTAAGTAAATGTGACAATATTAATTTGTGTGAAAGGACATGATTAGTACCCTTTGACTTTTTTTGTAAGAGCTGAATTTAACGTACCCTATTTATATGACTGTGAAGAGCTTCCAGTCATATTGTAATGATTTCTAAGGGCCAATTTGAAAGAGATTGCACTACGAGTGTCAAGTTGACAAGCTCACATCCTCTCCTTGATGTGAAGTGCTAAGTTCATGAAGATGTCAATGTGTTGCCTTGCCAAGTCTCCCAGCTGGAGAGTAATACTGCATAATAGTCATGAGATTTCAGATCCAGCCTTATCAGTTCAAGCATTGCAGCATTTCACAGGGAAAACTATGGCACAAGCAAGTAATTTTCGGATAAGTTACTTTCAGTGGCGATGTCGGAATTGATTTCACATTGAGATGCGTTGCTGGGCAGATGTACAAAATTCACGCTTGCTCTTTCAAGTCAATTAACGTTCCTAGTAACGTTCAGTGGAAGCTTTGCCTGGGTTGGTAAAAAATCATGAACTCAAGGCAACTTCAGGCTGTTTCAGGAGATGTGCGTACATTATCACGTATGAATAGCATACCTATCTACATCTCAGTACTAATGGTCTCCTGGTTTTCTCACAACATTAGTCTTAGCTGTGATCAGCAGGGGTTATCTGAATTGGAGCCTCCTTGGTTAAAATGAGTGAAAGAAAGAAGGGCTGACATACTTCAGAAGTTCTTGCTATTTGGTCTGAAAATGCCTCCTCTCAGTTTAAATAAAAGAGAATCTGAGTCAGGGCACGTTGTCAAGTCAAGGAGCATCATAGAACTCAGTCCTTCCCCCCACCAGCAGCCCCTGAAATTAGAGAGACAGTAGGGAAGTGACAATTGAAAAGGTGTGGAGCTGATGTGATTGGGTTTACTTGTGATGGGATACGTTTAATTTGTATGGTTGCTTTTGAGATGCATTCTGAAGTTGTGTTGAGAGCGCCTATCCATCTGGATGGGAGCCCTTGCCCTCTTAATAGCACTTCTATACATCTAATGAATCAGTCAATCAATATCAGCTTAAAGAGCCGTGCTTCTGAATGCTAGCCAGTTTTTTTGATGTCACAGTGTTGTTGGGTTTTGGTTTTTTTTCTGTATAAAATTGTTGCCCACGTTTTAATTTGTACTTGCTAAAATATATATTCTTTTGAAGTGCATACCTTACGATAGACAGCTTGAAAGCTGCCACCAGGCTTACCTCTCACTGAGATCCTGCCTGCTAAGTGGAGGAAATTGTCCAGCTTGTCAGTGCCAAACTAATAAGGCAGTGCCCTTTTTTTTTTTTCCTATACCTGCAAATGCAGGTAACTTAAGTCCTGAGTGAGACTCTTGTTCTCCCTTTGGTGGCGGCCATAAAACATTTGAGCTTTCCATGTCATATTTGCCATGTCTAGAAAAGAGACTTTGACAACTGCAGTGTAGTTATCTCATCCCCTATGCAAAAGAGGACATATCGGTGGCTTTTTTCATGCTCATTAGGCCAACTTGAGTCATCCTCACAACTCCCAGGGCTAGCCTGTGGTCCAAAGGCTCCTGTCTCTCAATGAGAGTGAAGGAGAGAGCCCAGCACCCACCAACATCCTTGTGGTCCTTTTGAGAACTCATTAAAAACCTTCTACCCAGCTCCCAGTCCTGTCTTTGGGGACCTTGAGGGAGAAAGATGGGGATTCTTCTGATTAGGTAGTGTCCTGTGAGCCAATGAGTAATCTCTTACTCTTCTCTTGAATTCCCACGTTTTGGCTTCTTGCTTTTCCAGGTGCATCCAGCACAAACCAGCTGCACCACTGAAGGGACCCTCAGAAACCACAGTACCTGATTGCCCTTCAGCCTTGAGTGAATGCATCTTTGCAATGTATCTGGGAGGTAGAGTAGTGCTAGTCCCACCACAAGGGTCTAAAGTGTGATGCTCAGGTCTTCGGTGCCTAAAGAATTGGTGTCCACAGTCTCCCACATAGCAGTACTCCTTGTGTATTGGAAAGACGTTTGATTAGTACGAAGTCCTTCTGCTAAAATTGTGGGTTAACTGTGAATACCAAAATGCTTGAGCAGTTAGCTGAGGACTTTGCTGTAGCTCTGAGATGCCTGGGACATTGAAATGTAAAGCTTTATACTTTAACCAACAGACTGTTCAGCCCCTCCTGGGTATAGAAAGGAACTTATTCTGCTTCAGGCCATTGCGTGCTTCTGTAGTAGGAATATCTACTCTTAACTTCAGTAATGCACCATGAGGTTTCCTTTTATAAGCTTTCCCCCTCACTCTGGTCCGGTCTGTCTCTGTGTAGCTTCTGGACTTTTGCTGGAGCACACAGAGCGGGTAATATATGTTCTTTGACACAACTCCAGTAACACATTGAAGATTCTTGTCTAATTTGCTGGAGAGGTGTTAAAAACAGGAATAAGTGTGAAGCAATTAAGCAAAATGCATGATTACTTGTCCTCACACAGACCTCGAATTAAAATACTGAACGTTATTTCACTTGAATGTGTTTCCCTCGGTTTATTTGTTAAACACACCATGGGAATAAATTTGATAAGCTGTACTTGGGGTTGGTGAGTTATGAAAATGGAAGTTTCATTGCTGTCTTGGTCCCAGAAGACAGTGTCTTTATTACCTTTTTAGTTCAGATTCTGGGCATAATATTATGTTTAAAACCATAGATCAAGCAGGAAGGTGATAGGTTTTATGTAAAGCATGCTACTTTTAAAAGATGTAGCCAGCTGAACTGCTTTTCTTCATATGGGTATGAAAGCCCATTAGAAAAATTGGAATGATTCCCTTTCTGTGCATTAAACCCTTGCTGCACCTTGTTATGATACTCCGTGCCAGAAGACTCACATTTATGCTACCTATAAGTTTTCTAAACCACCTGCATTAACGTAGTTATGCTAACCAACATATACACGGTCTCGATCTTTATGGACTCGTTAGGAGCAGCACCCGGGGTGGCGGGGAGAAGCCTATTAGCCACCGCGTAAGCTGGAATGATGAATGCTCTCCTCCCCAAAATCACCCTGCCACCCCACCGTGGAGCCATCGGAGAGAGCACCAGATGAATACGCACACACACTAAATCCCTCTACGCCTTGCGAGGCATTGACTTCCTAATGGAAACAGTTTTTAACGCCAGCAAAGGCTAATCCGTAACTTACGTACTTGGGAAAAATCAATCAATAAACACGCCTGTGACAATGGGATTTTTGACAAGAAGCGCTGCGAAATCTTATTTACCTCCTCTGCACAGCCAGCAAATATGCACCAGGGAAGCTGTTACTTTTGATGTAGACGTATAACTTAAATAATGCTGAAATGACTGGTGCAGGCATTGGCTACAGAGGATAAAAAGAAAAGCTGGATTAGCTAAAAATAGTTGTATTAAAAATCAACGTATTTTCTTCCTTGAGAAGGAGGGAGAAAAAAACCCCAACTCTAATCTTGGACTAGAAGACTACAGGTAGAAAAGTTCAGGTCTTGCCCTTCTCATTTTTGAAAGACACTTTTCTAGTTCAAAGGGGCTTTGGTTTAGCTTCAGGGGAAATATCAAGGATTATAATTGGAAGACTTTTCTAGGTTTTCCTAGCTGGATTTCAGAAATATGGTATGTACTTAACAAAACCCCCCACACAAAAAAGAACAGAACAACTTTGAACTAAACCTCTCATTCCTTCTGCTGCCATGCAGTCTATACTGTCACCCTGCATTTTCCCTGAGAGGGAGGAGTATGGAACAAGGGATGAAAGGCATCGGAAGAAAGGAGAAGTGCAAGATTAAAAATAAATCAAAAAAAGGAAGGCATGTTGAGAGAGGTGGATTTATGCCAGCTCCTAAATTTTCCTCTTAAATGGGTACATCTGGAAAGATTTGTCTGTACATAATGGAATATTTCAGAAATTAATTGCAACACAGTTGATTAGAAAGGTTTGTGGAGCTCGTAAGAGGGTGGACACCAGGAACAGCTCATTTTAATGATCTGTGCTGTGCTCTGACCCTCTTCTCGCTGAAAGTCACAGCAAATGAAATGCTGGCCCTACGGAAATCAGGGGAACAGCGTGGCTGACTTTGGGTGGAGGTGAGAGGGTTTCACCCCGAGTATAAACATTTTTGTGTATGTTTTCAGTTTGAGGTGGGGGGCTGCTGACCTATTTTGCCTTTTTCTTAAGAAAATTGTACATTTTCCTGCTTTTGCCTTTTCTTGGTGCGTGCTTTGTGTTGCACATACTCTGATTAAGTATAGTCTTGTGGGTGCAGGTACATTAAATATTGAGAAGGAAACACTCCAGCAGTTACGTAGTTAAAGTATATTAAAACAATAAAGAACACACCTTCTTTGTATAATTCCCTGAGCCAGATGCTCGTGTTTATAAACAAACTAAGCTTTTTAAACAAATGGTTTAGCTTGCAGTAAATTAATTGCTTTGCAATTATTTAGAATAAGAAATGTTTGTGTGTATATATTTTAAGAGCTCTAACCAAGAAGAGTCTTAGTATTTGTGTAAACTATTTCTGGATTGCAACATAATTGAAGACACACGAGTCACTTTAGTCTTTTAATAATGCCTGAAAAGGTTGATAACTGTTACAAACGATGAGCCAGAACCACTTATTCACACTTTACTAGGCAGTAGGAAAGTTTTTTTTCTTGGGTATATTTTTATCGCGTCTACTATTTGTGATTAGAGACCAACGTTGCGTGATCCAAGGCTTAAAGCCTTTCTGAGCCCTCAGGAACGAGGGGAGCGATCACCCAGGTTGACTGTGAAGGGTACAACAGCCCGCGATTTCTGTGAAAACACCTAGCTAACGTGGTGTTCCTCCCGCTGAAAAATGGGTTAGCATTTTAACATTTTAATGATAAAAATCTTAATTTTGATGTAGTATCCTGGATTGCCTGACAGTTTGACTCCAACTTTCTGTTCTTCTGTGGGACCACTTAATGTCAAAGGCTTGTGTAACATTGGGATCTCATCGTTCGATAGGGTTTTGGCGCTGACATCCATAAACAAGCAGCTTTCGTGTTTGAGGAGCAGTTCATCCAGTGATTAAAAAGGCTAGCGAGAGTTGGGGTTTGTGGGTTTTATTCCTTGCTCTATCACTGATCTGTTATTTGCTTAAGATGCAGAGTGGCTTGTTGACAAGGCTCATGATGTTTGATGTTTTATTCTGAAAGCGCCGGTTCCTACAATCACTTTACAGGGTATCTCAGCTTGCCGTTGTTAACAAGAGAAGTAAAAAGAAAAAAAGTCAGTTTCTGTCCAACTCACTGAGAAGAGTTAGAAAAGTAACCTATGAATTTTTAAATTTTTTTACAGATTATTTAAATATATCAAAATAGTTGTTTCTAGGGCCAAAACCAGTACTAGATCCAAATGTGACTCCTGCATGTTATCAAAAACTGCGTTCTGGTTTATGCTCAGATATTTCTGTACTAACTAAATCCAACGTAGTTTTTGGTTTTATCTTCCTTTGCTTTGGGAAGTGTTCTCTTACGGACTCTTAGCAATATTCTGAATATTAAAGCTTTAGTAACAATAGACGTCTTCATGTTGACAATGCTGACATTCTCGGAGGAAGCTTATTTCTAGACACTACCTTCATTCTCCTTTTCCTTCCCTCTGAAAGTTGAAAACTTTCATTGTTTTTTTCAAGACCATGGGGAAAGATCTCAAGGTCAGTCTATGCTACCGGTTTCCCAGCGAGAACTACAAGGAGTTGGTGTTTCTATTCTTCAGGTTACAACACGCAATGGTCACTTGCGTGGTGTGACCAGTGTCTATAATTATGGGGTTCTGGTTTGGAGGGAAAAACCTGGACAGAACTGGTGTACATAAAATGGTAAAAACAATGGATGGATGCTTTATAATATGATTATACTGGAAGTCATTACGGGGCCGTGACTCACCACTGCTGACCTCTGTATCGTATGTACCTTCCAGGATCAAGAAGTCAATGACCAGAGTGGTTTTTCTTCTCCTCGGGGTTTTGTGGACTATAATCTTCCTCTTATATGCTTGTTCTAAACAGTTAGTAAAGACTCCAGTGAAATCTGAGGCTGTGACCGCTTACTTTTTGCTCTCATCACCATCATACCAGTAATTCCTGATGAGTGGAGAATGGTGGACGGGTGCTCTCTAATTAATTCATGTGAGGTGTAACTGTTGGTGTCATGGTTATCTCAGACTGTCTGTAATGAAAGAAATGGTTCATTATGAAATAATGTATCATAAATCTAGGTAGAAGTTAAATATTTTTTAGCAAAAAGGCAAAACAGAACCAAACCCCTATCTCTAATGATGACCAATGCTTAGCTCTGGTTATCTCCCAGGAGAACATCCTAAATCCTGAATTATGTTCCACCTTTATGTCAGCAAGTGGTGACTGTGGGGGAAAAAAGGGCTGATTCCACCCCACAACAGCCTCCCTTATGGGAGGGGCAACTTTAAATCCCCCTCAGACCAAGGAAGGGACCAAGCTGAAGTAACCATGGGATGGACTTTAGCCCTTCCACACAGCCTGCGATGGAGGCAATGTCTTCTCTGCAGATGGTTGTGTATTTGAAGAGAACTGTTAGGTGTATTTTTTGCAAAGCCTGCAAGAGCAGGCACGCAGCGAGCCTGGCTGTTCCTGGGCCATGGGGGATGGGGGTAGGACACTTCTTTTTTTCTTGAAGCCCTGCAGAACTAAGAGATTTTGCAGCTCATTTCCATTCTGAGGTTTTTCTGGATACATGCCTGGAGACACTGAGTGCAAAAACATTATATAGGTACCTATAGCATTTGATATTTACAGGTTTATGCAGGAGCTGGTGAGGGGTTCAGGCCATCCTCAAAATTAGTGTGAAAAAATATAGTGTGAAAAAGTTAGGTGGGTTCTGAAACATTATTTTTAGCTGTTGTCATCAATTACGCTGTAGAACCTGATTCTCTTTCATGCTACACCCCTTTATCTCCCAGGTAAATGCAGGCTGTCTGTGGGGCTGGAGTTGTGCAGAGACTTCCATTGGCTCTTTGAGTTCAGGTCTTGATTAGAGATATGTCTGAGTCCAAGTAATTATTCATCTTTGCATGAGAAGGTAGGGAAGATCGGAGAGAGGGAGTGCATTTGATAGAATTAAGGGGAACAAAAGGGCAGCTTTGATATCATGGCTTTTGACAAGGAGAGGAACTAAAGAGAATTATGGTGACCTGAAGTTGCCACACAGTCTGCTTTAACTCAGACTTTGTTTGGCAGAATGGAAGGGGAAAAAAAAAATCAATATTCTATTCTAGATGGCAAATGTTATATGGTTTTGTCTTACCCATTATTTCTAAGGCACGAAATCAGCATCTAACAGTGCAACCTTTGTCTTGAAATCAGATGTTTTGGAGGAAAGTTCATCCCTTGTGGAGAAAAAGGGGAAAATGTAATTTCCCTTCTAGTTTCCTATTATTGCTCACCTCTCCCTTCCCTTCCAGGATCTGAAAGATTCCACTCCTATAAGAATCACTTTTACTGCTTCACTTAATTTGCCGGGTGACTGTAATCTTCTCTGACTTTTTCCATAATCGTTCCATCAGAGAGGACGCCTCTTGCCCCCTCCCAGGACTTCACTGGGGAAGGAAGGTGGGAGGAACAGCAAAGGTTGAGCTGACTTACAGGACTGATGTGATCTTGCAGCTGACGGTGGGAGGCTTTTTTCCTCCTTTGCAATAACATTTGCTGCTATTGGAACTGTCAGCAAAGTGGGAAAAAGCAATTAATATTTTTGCCTCTGTCTTTCACAAAATCCTTACTTTCTGCAAGCAAGGCTTTTGAAGGAAATCATAGTTCACCTTGAGAAATGATAAGAGAGAAAAGAACTGTAAGAACTTTCTATGTGTCCTTTGCTCATTAGCAATGACAGACTGTGGAGGAAAAGATATCCCACAGCACAAGTTTTGTAAATACAATTGCAATAAGATCTAATTTCAGGACAAATAAAATCAGAAGAGAAAGCTAATTGGACATTTCTTTTAAAAGCTACTTTATCTTCAACTTTGTCTTAACAAGTTCAGCCAAAAATTTGAGTAGCCTGAAACTGCAACACAGGGAAGAATTATTAGACTTTGTATCAATTAGGTGGAATGCTTTTTAACTAAATATACCTGCCCCTTTTGCAGATTTTGCTTAGGAAGGTGACAATCTGCCCCTGTGAGTGACTCACCGGAGTTCCATTACCAGTACATTTATTCTGTTATGGGCAGAACTAACGCGTCCCCAGCCAAAAGGGAAGCAGCAGGAAGCCGTCACCTCTGCTCTGGGCAGTCAGATCAAATCAGGTGGTTTGATTTTCACAAGGTGATGAGCTGCTTTGGCTCCCGTTGCAGTCCCGAGTTGCCTTTCTCTGGGGCACTAGGCATCCAAGTAGACAGGAGAGTGCTGCCCTCGGCGCACCCCTTTGCTGTCAGTCCTGGGAAGGGCTGTTTCTCCAAGGACCTGCTGCTCCACAGTCTCCAGTTGGAGCAGGTGTCGCACTTGTTGGGTGATCCTGGTCTCTCCCAGAACCTGGAGAAAATCACTCCATACGTACAATGCAAGGCGAGTACGTGTAAATGACTGGAGACCATAGCAAACATACAACAAAAATTGGTCCTCTACCCCAGAGAGTGTGCAAGAGGAAGATTTCCATTTGCAGTCTGATTGTGTGTGGGATTCTCACCATCAGCGTAGCAACTCTCCCACTCCACTATTCAGAAGTGAGTTGCCCACCTATGCCCTTTTGTAGTCCATAGGAATTATGTATCTAAATACCTCTGAGGTGAAAAGCTTTTAGAAAGTTAACAAGCTATTTGGGGGGGGGATTTGTTTTAAATTTTCCTCTGCAATGGAGTTGTGAAGGACAAAATTTTCTCTCATTGATGTAACCAGAATTAGGGCTTTGTTCTTGTTCCTTGAAGCCTCCATCTCTACTGTATTAAATCTACTTTAAACTTGAAATATTTCTCAATGTAAATAATTTAAGAATATAAAGGGAGTGCCTGGAAAGCCAAGTTGTGTTCATGATCCCATTTTCCTAAGCATTAAGTAGGTCCCTAATGAAGATCACCCCCTTCTTGGATTGCGTAGGTGCTCAGGAAGGCGCTCTGAACTGCTTTCATTACAGACTACGCACAATTCCTGATTCATTTACAAGCGTGTTAACGATTCTATGCAAATTTCTTTGAAATGAAAGTGTGCCTTCGAAATATCTTAGCTCTTTGGGACAGTTCATAAGCAGCCAATGTCTTTGAGATGGAAATATTTCCTTTTTTAGTGAAAGGCCAGCTGTGCCTACAAAAATCTGTATGTGGGATGGATAACGGTGCTTAAAAGTTTAGCAGGGCGTTAACAAAGGGAAAGAATTTTCTGTGGCTTGCTAGGTTTTTAGAATATCTGTAATCACGTCCAGCCTGTGCAAACACCAGCCTTAGAAATGAATCTTCAGCCATGTCTGGTGAGAACAGATGGGGTGACAAGGTTCAGAGGAGCCAGAGGTTTTATGGTCTATTCCCAGCTCCTCCTCAAACACCAGTTTCCCTCCTCTTGCCTAATTCTGGCTACTCCTGTAAGAACTGGGAACACATGAATGTCTGCAGTTGGGTAAGACTAAAGTGTTCACCTGGGTGCCTCTTGGTGCCCCATGGTGTTCCATGGGCTTGTGGCCTGATGTCAGGCTTGGTATGTGACCTAATGTGTGCCCTCACCTCCATCACCGTCCAGCACATCCCATGAGCTACCCTTCTCTCCATGGCTATTCCCACAGTAGCTCGTGCCTTCGTGATTCTAACAAGTACAGGCCTCTCTGGTTTCCCTGTGTGCTGCTTCTGAATAAAGCATGTAATCAACATAATTTACAAAAGAAAAACAAAGCACTGAACATTTAAAGTTCCAACTGAATCTAAAGGGAACTGAAGAGTTTCAGAGCACATCTTTTAAAGTCTGTTGGACATGGTTTCTTTCCATGCTAAGTGGAGAGCTCATAGGACCATATTGAGCTTTATTTCTTTGAAAGTAAAGTTCAGTGAGATCCTGGGGTGAAAAATTCTGTAGGAATTCAGAATCTCTGCAAGTCTTGGACCAGATAGTCTCATCTCTTCGTGGACATAGGAAAGATGACAACACTAGAGCTAGGCAGGTCTCTTCAGTTGTGAGGTTCTCTCTGGGCTTCCTGGACTATGTCTCTGAAACAGACTTCAGATATGAATTCTGTAGGAGTTGAGGGTTACAGAGTGCTTTTCAAGATGGGGATTGTATTTTATAGTAATCTTGATTTTATTAATTTTTTTTTTACCCCAGTTAATTTTTAGCTGAGTGACAAGTGTAATTAAAATATTTTTCTCAAGAACACCTTTTTGAACAAAGGGATTAATATAACATTTGTCTAAAAAGAATTCTTGTGGATTTTTTTTGACAAAGACAAAAAAATGTATAATTATTTAAAAGCAGGAAAAGCTTTCTGAAAACCTAGTTGTGTGTGTGTTGCTGAGAAATTCCTTGAAAATTTGTAGGGAATGGAGGCATGACAAGGAATTGAGGAAAGACAGCTTGCCTTTTTCATCTGGCTCTAATCAAGACTCTGATGAGATTTTTTCATGAGTTCCTCAGGCTGTGGAACTTGCGAATTTTGAGGAAGAAGGCAGCACTGCAGGAGGGTTTAATTTGTTCTGCGTTTTCCCATTGAATTATTACCAGTTGGACTACTCTTTGTGATGCCTGCTATTTGCTTTGTGCCGTTTGATTGCAAACCTCCATTTGGGTGAAGCCGCTCACCCCGTCCCATCCCTCCCAGACCTGGGGGTGTTGGGTGATGCAGCTCCCTTGTGGTACCGCTCAGCAGCAGGGCTTGGCAAGACTCCTGTTGCTCCTCCTCAGGCCACCCATGGGAGCTGGGGCAGGAGGACACTGCCTTGTGCTGGTGGCCATATTGCTATACAGAAGAGCCGGGAGGAAGCATGAAAGTAGTTGTAATTTGGAGAGGTTTGCTGGCAGTGCAGGTTAGACCTTTGCTCAGGGCTGTGCTTACAAAGTTTCTATCTAGTCTTTCCATTAGATAACAAAGCTTTTGTAGAATACCTGCTTTAACTGAATTACAGATTTCTTCCTTGCCTCACTCCCTGCTGTAAAATCTGTGACCGTACCGGTACACACAAAAACATTGAAAGAGTGTTGTTTTGCTCAATATTCTGTAGCATGTTTGGTTACATCTAGGGTTTTTATAAGCGTAGCTCAAAAGAAGCTACTGACTTCATTGAATTTTCATAGAATCATAGGATGGTTTGCGTTGGAAGGGACCTTAAAGATCATCCAGTTCCAACCCCCCCGCCATGGGCAGGGACACCTCCCACCAGACCAGGTTGCTCAAAGCCCCATCCAGCCTGGCCTT
>JAOXNO010000024.1:10373882-10402423 GCA_028565335.1 Limnodromus scolopaceus
CCCATCCAGCCTGGCCTTGAACACCTCCAGGGATGGGGCAGCCACAGCTTCTCTGGGCAACCTGTTCCAGTGCCTCAGCACCCTCACATTGAAGAATTTCTTCCTGATATCTAATCTGAATCTCCCCACTTTCAGTTTGAAGCCATTACCCCTCATCCTGTCACTACACCCCCTGAGTGAGTAAGGCAGTTTCCTTGCCTAAGTAAGAAGGCTGAGGTTGTCTCTGTATGAATTGTGCAGGGTGATCGTGAGTTGCAGATGCATTTTCTTCTACTTCCACATTGTGTAAATTTGAACCTGAGACCTTCTGTGCACAAGGTGAGAATTTGCCTTATTTGTCACTACACAATTCAGCTCTGTCATTTTCACCACTAATGGGATTTTGTGACTGAGTGACCTTGTTAATACAGCAATATGTTGCCTGCCATATTATCAGTGACGATGCTCCAAATAATAAAAGAGGGGGAAAATGCCAGCTGAAAAAATAGTGAAAAAAAATATACTAGTTTCTTTCTATTCTTTTCCAGGAAAAGAAAAAAGCTTCCATTATCTTAAAAATTATATTACTTTAGAATCCTACTTAATGCGATGAAATAGTTAAAGCACTGCTCTTCTCTAGCACAATTTGACAAAATAGCTCTTTAAAGATCTTCTTGGGGGGAAAACGGGACATAAATATGAAGTAGATCCTTTCAACATAGCAAAGTCCATCATTAGACTGGGAGGATATTATGACACAAGTTACCAAGAGAAGAAGTTCTCTGAATGAACTTTATGATAAAATCATGTTTTTTTCAGATATTTGTTATTTCCTTATGTTATATAGTTTAGCATCTTTTTCTATCTTACTTCAATAAGAACAATATTTATCATTAATAGTGAGTCTCACTATTTGGTGTATGTCAAGGTGATGTGCAGGGTGTATAGTTAGGAGCGACCTGATGACATTAGGAACTGAATAAATAAGAAAAGGGAGAATAAGTATAGGGAAATGAAGTGACAACCAGAACTCCCGAGTCCCTGCCCAGCGCTCCATTTAGCAGACCACACTGCCTCTTTGATTTATGACTAAAATCTCCAAGGAAAGTTTATGTTGCCGCCTGTCGGAAGGATGTATGAAATGAAGTTGGAATCGCATTCATCACAGCTCTGTGCCTGCCACAGCAGAGGATCCGTGGATCTGGGCAGGATTGTATAGGCAGAACTGCAAAGAGGGACCTGAAAATTCCTCTAATTAACACTCTCTCATAACAAGCCATGAGCAATGTCTTCAGAAAGCCAACAGATTAATTCAAAGGCAGACATTTCAGGAAAGGAGGCAAGAGGGCTTATAGGATTAGTGGTCTGTGCGAGGGGGATGCCGATGTCAATGAGCAAGTCTCCACTGCTCAATGAAGCATTGTGGTGGAGCTGGAGCTTTCCTCTGCTAAGCCGGCCCGATGGCACAGTGCAATGTCTTTCTGAGGTGCTACCTCCGATCAAAAAGCAGGAGAGCTGCACTGATAGTGAGCAAAGTGCTAGCAAAGGTGTTGCTAGTGCAGGAGTCTGGGCTGTGCTGCCTCTGGCACTGTGGACATGTCCATGGAGAATCATGTTGTCACCCCACGAGGTAGCTCTTTCTGTTGGATTCAAAACCCTCTGTAGTGCCAGCCTTTTTTTTTCTCTTTTGGCTCGTGGAGACGTTGCGTATTTTGAGACAAGAAGGTGATGTACCGAGGTTTTATACATTTCTGGGCATTTAAAAAAGCACGCGAGTTCAAACATTTGAATCCTACCTAAATTCCTGCCTGGTGTGAAAATATCCTGCCCAGTTGGTTCACCTGGAATTTTTTGTCGGATGCAGTGCTTAGAGCTGTTTACACATAATTAGCAAGAATTCAAGGAGGAAGAAGCATGTGTAGTATTTATTACTGGGTCATCTTCTACATATGTCATTTAGATACAATATGTCGTTAAATATGGTGTTATATATGTGGTTAAGAGTCGTTTAGATGTGGTGCTGGGGGATATGGTGTAGGGGAGAACTTTGTCGAGTAAGGTTGATAGTTGGACTCAGTGATCCCACAGGTCTTTTCCAACCTGAATGATTCTATTATTCTATAAGCTTGCAATTTTTATTTAGGGATTCATAACAAACTATAACCAACTTATCAGCATCTACAAGCCTCCTAGACAGCTATTAAATATAATAGCTAAACAAGTAACCATCAACCAGTTTTTGATATGTCCTTATTAGATTAAGTATCCATTGCCTGGAAGAGCAAATGGTCTGTAAAGAAGTAGTAGAACACGTTGCCTAGAGAGGCTGTGGAGCCTCCATCCTTGAAGATGTTCAAAATCCAGCAGCCCTGAGCTTTAGCTGGCCTTGGTCTGAGCAGGAAGGTGGAGTAGATGATTTCCAGAAGTGGATATTTTTCAATTGTTAACTGATTTTGTGATTTTTGAGTATTCTGCAATAATTCATCTTCCATGGAAAATGGCAGAATTGCATTAGGAAAAGAAAAATAACTCAACGTATAGCTTGCTTCCTAGGGCAGGTCCCAGTCTAATGAGATATGTTTAAATTTAGGCATGCAAGTTGTGTAGCCCATAAGGCAAGCCTGGCACTTTAAGTAAACGGGGTACTATTATACTTGAATCTAACTTCTTTAATTGCTTTGTTGAAACCCAAAAAAGAAAATAAGGACTTCTTCATAGAAAACGTACAAAATTTCCCCAAGTAAAATATGTTTATTAAGCTTTGCTTGAATATTATAGTTAAGTAAGTCTCAGATTAAATTTATGCAGAGGCTACTATAACATTACTAATCTTTCGGGTTTTTACTAAAAAGAAAAATGGAGAAGAAAAATCTAGTCGGCCTTTAGCTGTCAGTTTTCATCAGCTTGAATTGCTGGGTTCCCATAAACAGGATTTAAGAATCAGTCTTTACAGGTTAAGTCTTAACTAAAATCTGGGCTACATGGGGTCTTGTTGGGGGGCGGTTTGTTATTTCTTTCTTTCTTTTTTCTAAGTCAAAGTAGTTCATTATAGACAACTTAGTTTGCCAGTCATCGTTTGGGCCAAGAGTTGGTATCAAACAGGGTTGTTTAATACACAGGGCCTGCCAAGTCTGCATCTGTCTTAGCAGACAGCTCTAATCCTTCATGGTCCACTGACTTTACCTTTATGAGTTCTTTTGATTGGTAATTGAGAGAATAAATCTTTGAAGAACTTACATAAATGCAAAAAAAGAAACCCCATTAAGATTCAAACAGTGAAGTGCCTACTGGCATATTTTATATGGTACCTTTTCAGTCCTTCTACCATTTAAATTCATTTTATCAGACAAAGATTCGAGATTGGCATTCAGTTATAGATTTTGTTTTCTTCTGCAATGTCAGCTGCACCCTCTATATTTTAACTTTTAATACCAGCACAGTAAGTGAACTGTTCCGAGAGCTGGATTGCTCTGAAGCACTTTGCAGTATTGCAGATGCAGAGCTGAATAAAAAATTCAGTGTATTGAGAAACTTTGTCCTCCTTGCCCCTATCTAACTTAAACAGATGAGGCCTTCTTTTTAGTAAACTTTAGCCCTTATATTGAGATAGGACTAGTTAGTGGTAGACTACTAGTTCTCTTGCTAATGATGAAACAGAAGGAGTGAGCTCTGACTTGGGGCAGAGGAGCCAGCTCTGGGCAAGGCTTTTCATAAAGCAAGACAGCTAACTGGGAGCACTTGCATCTGCTACCTGCCTGCTAGGAGTTTATTAGCCCGATAAACACGGGCTGCCTTCTTTTCATTAGCTTTTCAGCCCAGTCACCACTAGATCCTGGGGGAGAAGTAACTCAACAAAGGGGAAAATGCAACCGAAAGCCTTAAAAGTCATTTTGATGATTTTCAAGGACAAACTTTTCTCTGAGGTCCCTGGTATACAGCTCAGCCCCCATAGATTTGCTTTCTGGTAGGAAGAATTATTTCAACATGGTTTGTTAGCTTAAACCTAACGTCATGCAGGGGATGATAAAGATTTGACCTCAGTAAATTTGCAGACCTCTTGGCTTTGTGATGCTTTAGTTATCAATCTAAAATTCCTCCTCCTACATGTGGTTGAATAAGATGAATACGATCACATACAAAAGGGGAAAAGTGAGCATTTTTAGTGAAATAATTTTGAGGGATTTCTCAAAAAACTCCAGACCATTGCATTGTTTATATATTAATGTCACAGTTATAAAAGCACTACTGTAGCAATGTACCCGTGATAGTGCACTATTCGAACTTCTGTGTCACAGGAGATACTACATAGGGTAGACAAAAGCATAATTTTCCAACAGATATCCTCCTCGCCCTGTGGGGTTGTGGCTATAAAACTTGCAAAAACTGCATATTGGCTTTGCAAAAAGACAATTTCTGTTTATTCAAGCTAATTTACTTAGTGACTGTTCTTTAATATACAAGGTTAGATACAACTACTGTAGAAACAGCCACGTTTGTGCCGTACAATTCATTGTGCCCTGTCTTTGATATTGAATAGGTCATAACCTGTTTGTAGGGCAGGTGAAATACGAGTATCAGGTCTTATTTTTATCTGCTGACACTGTAGGTAGCATTAGACAATATTCAAATGCAGCCCTTGTGGAAAGACTGTTGTGTTCCAAACCTAACCTCTAAAAAAAAAAAATCAGAGCTAAAACTTGAAAGGGGATATACTGTCCTATTTCAGTGGACAAAATCGAGGCATGGACCAGAGAGTTGTCATGATAAATGCTTCAGTAACTGGATAAACAATAATCGAGTAGGAACTCTTAAATTCTTTTTGCAAGAACCTATGATGAGTTTGAAGATCTCATATGTTCAGTGCCTCGTAAATCAAAATCCAGGAGAGGAAAGTCCTGGCTTAAATAACCCATAGAACTCTGTGATTCCAAACCAGAGGTATCTTTCCATTGATATAGGCCCGGGGAGAAGCAAGGACATGGAAGTACTTTTGTTTCTGAGCTTTTTGTGGAATTTACTACTCATGAAGATATCAGGCTGGTAGTTGCAAAGACCAAAAGGTTTTGTCTGGCCAAATACAGCTTATGTAGCAGTAGTGCGAATTTTGCTGTCCTGCCACATCAACGTCTGCTGCTCTGCACGAGGAGGGAGATCATCAGGGGGTGTTTGCAGGATGCGACCTGGCTGTCAGGCTGATACGACATGTCCTCTTACTGACAAAAGCCGGTAGGGCTTTGGTGAAATGGAATTGACTTTAAGGAGAAGGTCATTCCAAATCCTAAATACTGCAAAAACTTGATAACTCATAATGTAAATAAGTCAAACCTTTGATCCAGTCCTCTGTGTCAGTGACTTTCGCTCCAAATGAATGCTACGTTTGGCTTATTTAAACTTTTCTAATTTTTTCCTCGTGTTGGAGTCCTCTTCTGCCTCCTTGTCATACTTCTTCCAAGCAATAAGAGATATTTGAGGCCTTCTAGTAAGGAAAAATCAGACCAGGTCTGGGATATATCCCTGCTGTTAATTGCTTTATCTGCCCACATTGACAGTAGTCATAAGACAAGATGACCCAGCACAGGTCCTTCTTCCAGTAGTCTTAGCTCATCTCCAGTGCTTTGTGCTCAGAGAGTGGCTCTGAATCCAAAACTTACCCAGAGCCCAGAGAAGGGTACACAGCCCCTGGAGTGGGTCCAGAGAAGGGCAACGAAGCTGGTGAGGGGTCTGGAGAATAAGTCTTATGAGGAAAGACTGAGGGAGCTGGAGTTGTCCAGCCTAGAGAAAAGGAGGCTGAGGAGAGACCTTATCGCACTCTACAGCTCCCTGAAAGGAGGGTGTAGTGAGGCAGGGGTTGGTCTCTCCTCCCAAGTCACAGGTGTTAGGACAAGAGGAAATGGCCTCAAGTTGCATCAGGAGAGGTTCAGATTGGATATTAGGAAAAATTTTCACACTGAAATGGTGATTAAGCATTGGAAGGGGCTGCCCAGGGAAGTGGTTCAGGTACCATCCCTGGTGTTATTTCAAAGATGGGTAGACATGGTGCTTAGTGACATGGTTTAGTGATGGTTTTTTATCAGTTAGGTTGATGATTGGACTGGATGATCTTAAGGGTCCCTTCCAACCTCAAAAATTCTATGATTCTATGCAACCCTCCACCCTGATGCCTATTTCACTGTGTCCACAGCAAGAATTTGGAGACAGTAACGACACCATGAGATAAAACTCATTGCAAAACTGTGGTGGCATTCTTAATGGGAGCTTTAGTGCAGTCTTGGTGACCTTTATGTCAAACTTCCCAGGACTCTATGACAATTGCAAAAAACATTTGCCTGAAGAAGGCCTTTTTGTAAAGCACTAATTTTAGCAATATTTAACGTGCTAGATTTTTTTTTTAATAATTGGTATTATTATTTCACTTTGCTTAATCTCTGTATCTGTCCTGATCTCATATTCCCATCATCTTTCACTTTTTTTCTTCCTCTCCAGCCTGAACTTTTCCCTGTTCTTCTGTCTCTACTGTATGACTTCTCTTTGCTGTCATTCCTGTTTCCCCTGGAAATGCTGTGCAGCTTCACTATCTTTTTCTCCTCCATTAGACACAATGTGCTGCCTTGCTGTCCGCCAAGCCACGCATTCCCACGTGCTACTGTCTAGAAGTGACATGGGTGATTCGGGGTGCTTTTTTTTTCTTTTCTTAATTTGTAGCAGCATTCCCTAACAGAGGCAGCTGTAATGGCTCTTCTGCTCTGTATTCGATTCCTTTTTAATAAGGGCAGTTACACTGGCAAGCTTTGTTCTGCACAGACATCTATGTGCAGATAAGGCAATACATTTCACATAAGTCTCCAGATTGTCATTAGAGACATGACAGCTTCGCAGTACCTGTTCCCGCTCTCTCCATCCAGGGAATGAAAAGAGCAGCAGCTTTTTACTGTAGGGCAATACTCATGTCTGTGTATATCTAAGATAAGGAGGGGCAGATATCACCAGCTTTAGGTGCCTTTGCCATTTAAGGTGTAAAACTAGTCAGAGTAAACTTAAATCTTAACATTATTTCAGCCCACCTGTTCTTAAACTCTTAAATCCTACGACATTGGCAAAGTTTGCCTTGTACTATGCTTAGAATTCAGTAATTTGGATGATTCTGGGACGGAAGGGAGGAAGAACGAGCTGGGTCTTTGAGGTATCTGTGTCCACGCCCCACTCGAGAGGTGGTGATGGCTGGATTGCAGCTCTCAGTGTTTTTCTGAGCAGAGAAGAAAAATGAGGGCTGGAAATTCAGATTGGATCCGCTCTTCCCTGCCTGCTGCACACAGTCTGTCGCATATGCCCTACCTGTCCGCCAGCATAATTCATCTTAGACTTAACACCCTGTCCCCAGTGACATACCAGGAGCACTTTGGGCACTGTGGCTTCAGGCACATGCAGGTTTGGACAGGTGTCACCACAGCGATTATACTTGGCCAACATGTTGAGCTTTCTTTAATTTAATTTAATTTTTAATGGAGCTTGACATATTGCCAAAGTATAATCAATGCAGTGACATCTGCCTGAGCCCTGGCTCCGCAGGTCCTGTCTAGCTCTAGGTCTTATTCCCAACCTTCATTTAGCTAGCTAATATGCATATTTAATGATGTGCACACAATTTCTTGATCTTGGAATGCAGTATCATGTCTGGCTGGAATGATTTCAAGTTGTTATTGCCTTGTTTCTGTCTCAGGCATGGTCCAAGACTCTCTATTGCTGCGTGTTAACTTTTCTCTGGCCCTAGTCTCGAGAAAAACCATTAATATTTTTATTCACAAGTGTAAATGAAACATTTCTAGAAGAAATAACATAACAGATTAAAGCTGTCATATTCTATAACCTTCTCCATGTCAGGTACGTATTTTCCCTTTCCTTTAAGATCACCAATTATGCTGTCTGGAAGGTGAGAATAGATTTTGTCTTGTTGTTAACGTTATTTTTTTTGTCTTTCATATTAAATCAGATATTAGGTCCAACAGATATATATTAAGAGTTGTGTGGAATTTTCCAGACGCCTTTTTCCCCCCATCCCTTGATAATTGCTACAACAGCTGAGACCATGGGAACAGTTTCCCTGAAGTGCATTTAACAATACCAACAGACATTGCCTGCTTAGTTTGCTGACAATTTCTTTTATTCTTTAATAATGATTTCTTTTCATTTAACACCTTAATGAAAACTAATGTAGGAGATAAAACTTTAAATTGAAGTAAAAGTGCTTCTATACTATAATTGGCATTGACCTTACCTATTAAATGTAATAAGAATTAAAATTTTATGTATTTTTAATTGTACATTTAATAAGTGAAGAATATAGCTTGTCTGTTAAATATACAAGGATTTGTTTAGTTATTGGATTAAGTCCTTAATTTTATGGAATTCAATTACCAGCATGGGGAGAGAGACCGTATTATAGCCAAAAAAAAAAAGAAAATACAAAGATTATTTCTTAACCATTTTCCTTTTAATAATGAAAACTCCAATCATAGAAATATTTGTCAGCTTAAAACTTTTAGTTATCCCCTTCAGTTAAAAGCATACGGAGGAATTATATATCTTCTAGGCAGCATGTGTAGGTAAACCATTTTAATTCTCTCTGGCGTTCAGCATAAACCCCTTGTGTGTAACTGGAAAGGGTTCATTTCTGATGGTCCTGATGGAGGTTGAGCATAATGTTTGGTATCAGAAGCTCCGTTTTTCTCTCTGGGGTGTTGTTGAATCTCACTGGTAATTCATACGCTCATAAAACGAAGTGCCAGCGTGGTTCACCAGTCAATCTTTGGACAAGAGACAGATTGTACACCCAGTCTGATGGCATCTGAACCGCAATTCTTTGATAAAGGGAGAAGTCTGTTCTTGCACATTTAGGAAAAAATATCTTGCTCGGCTTTGAAGTGCACATCTGGAAACCCCTGTTCTCCCTCTTGCTGTTCTGGCAGGTGCAAGTGCCAGATGTGCACAAACACCTGGCTTCCTCTCTGGGCTTTGAGCTCTGGACTTGGCCGGTTGCCTTTCTTGTAGGACTCGAGAGGCTGTGGCACCCTTTCTGCCAAAGGCTTTCATCACTTTGTGCTCCCAAAGCACAGAAACAAGTTGTGTTGGGGCTGTTTGATGACAACGTGCCGCAGGAGGTAACGCAAGGAACCAGCAAGCAGGAGAAATTTTTTAAAAGGAAGAAGGGTTGTACCAAGTATGGGTAGGTGAGATGGTCCCCTTTTTAATTTTATGTTTCCTGCCAGTTTTCCTAGAGAAAAAAAAAACAACCAGACAGTGGCTCTGCTTCCAATTAACAACTCCCGCAGCAAATTTTGACCTGACATAAATAACGTGGCATGATATGCAATCTATGTCAGGTAACTTCATTTGCTATTAGCAAATGGATACTGGGATACTGAATGATGATTCATGATCAGGACACTGGGGAAAATCTCTGTCAAATGCAATATGGCAAGTCCCACTCTGTGATGTAGGTAATGCTGAAAAGGTCTGAAAAAATGAAGCTGGCAAGTTTGGAGCCCAAAACATCTGTAAAACCAGAGGGGAAACCTTGGACCTGGGGACATCAGTAAGAGTTCTGCTATTGGTTTCCATGGGACCAGGTTTTCACTCTGAATTTTACAGGCAAAAGATAGAAATAATAATAATAATCAGAGAACTCATGCATGGAAAAGGGAATTTGGCTGTTCCCTGGACCAGCAGACTCACATTGCAAGCATCTCCTCTCCAAATCTGCACTTAGATGGGGCGAAGGAATCCTGCCAAAATGATGCTGTGAAAGCAAGCCAAACGCAGCTCTAGCAAGGGCAGAATGGTCCCAGTTCTGCCTAATGGATGCCTCCACGTACGGCAGCTGGATGGATGCAGTAGAAGTGTGCCTGTGTGCATTACGGACTGATGGGAGAATGTTTCTGTGGCACTGTGTGCTTTCCAAGCGCCCTGGATTAGTCCCATCAGCTGCGCCAAGCGCAGGATGGAAGTGGGCTTGCTATAAAAAAGCACTGTGAATTGCATTTGAATATTTCAGTCTTTGGAGTAGATGCTGGGTTTCATGGAGGTTGCCAGAGAAACTGCCAGAAGAACCAGACTGGTGATGTCCAGAGAACCCAGAAGGTGTAATGCTTAAGAGCAGTTGTAACCCCTCTGAGGACTACATCCTTTCCAGGACATGTTTGAGTTTAGACATCTGCTAGATAATCTGTACTTCTGGAAGGTTCCCTGACTCTGCAGGGGTTGTCTCTCCAACTCTGAACCAAACCCAGTGTTGTGCTGATGCTCCTCCTAAGTTAAAATGCAATTA
Source organism: Limnodromus scolopaceus (assembly GCA_028565335.1). Taxonomy (NCBI): domain Eukaryota; kingdom Metazoa; phylum Chordata; class Aves; order Charadriiformes; family Scolopacidae; genus Limnodromus; species Limnodromus scolopaceus. The sequence continues at coordinate 10,384,183 of JAOXNO010000024.1, forward strand.
CCATTGTATGGTGGAGCCACGCTACACATTTTGAGCACCATACGTACCGCTCCTTCATTATTAGTGTCCTTTATGATTGCACAATATTCTTCTTTATCTCATTCTTGAGCAGACCTGCAGGACTCACAAGGATTATTGTTCTTGAACCAAAAGGCATGTCTGCTCCAGGGTGCACGGTACAGTCCTGCTATCCCTGTTGTTCCAGGGACTTGCTGGAATGCAGTCATCTCCTGCGCTTGGTCTCACTTTTCCACCCGCTGTGTGGAAAGACCGTGCAATATACCCAGATCTGAACATTTGAAAATATTTCCAGACCAGTTTAAATGAACATTCTGTTTCTTGATTTCTATCACGCTCTCTCTTGGTCTTGATTTCACCTGTATTCACATGGTAACAAAAGCCTTGACTGGCCTTCAAACTCTCCTGCCCGCAGGTGCAGTTGCCTTCAAGAGTGTTGAGTGGACCTCTCTTCCGAGACAGTCAAGGACCATAATGTACTTAACCCTGCTGGGGTTAAGATGTGGGTGCTGAGTAGTATTCATCCTGCCTAACATCCGAGAGCTAAGCATCCCACAGAAAAATACTGTTCCTTTTGCTTCTTGCAGCCTCCAGCTGCAGCTGCACAACTACACAGTGCCACTTTGAAATCTGGGGCCATTGACATTTAAACAGCTCCCAAAGTGTTACAGGCACAGCCTGAAAAGGCAAAGGGGGGGGGGTTGGGGGGAAGCCTCAAATCAGCACGGTTTGGTAATCCTTATAATATTAAGTTGGATATTAAGACTGTTTTATCATAAGGTTTCGGCACTGCTACATCAATCCCTTCAATAACAGTAGATCCTTGTCATAACTCCACAGGATATTTTTATTATTTAGGTTGGGAGATGTGCAATGACATCTCTAAGGATTTAAAAGACAATTGGCAACTCAGCCAATAACTAGATATTATCTTGCCAGGTGGAAACAAAACATGCATGGGGCTTGAAATGAGGAGGAGGGTGGCAATCTTCACTCAGCATTTGCTTTCGGCAGAAAGGTTTGCAGTCTACCTCTGTACCCTAGCTGTTATAACACTCTCCTTTCTTTGGAAAGGAGGCGCCTCCCACCATTTATTTTTTGTGTTTCTCTGTGTTGACTAGATGATAGTGGAAAAATGGCAGATGAGGCAGGAAGAAAACAGGTAGATTTTTTTGTACGTGTGTGTGCCAACACTCATGTAAAAAAAATTAGGAAAGGAGCGCCCAATGGCAGCTGATGGATGCTGAGTGTATAGGTATAAAATACTTCTATTGAATGTATTATATTGTACTATAAACTCATTTTATCTCCTTGCTTATACTCTTGAGAGCAATGGCCTCACCTTTTTCTCATGCTACGTTTCCTAGAGGTTTAAAAATTAAGACACTTCTAAAATATCCCCTCTTTTTTCCCAACCCACCATTAATTACTATCTTGACCTTCTGCCACACTTGGAGTCCTGGTCTTCCTCGCCAATCCAATGCGCAGATTGGGTAGGCTGGCTGGGCAAGTGGGAAATGGTCCCTGACCCCATCGCTGTGGGTGAATATATAAGGGAGGGCTTAGGACAGACCTTTTCAGTGTGATGGGAACCTCTGGATGGTGCTGGAGGTCTGAGCCTGTGTATATTTATCATGATGCACTTGCCTCCTCTATGGCTGAAGCTCTGCATTCACTTCAAATTTAAGCCTCTGATCAGAATAACTATTGGCATGAAATTGCATAATTGGTGAAATGTGCTTAACCCTTGGTTTATCTGGCAGCCATTTGCCTATGCAGTTTTATTTATAGTGTTTATTTCAAAGATTGATGGTAGCTGACAGGAGGTACTGAAACAATTGATAAAGGCGACTGACATTTTGTCAGCTGTCTGGGTGACAGGAATATATTGCTTGTGTTTAAACTGTTTTGCACGAATAAATCATCCTTGATGCCAAAACTCACCTTTGGCCCTTTCCAACTGGTTTTTGAAAAGTGGCTGAGAAAGGTGTTTGTTTAAGCAGTGAGCAACTTGCTGTAAGGAGCAGATGTTTACCCTCAATAAAATTTTCCTCAACAATATTATTTAAATACTTGAAGCATTATTGAAGTAGTTGAATTCTGTTCATGACAAAGTTGAGGACAAAAATATTATTCTTCTCTTTATGTGTTCTATAAAAAAGTAACTACGTGGTGAAGACCTGTGGGGCAGCTTTTAATCTGGATGAGAAGGAAGGCTCTGTGCAGGTATTTTAGTTATCCTTTTCTCTTTGAAGAGGTGCTAACAGCCTTTGAAAGGACTGCAGACTTGTACCTGCCAAGGCTTTCCACCTGTCTGTGATTCTCCAAGTGACACGTACTCCAGTCCCACGATGTTATGCAAGCGATCAGTTTGATGAGCTTTGATACCTTTGCTGCTTCACTGCACCTCTAAGTCAAAGTAAATGCCTAAATGGCAAAGAATTCAGATGTATAAATACTGCGTAGGCAAACTGCATGAGGGGTATGCCTTCTGTAGGTATGCAAAACCCCAGGCGGGGCGAGTCTGAGTTACCGAGGATCTGTGCTACCCTCCAGAGAATTACCTTCTGCTTTTACAGATGCACTGTCTGTAGGGCTGCTAATTGCCACCCTGTTTTCCAAAACAGGCAGCGGCTGAGCCAAGGACAGGCATGACGGAGCATCCCTCACCTGTCCCCATATAGTTCCTTACATGTATCTCCGTAAGGCATCGAGGACACGATTGAAAGCGATGAGGTGTAGCTGAGCCCTTTATCAAACCATCCAAATGAGGAGTGGGGGAAGTCTTTTCCAAGACTTGACAATTCAGTTGCGCATGTTGGATTTTTTTTTTTTTTTTTCCACGATGGAAAGAACATCAATGTTACTGTAGTTGTCTGTACAGACACTGACAGGGCCAGTGAACCCAGATGCTTTTCAGGTTGATATGTTGTGGAGCTATCTTCCTCCCCTGGCATGCTTTTCACTTCTTGGTACTCTTCTTTCCGTCTGAACCTGATGCTGTCATGTTACAATAAGAAGGCACCTCTCAGAAACGTAAATGCAGAAAGAGACGGAATCAGTTCAGTTCCTCAGGCTAGATTTTGGGTAGGCTGCACAAGGGTAGACCAAGTTGAAAGGTCATACCCAAACACAGTCTATACTGGGCGTCACTAGGATATACCAAACCAACCCTTGGTGCTAATGGAGCAAAAGCAATGAGTAACGGAAACGAGGATGGGGGAGAAGAGGAAATTAATCTTGAGCTTAAATACAGCTGATCCTCTGTTTCTATTGCCACATTTATTGCAGAGCTACATGGGATTATTTTAACAGTCTTAGAAATAAATTCATCCAAGATAATTGTGTTTTCTTAATTCATAGGGTCTGTCCATTGTGCTTAATAGGTCTGGGCATGAATATCAATAGATACCTGCTTCTGCAGAATGAGTTTTATGAATATTTTTACATCTCTCTGAAACTCCACAGCTTTCCATGACTGGCATTTTTGCAGAGCTGCAGGATAAAGCCCCGTCAGGGTCTTACTGTGCAGTGGCACATGGGGCGTATTTATTGAAAATGGCTTGGCATTTAGGCTTTTTCCATTGGCACTAATATGCACCATGTCAGGTTACATCAGGCTGCGTTACATCATATGGCTTGATGGGACTTGACATGACCTGACATAGCACAATGTACGTGTCTCCTTACATCAGAAACTCACAGAAATACAGCCTAATAAGGAGTAATAATGCACAAAACACAAGGACTTTATTGCTGCCTCTGATCAGAGGCAGGTAGCACGCGTTAGGTTTCTGGCAGACATTTAATTGTGAATTTTTCACAGTAAACTCCCATCTTGCTATTTGTAGCCTTATGTGTAACTATAGATCTGTTGCTAGGTCAAAGACCACTTTTTATCATTCCCTCTTGCAAATGTATTGAGAATGCAATAATGTAATAGTTCAGGCATTTTGCCATCCTAAGTGATTCAGTTTACCATTCTGGCCCGTAATGTTCTCATTTTCCCCTTCCCTGATCTCTTAATTTGTAGTATTGGAAAAAATGTTGTATTTAGCATGGCTTTCAACTTCTATTTTCAAAGTTTCTCTTTGCATCTCTAATGCTATCCTCTATCTGCTCTGCCATCTTCTTGTAATCTACCCCCTGTTCAATACTTAATTAAAAAAGTTATTTAGGTATGGTTGAGTGACCTCTTTTGAAATTCTATCAGTAACTCCGTTCTGATTTCTGTAGTTTTAGTGAATGCTTGCGTAAACATTGGTTAGAAAAGTGAAGATTTTAGAAAAAGCTGTGCTGATGTCTTGCAAGGAAACTCTCCATTGCTTTTGTGGAAGAAAATACTACCAAGATGTATTTCATAAAGGGATTCTGGGGACAAAGGAAGGCAAATCCTTCACCTCCGTAAATGAGGCAAGAGTGAAGTAGGGTTTTTTGTCTCTGGGGATGGAGCTGCTTTTGATGCTGAAGGCCTCTTTGTCATCTTCAGCTGGAGTCATCTCTTGCTGTTATACATTTTCACCCCTACGAGGCATACATCAGAGACTGGGGAGCATATTAAGAGGAAGAAATAGACATTAAATAGTCCAGAGGTGCTTAAGGTTGCCTGTGGAGCCAGCAAAGTGAGAGTTGCAGCAGCCCGTCAGAATGCTGTACTGACTTGATTCAGCCAATTCTTGGAAGGAAAAAAAAATAATAATAAAAAAAAACTTTGCTAAAGCAAGACAGTTTACACAAGGTCTGCTCCTGACCTGTCCATACACCTACCCCTCTTGGATGGCACGGGAGTGTGCTGGCGAGAGATTGTATTTCTGTACAGACTTATCTTGGTAAAACTCAACCCCCTCCTAGTGTACTAGAAAATGAGGCAGGTATCAAGAGATGCCTGGGGGTTCTCAAGGATAGGCTGTGATCAGTGCTTGTCTGCTGAATAACAAGGCATGCTGGACCAAACATTGCTCTATAGTAGCGTGGCTGGATGGCCACAAGTCACAGAGGAAGGCAATGCAACATCAGCTTGTGGGGTTTTTTGTTTGTTTGGTGATGTGGCCTTTTTTTTTTTTTTTTTTTAATATATATGAAATTCCTTAAGAAAATTCCAGCAGGATCTGTTCTTCTAACATCGAGCTTTTGAAACGCCTGCCTGGTGTTGCAGCTCTTTGGGTAATAAGCTCATCACTTAAAATCTACATCCAAGTGAAACTGAGCCCTATGGCTTTTCCCACTCTGAGGTTAGGTAAATTTGGGTAAGGAGCAGGGGGTATTGCATGCACAGCTCTTCTGTCCCCAGATTAGTTTCTTTCTGGAAGAAACTATGGCCTGCGGGAATAGGGTATGCACCAAGGTCTTTTTACAGGCTGGGGTCAGGATGCTACCAGAGCGCTCACTAAAAGACCAGGACTGTGGAAGGTCTCACAGGGATCACTTACCCCAACAAGTGTTGCATGCCCAAGGTAGTGTGGAGTATTTCTTGAATTTCAGGCTCCTTGACCAAACCGCCTGCATTGCAACTGGATCATCAGTTGCAGTTAACTTCAGATGCTTCAGAGAAGCTACAAGATTGTGGTAATCAAGTGTAGGATAGCAGTCTGGTGGGGTGAAGCCCTGAAAAGTTCCAGGTCTTAGAATTGACTGGGTCTCGTTAGTAACGTACATGCCTAATCTCTGTTTAAAGCCTCTTCAAATCTCTTCATTTAAAGAAAAAAAAATCTATGGGAGGAAATATATTTCAAGAAATGCTAATAAAAGGCGCAAACCCATCATTGCTGCCTGGTATTTATAACCATGAAAAGTTGAGTGATAACTATAGGTGTGGCAGTGACGGAGTAAGTGTGGCGTCTGCAAGTATTGATAGTGAATGAATGAATAAAAACGCTGGCTGCATCTAGTGAATAAAGTCTGCGACTGCCTGAACTGCTCAAGAAAATCTTACTCCTCGTATGAGTATACAAACCAAACATATTACCATTTCCAGGTTTATGAATTTTAAATGAACCCTAAAATTAACACTTGTATCACAGGAAAAAAAATAATCCATATTTCAAAGAAAAGGAGAGGAAAACATGAAGCTGATCTTATTGACTGCTTCATAAAGAAACTGAGAAACTCACTTTACATATATCCACTTTTTGACGTCTTTAAATGGTAATTTCATCTTTTAAATGTCTTTTCATTCTGTGTCTTCATCTTTCTTCTTCAAAACTCCCTTTCAAGCTTCTGAAGATAGATGATTTTTCTTTAGTATCAGGCAAAACGGTTTGGGGTATTACCAGTTAAATATATGGAAGTCAGGCTTCCTCTCTTGAGTTAGGGGAATGCGAGGGGGGGGAAAAACATTCAAAATCAACTACAGCAAAATTATTTTAATCCGGCATTTTGGTGATTCTGTAATTTTACCCACATGATTCTTCTAGTGCTCTTATGCTAGAATATTCCTTATCTCATAAATCTGCCATAGCATAATGAGGACTTCTGAACAATTCTTCATTTAAAAAAATTAACAGTTTCTGCCCACTAGTATTTAAGGCAGCTTCTTCTAAAGTTTGTTTCAAAGGGGAATTGTAATCTGACTTTGCACTCCAAATAGATTGTGAGGTTTCTAACAATGGTCCATTCCTCCAGAAGCCTGGTATCCAGAATGACAATAACCAGCTATAGGAACCTTTTGGCTGCTGAAGCCTACAGTGACTATGCAAAAAGGATTTCCATTCCTCAAAATACATGTGTTGCATTTCAGATTATATTCCTTCAAGTGCTTGTAAGCCTCTGCATGAGAAAATGGTTGTTTCCTCATGCTCTACTCTTCAGCCTTTCACCCAGGAAAGTAGTAGTGGAGTGGGCAACTTGATAGTAATTTTCCTTTCAGGGTTATTCAGGAACAGCCTACCACCCTCTGCACTTCAAAGGTCTGCTGTGGGTATCACCCCTCCTCATCTGCTTTTCTAAGGTCATCCTTCTGTGGTAACCCATGGAGCAAAAAGTGACTTTTTTTCTCTGTGAAGTTAGGGCAGCTGTGGCAATTAGGATCTGAGCTATTTGGTAGCAATGGAGTGTTTTGGCTAATTGCAGTGCCAGCTGCTAGACTCCACTGTGCCAGCTGTGGAACACAGCAGTACGGGATCTGGACTGAGAAAATTTCGAGGCAGGTACTGTTGTCATCTGAAATCTGAACAGCTGCAATTACATTGTGACAAGTGATAAGAATTTTCTATTTCAGGAAACATTTGTTTACACTTTGGATGTGTTGATCAGAAGCTCTGGGGTGACTCACAGCCCTCCTTCAGGAAGAATTTTTGTCTAGACAGACGGGTATTCCTTGTGCCCAGCAGTCAGTACAGCATATTCAACATCATCTGATTTTGAATTAAAATGAATGGTTCCAGTCGTAATTATTGATGCACTGTTCTTTCTTGTTTGAATAAACAATATGTTATTGCCTGTCTAGAGTATATCTTAACTGTAGCAACTCTACATTCTATTAATCTTAATTACCTCTGCTTCAATATTTGAAAGCTGGGGATGGAGCTAGAATAAGAGCCTTTGAGAAATCCTTTGCCTGCAATTGTCAAAGGGCCAGTGACTTGGATGGAGGTACACAGCTACCCTGTGGAGCACATAGAATTGAGAAGTAAAGAGCTTGTGGAGGTTTTAGTCCTTTTTTTCCCCAGAGTTAGCTAAAATACTGCCAACAGTGTTGATGAAACAGGCTGTTCAGATCTTCTGATCTTATGGAGTTTGGTCAAGATGTTGGGGGGAGGGGGGGAGAGAGAAAGAAGGACAAATCATAATTATCATCCTCCAGTAACTTTTTTAAAAACGACCTTTGAACTTCAAGTAACATGTTAATTTAAAGTGAACCTTATATTGACTGTCAGTATCCAGTAAGAAATTGGTCTTCTGTCAAAACAGGTATCTCTCTCTACTCAGACTTGACCCATTCCAAATTGTATTGCTGTCCATTAGTGTCTCCCAAAACTATGTTCTATCTATTGCCATCGTGTCTGTATCTCTGGTGCAAGCTTGATGATCTTAACTTACCTGTCATAGCAGATGGCTTCCCAAGGATGCTTGTACTCACTCAGTCCATGCAAAACACCTCCATTGAACAGATACGATACGGTGGAAGTAAATTAATCTTTCCATTAGCTTTCATCAACTGCAGGAAGTCATGTGATTTAATTTTAAGTGATACTATGAAGCTGCATCAGACCTTATTGTGCTATGCCTTCAGTCAGAACCCTTCCCGTTCACTTTTTTCTTTTTTCTGCATGTGTATAGCAAAGGGCTTTATGGATTTGTGGTGTAAAGAGTGCCATAATTTATTCCACCCAAATTAAACTGTTTTGCTCAAATATTTCTTTTTCTAAATCCTCTGCTTTTTGAAAAAAAATGACTGCTGTTGTAGCCAGCACTTCTACCCAATTGAAGTACAAAGCTATTATGTTTCATAGATTATGTCTCCTATTTCCAGATCGGAGCACATTCACGTAGCACAACTGTTTTCTGGGCAGTGCTAATGATTGACACCAAAAAAAAGTGGTCTTGCACATGCACAAAACTTGAAGAACAGTGACGTGTCATTTCAGCTAGGAACGAACATCTGTTTATTTTCACAGTTGATAGCAGGTGTACAGTCTGCTTCCCAGGATAGTAGAAGGAAGGAAGAAGCACATTCATAAATGCAGTGAAATTTTTTTTCATTCTTTCCAGTCAATTGTAGTGGAAACAAAGGCACAAGTTTGTGAGTCTGCTGTTCTGAGGACACTCCAGAGAAGGGTGTGAAGCAAAATCCAGTGAATTTATCCAGATTTTTCATGGGTTTCATCAGTGACCTTTGGGTCAGCCCCTAAAACTGAGTTTTCTTCTCCTGGGGAACAGCAAAGTTTTTAACACCACATCATGGGAATAAGATTGGCTTTTCATTAGCATTAGTTATTCTGGTTTTAACGTTTAAGGTAGTAAAGTAGATTGAGCAGACACATAGATAATCACCAATCTACTTCATAATGAATTTTAAAATAGTTTGGAGCGCTACAATGACAAATACCTTACCCCTTCAGAGAGACCTACCTAATGTACTTTTCAGGATTGATAAATAGAGCTTGCACTTTTTGACACCAGGCTATTCCCTTGAGTGAATTTTAAGTTGCATTGTATTCACTATGGGGCCATCTTCTGGTCAGTTTGCAGTTATAAATAAGCATGCTATTTATAATTGCGTGTAATAGAAAGTGTGCATTAGAAACATTTATGGTATCTGCCATAAGTGCTAATTAAATTACATGGCAAATGTGTGTCTCACTGATTTAAATATGTTGAACACTTTGCAATATTGTTATAAATAAATGAACATATGTTATCTTCTCCCTTGCTACCACTCTATCTCATTATCCTGTTAAGCACCTTAATTTTCTTTGACTCTTCTGCAAGGAAAAAAAAAAATCAAAATTCAAAGGTCCAACCAGAATCTGAGGCATTCTGGCAACAAATATTATCTTGTGTAATCTTTTTTTTTTTTTTTTTTTCCTGATCAATTTGACCCTTTGCAAAAAAACCCAACCCATGTTGTATACAAAGCAAAGAGTGACAGATCATGAATGCAAAAGTTTCAATGAGACCTTGTAGTTAAATCATTGATTATTTTTTGCCCCTCTTATCTGCCCAGTTTTTTATTTGTCTTAGTTCTCATGAATGGAGAGCTAGTTAACAAAATTGTTTCTATGATGTGCATAGAAGAATGTTCCCTTGGTCTTAAAAGCTACTTGCAAGCTTTTAGGTCACAGACACGTCAGTCACAATCCATTACTCCTCTTTATCATCCATGGAAAATATCTAAAAGTGCAAAGCTATTTTCAGTCTTGTAATATGTTCTGTGCTATGTTCTGACTGATTTCTACCCCACAACAATCATTTTTTGTTTGTAAAACCAACAGTGAATGATCTTGCAAAACTCAGGAGTCAGGCTACAGATAGAGGTAATCATATTTGTTGAAGGCACAACATTTTTGTTTCCAAGCATGTGCAATACTTATAACCTATTCTGTCTTCCTATATATTGTTATCTATGCAGTTTCAGCAGCATAACCGATTCTTCTTCGTGACAACTGTCTACAGGTTAAGATGTTTATTAATTCCCTGTAACTTGTACTAGAGGCAAAGCATCACAGACTTGGTGGAGTGATTCCTGCCCACTCTGGGCTTTGGGTTCAGCCATGATTGCCAAGAGTAACTGAAAGAATTTTAAGCTTGAGGGTAATTATATAGGCAAATGGCTTCAAGTTTATTATTATTATTATCTCTAATTACAAGTGTTAATTTAATAGTGCTATTGTAGGTGATATGCTCTGCCCTTGGTCAAAGAAAATGTTAGTAGAGCACAAACAGTAAAATCTCATAAGTCACTGTTCGAAGAAAGGTATCAAAATGAGGTTGATTCGGAACCTTCAGCCCTACTCACTAGGGATAGTGTGCTGCTGGTAAAGCCGAGAGGAAATCCCTAGTGGATTGGTTTGTATCTTGGCTGCAGGCGACTTTGAGTGCAATGGCAGATTTACTGCAGGAGGCAGAAGGTGGCAAAACCCTACACAGCTGGACAAGGACCATCTAGTTTTGAACCTTTCTGCTTTTCTGTCCCTTTTGCCATCCATTTTCCTTTGCAGTTCTCTGGAGCACTGCTCCTTCTCTCCTTGTGTATTCATCATGTCAGAGCTCTGTTTTCTTGCCCTTGTTTCTCTACCCTTTCACATCTTGTTCTTTGTCTCTGCCTTGTGGCTAAGAAGCTATAATCCAGACTGCCACCCCAACCTGTCATCTCTAGAAGAGTTTTGGTCGTATTTCAGTTGTCTTCCCCAGTATGTCTGAGGTCAACTATCTTGGTTATTGTTTCTTCCCATCACTCACTCTGAGCTCTCTTGTGTGTTTGGGATGTCTGCAAGTGGCTGCCTATTAGCATCATCTGACCTGCCTTCTGATTGCATTCCTAAGTAATTGAAAGGATATCCCACAGTGGGAAGATCTAATGTCTGCTGTGTTACCTGGACAGGAGTGAAGTCCTGAAGGGTGCAATCTCTTGGTTGCTCAGGTATCAGTGTGTACTAACAGTCCGTGCCTCCGTGTTTTGGTAGCACAGATTTGCTCTATGGGAAGGAGAAACAGGCTGTAGTCTGAAGGCAGCTGCTATCAGCAGATTCGATTGCTGGTGCAGGAACAACAGGAGCCAAGGTGACTGCTCCGTGACTACAGGTGAGGCAGCACAGATCTCTGGCAGTGTATTTGGAGTCCTATTTATCAGGTATGAAGTGTTGGAAAAGGAGGGCAACAGAGTGAGGTGCTGGTCTCTTCTACCTTCCAAACATCTTGAATGGCCCAAACCAAGGAAATACAGATGCAGTCTGGATTTTTGAGTGAACTTTCTTGGTCAGAATTTAATTTTCCTGACTGATCAAGTGAAAACCTTGCTATGTCATTAACAAAATGTCAAGAACTACAAAGCCATGCAGAAGGAACTTAAGATTTTAGAGTGAAAATTTGCATTCCTTTAGTCCTCAGTTTCACACTTCCTTATAAAAAGTGAGAACTCTGCTTTTATCTCCTATGGGATGATCCTGCTGTAAAGGGAAGACCTATTTTTTTTTGCAGTTTATATCAATCATTTTTCAGGGTTAAATAATAAATTAGACCATTCCAGCTTTCATTCCCCCACTGTGTTCTGTAGCTAGGGTCTAAGAAGCACCATTGATCATATTATCTGTTAGGCTCAATTAAAACAACAGCTGTGTTCCAAAATAAGCAAGACAAAACTGCTGTACTTGATACTGCATTAGTGGAATAATGCTGTGGAGGTGCAGATTATAATAATCAGGACCATTGGAAAATTATGGGGATTATGTTTTTTTTCTCCATTGTCTGTATGTTTTTAACAGTTCACATAATCACTTGTTGTGCTCTGTCATTACTTTGGGTTTGCTCGAGTTTTCCCATTTAATGGAGTTCTGGGTTTGACATTTCTTTCAGATTCCAAGTCCTCTGTTCTTGCTCGTTGTCTTTTAGTTTTTCAATGCTGTTGCTGAATTGTGTTGCTGTAGAAAGGTGTTTTGCCTGTTGCAAAGGCAGATCTTTCCAAGGAACCAATTGCCAACATGAGCATAAGTTGAGCTTTTGGGAATTTAGTGAACAAAACACAGCAGGTTTTTTTTATCCCCCGAAGAAGAGGAGAGGACAAATTTGTGTGCAGGTAAAACATTTGTGGAATATCTGAGGAATAGGTGAAGTTCTGAGGACGTTTGTTACAGGGTGTCTGGAAGCAAATGAGAAGATGAGGAAAGGAAAGAGAATTGAAGCTCTCAAAGCAGTGGCAGTTCTGATGTTTTTAGCTAGCACATATCTCAATTAAAACTTAGTAGTATGTTTGTGTGGATGGATGGATATAATAATATTGTGTGCACACATGGATATAATGCAGCGGGGACTTAAGCAAACAGTATTGTACAAAGCAATAGTATAGGTTATTTACTGCTCGATAATACTAAACAGAGAAGCATCTTTGCTTTTTAAACATTGGGAGAAAAAAAAAAAAAAAGAAGAAAATACGGTCATTACTCTGTAATTTGTAATTCTCCCCTGCATGTTGCTTTTCATGTATAGCCACATGTCAGTCCCTGCAATTTTGGGGATAGTCAGGGAAAATTTCTGTGGTGGGAGATTTTCAGGGAAAATCTCCATGGGTGCAGGATGCTTCTGCCTCTGGTATCTTGTGGTGTCAGGCTTGCTGCTACCACTGACAGCTGTTAGCACAAGAGGGGGAAAAACGATTATAAAGCCCTAGGAGGTAAGGTGGACCCAAAAATCTTGTGGACCTACTATGCTCAAGGTAAGAGCCACCCATCTCTCTGAGAAGAAAGTAATGTAGGTGGTGTAGAAGTTTGTCTGAATGCAGCTAAAAGCAGTAAAGAGCAATAACCAGATAAGCAGAAGTAGCAAAGAATAAAACCAAATGAGCATCATACAGGTAGTAGCAAAATGAAAGTGATCTGTGCATTGATGCCCATGACCCTTTTATATTATTTCTGTTATTTGTTCCCACAAATACCTTGCAGCAAACAAAACTGCAGTTTTCATAGCAAGGTAAAATTTTTCACGTGTACCTACACAGCTTACAGTAGACATGGCAAAAGCAGAGAGTTAGTAAGATAGAAACATCTGAACAGGTAGTTTGTTTCCAAAGCAAAATGCTATTACTCTCTGGGGTTTTTTTTCTGGCTAGAATCATAAAATGGCACAAAAGGCATTAAAACAATTTTATATTTATGAATTCTCTGCTCTTCCATCAACAGTGCCCTAAACTATGATACTAGTGGCTGCTACTAGGGTCCTTCTCAAACAGTGTGGTTCAATTGTTCTTGGTTTCCCACTGGAGCAGAGGCTCCTTGACGTTGTTTTATAAATCATTGTCCGTGACTCAGCAGAAAAATTCTGGTTTACATCAGTTCCTACCTCAATGAATGCAGTTTAGGGGCACTTGCCCAGAAGTGTATTGGTGCTGAATGTGCTAATGGCAGTGAAAAAGTGTGAATCATAAAGAATTCAGATCTTCAGTTGAACAAAACCATATGGAGTTCCAAAAGTGGAAAAAAAGAGATGAGATTACAGCATTCGCTGTTTAATTTACAGTCTGGTTTCAATAGGCCAGTGTTGTCTTCGTCTTTCTTACCTGCCTGGAAGCAGCCAAGGTTGAAAACAATAGTAGGATGTTGTTGCAGAATTGTTTCCCTGCTGGTATCTCCATTGTCCCCCCACCCTGGCTGAGAAGATAAGGATGAGCGTTGCTACGCTTTTCATTTCCTCCAAAGCAGAGAAATACTGGGGTCCTCTCTCGTCTCAGACTTCTGGCTCTGAAGTCAGTGCCCACTGCTGTGGTGCCCGAGCCTTTCAAGCAGCGCGTTGAGAGGTGTCACTGATGCCTGTGGCATGTGCTTCTCCCTCCCCTCTTTTCTCTGCTTGCCTGGGTTTTATTAGATTTCCGTGTGGTATACATATGTCCAATTAATTAAGGCAGGTTGAAATATGTTTTTCTCTTGGAAGTCTGCAGAAAGTGTTGAAGCCTGTGATAGAGCGGAAAATGTTGATGCTGCAGGGTTGTACTTCACAGCCTTGTTAAAGTCCCTCAAGGAAGTCTGTCTCCTGCACAAATGAGATTTACCCTTTCCAAAGACAGTTCCTCTCTGCTTGAGGAGTGGCGTGGCCTGTGATCCTTCTCTCAAGTTTGACATGCAACCACCACTCCTGGATATCTTTCTGCATGAACTTCTATTTGCATCCGTGGCCTAATGAATCTCAAATCTTCATATTGTACCTTGCAAGTGCTGAGACGGTGAAGGATGACTGCTGCAGGGTATAATTTCCTCTGCATATGTAAAAAGGGTGAGCAGCCCCCCAGCCAGGCTGAAAATTTACTGCAAAAAAAATCTTCAATAGTGAGAGGGCTTACTTGTTCCTAGTGCCGGAGACACTTGGCGTCATGACCAGTTACTTATTGTTTATAGAAATAATGCACCTCTTTTGGTAACAATTGTGAAACGTAGCCTTTTTAATGTGTTGCGTGTAGAAACAAGAGAAAATGCAAAATTGGATATTCTTTCTAGTTTCAGCAATGCAACAAAGAACATTGAGCACTATTTTCATGTTTTACAGTCTATATAAACTGGGCATAGCCCAGGTCTCTCTAGCTTAGCATGTGAAAATTATAGCTGTAATGTATATGGAAACATTTATTCATTTGTTTGAATGTACTTTTCTGTTTCCCAAGAGAGAGGACTTTGGAGCAGGCTTCACAGATCACCTTGATTCAGCCCTGACTACATTCATTTAAACATGTTTGCTGTGCTGGACATTTCAGCTTCCTACAGCCTGGGTTTGCCTGCTGTGGATATTGCTCTGGTTGCATGGATCATTGAACAGAGAACAGATATGCCCTTCCTTGCTCTCCTCTAATAATCACTAGGGAAGTTACAACTTATGTTTCCCTGTAATGAGGTTCTCAAAAAACAAATAAACAAGCAAACAAAAAACCCCTCTTTGTAGCTCATGGGAATAGATAGTCTCTGAATTGTCTTGCTGACCCATTCACACTCTAAGTGCTTATGATTTGAGTCCCATGGTGTTTGATCACGGAATGGGTTCACATTTAAAATTTGCATTGCTGCTGTTTTCACTTGCTTATCACAGGATGTTTACTTTTATCCATCTGAAACCTGCGGACTCCAATTTTCATGCCTAAGAAAAGAAAACACACAGAAAAGCAAGGCTAGAACTAATGCACACTTAAACTTATGAATGTCAAAAACCTCTCATAATTCTTCTTTGCATCCAGTGTTGTTCCTCTCCCTCAAGACCTTCATATAGGCATGGTGGCTCAGATGATGCTATCTCAAACAGCAAACATTACTTAATAGCTCTAATGAAACCCCATCAAACAACTGATCCCTAAAAGGTATCTTCTTTGGTAAGTGCATACAAAAATAATCAAGTTATAAATCAAACAAATTAGTTGCTATTTTTTCCTTTGATGTTTTTGTGCTACTGATAAACAGAAAATCCTCAAGAACTGGCATGTCATTTCAAGTCTGTTTTGCATTCGAAAGAGAACTACACCTGGCTTATTTCAAATAATGAAGAAAGGTTGCTTTTCTGGGCATCTTCGTGGTGTTCTGCACCATTGTATGAGTGACTTAAGGCGCCGTGTTTCTCATTCAGATCTGTACAGAATATATCACTCGCTTTTTCTGAAACTAATGTCTCTCAGGCTAAAGGTATCTGCTCCAAAATACATGAAGTCAGACGGGACAAATAAAACCTTAATATGAGATCGCATGAGAAATCAGCAGTGCAACCACCAGTAGGCAGCCTTCGTCTCCATCCCTCACGTCTCTTTCCTCTTCAGCTAACAGGGCAGTTCAGCTCAGGCTGGCCGTACAAAATGACAGTGGACTCTGTCAACATTTCTGCCACTTCAGAGAGGGGCATTTTGGGCAGCTGTAGAGCGAGGAGCTCTAAGACAACATTGGAATTGCTCTGGATGGGCAAGTGCAGAATTCACCTGCCCACAATGAAGTTAGGTTGATGGTAGGTTTCGCTTTTGAGGTCACTCAAAGCTTTCCCTCCTTCAGGGCTATATACCTTGGTCTTGCTTAGCTTTAGCAACAGTCCCAAAAACCACGTGGGTTTGACATAAATAAACTGCTTCTTATAGCAGCAACATTTTTGCACTTGAAGACTGAAAGAGCTTTTCCTTTATAACAGTTTCAATGGTTTTTTCAATGGTTCCCAGTGGGAATTTTATACCACTGGACTTAAAGGTGTCATCGCAGACTCAAGTGACTAAATGAGACAAGTAGACCTGGCTTGGTTCTCTCTGGAAAGACCTGTTTCTGTGGTCACCATTAGATGCAAGCACCCTCACATTGCATGTTTTTACTAAAGAACAGTGACATCTCTGATTTTTTTCTTTCTTTCTGAGGGAGACTGACAAACCCACCTGGCTCCAGGAAGCTCTAGTTTCCCTAGGCTTCAGGGACAAACAAATAGAATAAGGTATAAACCTGCCCCCAAAAAATGGTTTCTAAAGGAGCTATGATATTGGTCTCTGTGGAATCGGTGATAATGGGCTCCAATATTGAAGTCCAAACACCTCCAATATTTATGGAGGTGTTTGCCTGTGAATGCAGAGTGCAAGTGCTATACAGAAGTGCTTTTGTGCTGAGCCTCAAAGCCCTCACTGCTCTGGAGCCTTGATCTGAAAGGCAGTGGATGGTCTTTTCCTATTTTTTTTTCCCTTTTTTCAGTAATCAAGCCCCTTACCTGGACTAGGGCATGTGTAGAAGGGCCCTAGGCATGCCTGTGAGGTATCATATGAGGAGATGAAACAGCATCTCATCTCTAGGAGAAAGCAGAACAACACAAGACATGTAACGTGAGAGCTGAATGTGCATTTCTATGAAGGTGGTAGCCAAGTTCACCATGGAGCAATCCCGGTTCACACTCAAGCTTCTGTGCCAATAGAAATTGTGCAAAAAATGAGGGTCTGAAAATAATCTGATCTGAAAATGTGTGACTACGTTACCATGCCTAATAGCAGTTAGCGTTGCAGCAGGGCTAGTGCAAACTTACTGATTAGGATGGTTTGGAGTCTGTCATTGATGCACAGAGATTCATCCACCCATTCCATTAAGCTTAATCCCCCGCCCATTGATCCTTGGGTACCCTCCTCCTGATACACTAGGAAAACCTGATTTAACTTCTGCTCAGTTCAGACAAATAGTACTGTCGGCTGAAATAGGATTTGCTTTCCCGCTCACCTTTCCAGGAAACCATCCTCAGCTGTATTTTCTGAACAAAACTTCTTTCTTCCAACTTCATATGAAGGAATATAAAATGTTTTCCTACTTTTCCCAGGGATTCAGTATATAATTCATTGCTGTTTCAATACTACAAGGTCCAACATTTAGATGCGAGTTGTCTTTTTGCAGTGATGGCCACAAACGTAAGCACGTGGTGTGTTTTCTGAACAGCACCTCACGGTGGTTAAGGATCTTGAGGTGGAGTAATTTCACTTGCTACGTAAAGAATCCAGCATGCAGGCGTGTTTGTGTAGAGGAAAAAACTCTTGTGTAAGGACTGCCTTTTCTGTGGCTGTGCATACAGTGGTGTTCAAACAAACAGGAGCCTTTTGCACGGTCCTTTAGTCTACCCAGCCAGGTACTGTAGCCAGGGCTACAGTAATGAGGGGGCCACCCCTCTCTTGGGAGGCAGGAATTATCACTCTGAGCTCAGTATGTCCCTGTATGAACTTGTTCCTTTTTCACAGTGCCCTTTGCAGCAGCGGAGCACAAGAAGTAAACATCCCACTGGCTGTCACTGCAGCTCTTCCATACCCCACAAGTCTTCCAACAGCAAGTGGTTGACCAGAACGTTTGGTTACTAGAGGAGAGGAAGCCAGCAAGAAGTTTCACATGGGGCTGTACCCAGGGAGCAGAGTGGGAATATGCTGTTTGACAGTCTTCTGGTTTGGAAACAGGAGGAACCACAGAATCATAGAATGGTTTGGCTTGGAAGGGACCTTAAAGATCATTGAGTTCCACCCCCCCTGCCATGGGCAGGGACACCTCCCACCAGACGAGGTTGCTCAAAGCCCCATCCAGCCTGGCCTTGAACACCTCCAGGGATGGGG
>JAOXNO010000024.1:10402523-10415604 GCA_028565335.1 Limnodromus scolopaceus
CTGCCATGGGCAGGGACACCTCCCACCAGACCAGGTTGCTCAAAGCCCCATCCAGCCTGGCCTTGAACACCTCCAGGTGGGGGGCAGCCACAGCTTCTCAGGACAACCTGTGGCAGAAAACTGAGGAGATGGAGTCAAGCATAATGTTGAAGGATAATTGCAGTAAGAAAATGAATATTGCAGTCAAATATCCCCTACAGGGCCTTTGTGCTATGGTGACTCACAAAATGAGCTGGATTGCTTTTTTTTTTTTTCCCCAGTTCATGAAGGCTGTACTGTAGTAGAGCCCCCAGAGCCCAGATACCCACAGCACAACGGGAATACTTGGTCATGGCTGCTCCTAATTTTATTTCCAGATGCAGTAAGGGGTTGGTGTACCAACAGCTTTGACCTTGTGCCTATTCAGTTCTCCTTGCCTTGCAAAGACTTGGTCATTACTTGACAGCTACAACTCATGCACAGGTGGTGCAAGGGCCAGTGCTCTGGCTTTCTCATGTAGAGATAGGCAAAAACACATCCTCCCTCCTCTGCTACTCTCTTCCTCCTGATAGGATCTGTAATCTGGCCCTGATTACGCGTGGATTATTGAATGCATCCTTTAAATAACACCAGCAGTAGGGAAGTGGTGGCAGATTTTAATCATGGTAGGCTGAGTATAATAAGACTCTCCTCCAATTGACATCACTCTAAAATTTTAATAAGGTGCAATGTAATTATCCAGCTGGTGTCAATCCAAATGTAATGCCTGTGTTCTGGCAATGAGAGTTTGGGTGACACCACTAGCGGTGAGGATCCGCGCCCTGACTGTCTTAACACAGGGCCCCCAGCGCTAAACCTGAGCACTGGGTTTTGCTTGTAGCTCAGGTCCCCTTATGAATCTGCTCCCACCAGCGAATGACAGGGACACGTTCGGGACCCGAGAAAGTGAGAAGCAGTAAGGGGTGCATATCGAATGATGCAGCCAACTGCAGCTCACCCCATGGCTTTTGGGTCCGTTGTGGCTTTTGCCGTGGAGAACTCTGCGCGTTCATGGAGAACCAGGGCTGGTTTTGCCCTGAAAAAGCTCAATTTTTATTTTTGTAATTTTATTTTTTTCTCCTCTCTCCCAGCCTGCTGCGCATTCTTCACTAATAGCAAAACAGAAAGGAAGAACAAACAAAGCAAAACCCAAAAGGGCTAAGCTTTTGTGGTTCTCTTAGTGAAGTAATTAAGTTGCTACCGCACTGTATCAGGGCAAATGGTGTTGATGCTGAGGCTGTGGTGTGCCAGTTTCTTTTGGGAGTGGAAAGCAGGAACTTAATTCTTGTTGAGGGAAGAGTTCAAGACATCATTACCTGTCCATTTTCAAAGAGCAAATGGGCACAGCCAAGCAATGTTGATATCTGTTCAAGCTTAAGATCTTCTTAGTTTAAGGGATCCTGGCTTTTGCTACTTAAAATGTTCTCTGAAAGCAATAAAACAAAAGAATTAAAACAAAGAGAAATCTCTACACGAACTACAGGACTTTATGAAAGGAGTTTTTTCTGTTTATACTTTAAGTCCACTTTTCACTGCAATTCTATTAAAATTCCGTTAAAAATTTTCCAAGAAAGCAAGGATTCCTCACTGCAGCTCTTTCATTGAACAAATATTTTTCCATATACATATATATGTATATTGGAAATCTTGGCAAGAATGAAGTAGCACTGAATAATTCACACAGGGACAGTAGCAGTCAGATCCTCGTGCCAGCTGGAGTTTTTGGGTACTAATTCAATACAAATAAAAAATGAAAACAAGGAAGGCTGCTTTTACCATCTGCGTATCACTTTTTCCATCAACCATCAAATTTGGTGTTTGTATTCTGAATTATAGCCCACAGGTAGGGAATTGACTTAAGCATGACCTGCGATGCAAAATAAGAGAAATTCAATTTAAATCATCGTGTACCAAATATACCTGCCAGGCTCAGGGCACAGTCTAGACCAATTAGGCCCTGGTTTCTGCAGCTCTGGCACCTATCACACCAGTATGTAGTCTAATGCTTCTGATTGCCCAGAGCTGCAAAACCTGAGGGTCTCTTCATACTTAAATGCTCCTCTCTCAAGCCATGCCCTCCTGACATCAGGAGGACTTGGAGTGGAATACATTAAATCAAAAATGTTTGTCCCCTGTGCGCACCGTTCTTGTCAGGTTTTGAAATCGCCTAAGCGTTTGCTAGGTCTCAAGGTTTGGTAACAACAATCTGGGCAAGAATAAGTGTTCTCCTGCCTCTTTGTTGGTTTTTGTCATTGGATTCTCTTTATTATTTGCTTTTCACCTGGGAAAACGGTATGATTTTAAGTTTAATTTCTGAGGCAGCTTACTCAGTGTTTTTGTTTTTGCCTTCCTTCCTTCATTTTTAAAAATATTTATATTACAAGCATTGTTGGACATATGCCTCAATTGTATTGTATAAATAACAAGACTTCTCTCATAGAGGAAAACATAATGCACTGAGTAAATGTAATTGCGTATTTTCACCTAAGGGCTACATTTGATCCACACTGTTGTGACAACCACACTGGCCTTACCAGCTAAATGAATCTCTTCCTCCGTAAATGCTAAATCCTCGCTAGTCATTTCAAGATATAGCAAATAGCAGCCACGACTGTGCAAGAAATGTATATATTGCATTAATGTGCTTGGCGTGCAGCGCATGGTCATAACAATCTGCGCAAGCTTTGAGGAGAGTAATACCAAGGAAGGGTCAAGAGCAGAGAATCGGCAAAGGAGATAGCCAAGAGCATCCACAGTTTCCACTGAGGGACTTGTGGGTGATGAGCATCATCCCAAGTGCATGCGGGGGCAGGGGAAATGCAGCACAGAGGAACATGACTAGGGAGGGCGGCTCCAAGATTGTCCATACTCATCCAGACAGAAAAGCGGACATCCGTCATGAAGGAACTGCTTGGTCCTATTGGAAGTGAGGATGGCAGAGGCACCCAGGTCAGCCTCAGCATCTGTCAAGCCAGATGCACCTAGGAGTCTTGGAAGGGACTTGGATCTTCAGTAGCGCTTCTGAGAATCACATCTTCTGGGACAAACCCAACTCCCCTGTTTCAGTGAAAGGTTTTTTTGTTTTGTTTTCCCTTTTTAACACCGCTAGTTGGTTCCTGGTGCTGTGGTAATACTGGCTGTGGAGTGAATCCCAATCCCAGGGAGGAGAACAGGACAGGGAGAGCCCAGCACATCCCTTAGCACGCGTGGTTCTCCTGTGCCTTTTTCTTTTTTCCTCCCTCCCATCACAGACGTTGTTTGTTGTTTTGGGTAATTGATATACAGGTATTTCTTGGGGCATTTTTTTTGTCACATCTCTGCAGGTTCAGGGCAGGTAATAGCTTTAGACCTTTCCACTTCATATTTTCAAGCTTATTTGCAATGACAATGGCCAAAACTTTTTTTTTTTTACTGGTATTTTTTTTGAAAGTGGAGATTCTGCTCTGGTTGTGCCGTTGGGCCAGCGGGTGCCCCGTGGAGCCAGCGCCTGTCTGCCACCACACAGAGACAGTACTCTTCAACCATGAGGAGCACATAAGACCCTCAGAAGATTTTTCTATCCATCTCACCGGGGTGGTTTCCTCGCCGCCACACACCTGCTCCCTAGCCTGGGGGAAGCTTGACATCAGTAGAGACTCACAGTGGCTCCCAGGATTTCTTTAGAAAGCAGGAAAGAAAAACACTTCTTTCAAATGCACCACTTCTTTAAGTTTGAAACCATGTTCAGCCACTGCAACTTTCCCTGTCCCCTGCTTGTTTGATGTCAGATGCTTCACTTGCACTTTCTGATCTGCGGGACCAGTGTATTAAATTAAGGTTTTTTGAATACGGCCCGTCTTCAGATTCCCTTCAAGAGGTCTCATCTGTCTCTCTGCGCCTTTGAAGCTTCAATGTGTTGTTAAAAGCCACACTAACGTAAGGTTCATCAGTGCAAAATGTGTTTCTAGTAACTTCTTTGTGGTAAATTAGAGTTGGTTTGTAATTGTAGTGGAACGGGGAATGAATGAAGTACAACACGGGGAAGGTTTGTAGTTCCAGTTTGTATGTATGTTTGTATGTATGTCTGCATAGGCTTGCAGATGGTACAAGGTTTAAAAGATAAAGGTGTTTTTTTCATTTTTTCAGAGGCCCAGAATAAAGATCAAGAGCATTGATCTTTTTTTTGGGGCCTCTGGAAAAAATTAATCTGATCTATGCCCTGCGGAAATCTCCGGAGTGGAACGACACACAAATAAAGGCAGAATTGCTGTATTTCTGCAACCTTACTTTACTGAAAGAGAGCATGGGAAGCATTTTGGAGGGTTCTGTCTTGGTTTATTTTTCTTAACTTTGTCTTGCATTTGGAAAACTGTTGGGACAGATTGTTGTAATTCATTTTATCTTCCCATCTATGTGAAGAATTTCATGCAAGTCAAACTCAGGTAACAGAAAAGCGATAGCTGATTAGACCTGCTTGTTAGGTTCTGCTTGACTCTAGTGACTGAGAAATGCTTGGGAAAAATGTGTTCAGATTACTTGCCTTTGCATTTAAAGTAAATATCATTAGCTGTACTGAAAATGTTCACATCTTCCAACACTACTGGGAAAGGCAGTGCCAGTGTTGGAAGAAGGGACACAAACACCTTTATTCCTTAACCCGGCTGCTCCTTTCCTCAAGGATGCTCTTCTCTCGTATTTCTCAGTTAAATCAAGTTTAACAGAGTGCCAGTCAAGGGGATTCTTCTGCATCCAGGCATGACATTGCAGGGTGTTTCTGTTTTGTTGCCAAACTTACATTTGCACTACTGTTAGACCACCTTTTTCTGTACCTGTGCATATGCCAGGTTATCTTCGACACTGCCGAGGGGAAAAACCTGCCTTGTGGTCGGGCATGGGTCCTCCTGCCTCAGCGCTGCTGAACTCCAAGCACCTCACCGGTGGCTTTGAACGCAAAGGGGAAAAAGTAAAATTTGTATTTTTTAAATTGTAGAAAAGACGTAATCTATCTCAAAGGCAGAACTTGAATGCTTTCTAATTAATGTCCATCTTTCTTGGGTTTTGTTTAGGGTATTATTTTGTTATTTAAATGAAATTAAATTTTATTGTTGAGAGGAAGCTGGAGGAAAAAAAAAACACCCTGTGTTAAAATGGCATTGAAGAAAGCAGTGCTGAACATAACATTTTATTTCTGCATAGCTGGGGGAGATTAATGTCTTTGCCTTGAGCTCTTGCATTAGTAGTCCCAGCTACTGAAAAACAAAAATCACAGGGTTTGGTTTCTTTTTTTCTTTTGAGTGGTTTGTCTAGCTCTGGGTGATATGCTTACTAGTTAGAATTAAAAAAGGTATTAATTTTTACCTAATTTATTTCCACCCCTGCAGGGTCTTACTTTCTCATAGGAAATAAGGAGGGCTCTTAGTGGCCTTTATTTGGCTGTATTATATGTATTTTCTTTTTTTGTTCCCCAAACCTGCTGAAGCTGTAGCAGCTGGACACCAATCGTGACTCTACCTAGACTGAACCTTTTATGACCACAAACTCATGTAGGTCTCAGAAGCTTCTTTTTCAGTCTGATGCATGCAGTAATGCAGAATTTTTTGCATTATTTTTTTTAAAGGATGGAACCAGGGGAAGAAAAACATTTTTCTGGCAAACCATCTGACCCAAAGAAAATGAAAATCAGGTCTCTTCTGAACAATTTTTTTTTTCTTTTTCCCTCTTGTGATTGCAGCATTAACTCCCTAAACTAGGTTAACTGCTGTAGGGACCTCTTATAAACTGCTGCTGCTTCCCAACGGCAAAATACGAGTAGCTCAGAGAATGCTTAAGGCAAACTACACAAAATATTTCATACACAATACACAAATCACTAGAAATTTTGGGGTAGCCCAATATTTGGATGCCCACTTGAGACAAAGTAAAGAGGTTTTTATTTAAAAGGGGTAAAAAAAGCATCCATTGATTCCATCTATGTCTGCCATACGATACATAAATCCTCCTAGGTTATTCCTTTCTTTCTTATTCCTTTGGCAAGGAAAATGTGATTTTTATTTTTTCTCCCCAAAATAAGGGGCTATAATAGTTGTGAAGGCTCGCACAAAGATGACCATCTGTGCCTGTTAAAGCAATCCTGTATCTGCTGTTGGCCTTACATGACTGTAATGGGCGTGACGGTGGGCGACCTGTTCCTGTGTGGGCATGAGCGTGTAGGAAGGGTGGGGGGAGAAAGAGGTAAATTTTGCTATCAGATTCTTTAACGTTGGTGTTTGCATGTGGTGAGGAAACCAGTGGAGTTTAGAAACATTTGAACTTGTTCTTAAAACCCAGACGAGCCCCTCTTGCAATACATGGTTGGTGGGTCCCCAGAATGGTCATGTCTGAAAAGAAGGTGCTGCCAGCAGCCATCCTGGGACAGGTAAAGGCAGAAAAGCTCATGAATCCAGGGCAGACATAATAGAAGTAGGGGTTAGCAAGCCTTGTCATCACAGCTTTATAATATGCAACTGAAATGATTTGAGGTAGGTGACATTTTCATTGTCTGAATGGGTGAGGAGTGACTGGAAAATCAACTAAGTTCTCTGCATGGGTTAGCATCTCCCACTCAGTGGGGTCTTTAGGTCAGCTCCCTAGCTTCTTCTCTGTCTGATTTCAGTAGCATTCCTAAATTGTTTGACTTTGTAGAGATGTTTTGGGGAGCAGGAGTTACTAGAAATTCACCCAACACGTTTTGAAACCATGATGTTTATGGTTGTCTGAGTCTGAAATGCTCTCGTAAGCAGCTATGAGAAATGCATATTGGCAAATGCAATAGGTGGTTGATTGCTGCTTGGCAGGCACAGTGTGTTGATACTCAAGAATATGTGAAGAACAGCTTTCAAAGCTTAAATGGTATAATTAATAAAAATAAATCGCTCGTCCCCCTGTAGTGTCTCACATGTGTGACACCAAGTTCTTGGATGTGAGGCATTACAGGCACCTCTTATGCCTGGGAGACAGTTATTGTACAAAATTGTACATCCTGAAGGATGATAATCTGCTAAGAAAAATCTTGCCTTTAATATAAGAACAGAATAATAAACAGAAAGAGAGGGATTTCTGATTTCTTGTAAAATAGTTAACTGTGCAGTTGTGTCAGTTTATTTGTATTTTTTAAGATGAAGCAGGTACATCAGGTACCTTTTACTTCAGAACATGGTGCATATAAATGAGTACATTTGTGCTCCCTATTAATTTTAATTCACATTCAATTTATTTTGCCTTTTAATTCATAACTCAACCAATAAGGATGCAAACAAGTTAAACAATGAGAAATATTTATTTATATATTCCACTGGGTTTGCTCGGACTTTCTCAGGTTCTTTTAGGTGCTACCCTGATATGCTCCTACTTTCACCAAAACCCACCAGAAGAAAACTTTAGCCAGGCTCTGATCGTGAGCATTATCGTCCACGGTGAAGTAGCTTATGTTATGAGTAGACTAAAATGTGCCTCTGCTGTAAGTGCTTCCAATCAGGGAGTGAAAGGAGCCCAGCTGGAGATCTGTGTGTATGAGGCAGCTGGTGATGAATGGGATACACCTGGTGGTCTCTCAGGTACTTTACTGCTTGACCAAATCAACCCACTGTACTAAATCAAAGCCAAAGAATTACCAATCACTTTCCTACCTAGGACTGTCATATACAAATAATGCTATAATTAAACTCAGTGGTCTAATCAAAATTCATTTGTATTTACTTTGTAGAAGCTGAGCTTCCACATGCAGTTGGATTTACTCTCACTAAATGTTCTCAGCTGCACCCGAGTAGCCAGCAAGCAAAAAGGTCTCTACTAGCAAATGAAGGGTTTTATTTGAGAAACTGCTTGTTGAGAGTTTGGTCAAAAAGAGCTGATGTTTGACACTCTTGTAGCATATTGCATTATTCATAGCATCATTTTAATCTAGTAAAACCTTTATTTTTTTCTTTTTTGTTGTTATTGTAGCTGTTCCATTTCCCTGGTAAATGATTAAGCATGTACTTGTTCTAATTTTCAATGCCTGCAGGTGGTAGTGAGCAGAGCTGTCTCTAGCCCTGCTCTGTAAACAATACAGGTATTATTCTTCATGAAAATCACAGTGTAGCTTTCTATAGCACAGAAAGTAGCTCTAGGCATTAAGCTTTGAATTGTGAAATAACTTTATAATTTAATAGTGGGCTCACATTAACAAAAAGAAGTACCACAGTCAGACAGGCTACTGTAGCACAAATACTTTCTTTTTGGCAAAGAAGGCATCTGTGAGTTGTCGTGTTCTCCTAGGCTGATAAATTCAGACCATGGGGGGTTAATACCCGAGAATGTATTTGTACCAGCAACCCTTTTTTTTTTTTTCCTGCATGTGTCCTACAAACCTCTGTTTCTGGGGTTGCAGGGGATGGCCCTTTGTTGCTATGTTGGTTCTGCTCACCAACTTCCATCCAAAGGAAGAGGCTTCACAGCAACACCATGATGTACCCTCCAGGGTTGTGCTGCTGTACTTTGTGTCGGGGAAAAAAGGAAAACGATGCATTTGAGCCTGGGACTGTCTTTTAAATGCTTGGTGAGCTTGCATCGCCGGTTGTAATTAAACTGTCTCAGAATGTCAGTAATTAAATACGACATTGGTAAGAAGAGTTTAATCCAAGATGTATTTGTTGTCTTCACAAATGGTTTTGAAAGCTGTTGCTTCAGAGCTGGGACGCCAGCCTTCCAGGAGTTCAATATAAAACATATGCCCCGGACTATGAATAAAACTAAACAAGGGTAGTTTGCTGGGCAACAAGCAAATGAGGAGATAAGGGATATCTTGCATATAGAAGCACTTCTGTATTTGTCAGCCAAGGCCTGATAAGTGCTTAAAGGTGAGATTTGGTTTGATGAGACAGCTGGAATTGCAATTTTATCTGTAGCATGGCAAGTAACAGTAGGAAATTAAACTCAGTAAATACATGCATCAATTCTGCTCACATTGAGATGTGTGTGGTCCAAATTATCTTTTTATTGACATGTCTGTGATCAGGGGAAGTAAGCACAGTCTCATCCGCGTACAGGAGCGGATGTCTGAGAGACAGGGCAAGGGCAGACATTTGTAGAGCTGGTGCTGTGTGTTCAGTAGATAGGGATACTCCGTCGCTGTTAGTCTAATGATGCCTGTGAACGTTCATTCCTTGGGGTGAAGGGATTTCTGTGCCATACCTCTGCAACACGCATTTCTTTGTGGCCACAGAAATGCTGCCCTTTCTATGAAAACACTCAAAGCAGCAGTGTTTAACCCAATGATAACTGGCCTTTCTCCATGACAAAATATTAGGCATCACTAGGGAAATTCTCCTGCTGTAAAAAAATTGAACTATGAATCTCCTTTTTACATTTCAAGGGACTGTGGGAGGGAGACAAATGAACCCAAAACTTGGAAATGTCCGTGCAAACATCTTATTAATAGAAGAGAAGCTTGTCCTTGTATTCAGTGTGGTAACTTTAGACTCTCGGTCGTTGCTTCTGTTAACGTTCATTAATCCATACATGAATTACTTAGTCTGACAGTGGAGAAATATGAATAGTGAATGCAAATTTTGGACAGATCAAAGTGGAGTTATTAGTGGTGTATTTTCAGGTGAGTAATAAATGCTTATAAAGCGTTTCACAAGGTGTCAAAAAATGGTGCCAAATGATTCTTATCACAATGTTTTAAGGAGACAAACTGATGTATAGCAAATTTCCACTTTCAAGAGGATTTGCGGTGACATTAAGACAACAGATCAGCAAATTATTGGAAGCATGCAGTCCAAATTCATTGACAAATTTTCAATTAATTGCGAAGTCAAGTGTCTTTAGAGAACAAAGTTATCTCCACACATCTCTTCGATATTGTTAAGTGTCTTTAATGACAAAAATAAAGAAAACATGCTCTGTAAGTCATTTTTTTTTGCCTTAGTGCAGAGTAATGCAATGCGTTTTCCACCCAGTCCTACGTTAATTACTTGGTCTGTCCTATATATACACATAGTATTACCGTTACAAATAGCAGAGGTTTTTCTTCTGATATTTGGTCAGATCATTCCACCTTGAGTATTAAGAGTGGAAGACTTCATACGATTTGTTGCTTTATTCGATTGGAAAAGGAGATTGAAGTGGAAAAGGGTACGTTGTTATTACGATTAGCACCTTTCCTCCTCTCGCTCGTACACACCGGCTCTACAGGAGCGCTGCCTCTCCAGGCTTGGGGTAGTAGCAGAAAGGAGCTCATCTGTCCTCTTCATCACTTTAACATCTCTATCACAGAAATGAGAGTTTTAAACCTTACTTTCTATTTTAAAAGCCATAACATATCTAACAACTAATGCAGATCAGGGGTATTTTGAGATCAAGAAAGTAGGAACACTTTGTAATCCAAAGGGATAAGAATTGTGAGGAAGTTGAGGTTTGTGAATTCTCCTGCTCACCAAACTGCTTGCTTGGGATGGGATAAAGTGTTAAATTTCTCTATGAGTGAATAAGGTTTTTCCATCTTTTCTCAGCTAATCCCAAAATGCATAAAAATCTTATGTCCTTTGGGGGGAGAGAGGGAAAGAAGAGGCTTGACACTATCAGAAAATTGTGAGCAACATAAAATCAGGTTAGAATGGAAATTCTGAAGGCACTGTAAAATGCAAGCAAGGCATATCATTCATCGATCAAGTCTAAAAAGATTTTTTTACTAAAGTATGTTGGTGTTTTCCTTTACGGTGCCCTCTAGTTATGTGCAATGGCAATACTTCACTCCAATCCACAGCCACCAGGCGGTAACTGAAATGCAATGCTTTCTGACACGTGTTGCAATTATTCCTTGAAGAAATTAAATGCTACTTAAGAAACTCTGGGTAAAGGTAAGGCCTTTCACCAGACTTCCGGAGGCTTTTGAATATCTTTATTTGACATCACATGCTATTACATAGAAAATAGGATTCAAGTTTATGAGGTGCGGGAATGAGGATTACAAAAATGACAAGAGGGATTAGCCCACAGAGAGAACAGATGAAAGTCAATATTTGTATCATGGGACTAAAATAATGATTTTTCAAAATCTGTTGCTACTAATGCTCTGTTGCCGTATGGCTCCTAAAAGTCCTGGCAGGTCAGCAGAGGTATTGACTACATTCGGTTTGGTTTGCATTGAAGCGGTCACTCTCAAAGTACTTTCTTTCCCTTTATCCCTTTCTTTTTTTTCCTTTTTTTTTTCTTTTTTTTTTTTTTCTTTTTGCATTAGTGAGTGGCAGTTTATTGAGATCTTTCCTTTCTTCAGACGCTTACTATATCTAGGAATATTGATGGAAGAAAGAGCCATTACGAAGGTTCACAGCGGTGAGCCATCTCCAGCTGCTGCACCGTTACGGTAACGAGCAGATTGTTAATAACTTGCTGCCCCTGCCTAGCTCTGGCAGGCTGTGCGGTTTGGCTTTGTGCTGAACTACATCAGAACCCACTGCCTTTTCCTTAAGGGCCAAAATACGCCGAACAGATGAATATGTTCACATTTCTGAAGCAAATTAGGGAAAGTTGTGTTAAATAGCCCTGTTCTGTGTGTACAGTATTGAAAATGTAGGCTGTGCCTCATTCGTTATCTGTTGCAAGCGCTTACTGCTGTATATAAATGCAGAATATTGGTCACAGCCGTACGACCGGACTCCTGGCTCTTTTCCATTGTGCATCTGCAGTGTGTGGACAGACACCAGTTCCGCTCCAGCTCCATCGGACAGATATCAGCCGGGTTGAGGCTGGGTTGCTGTGGCACAACCTTTGAAGGGCTGCGCTGCCTCGCAGCAGATGCACTCACGGCAAAAGCACAGACTCTTGTGCCTCTCTGTAATGACGGTATTTATGACTAAATATCCGTATGAAGGCTCTCTACGCCGTGTAACTCCCCGAGCTGGGCAACTCGCATTCGTTCGTGAGCATAATACTGTCTTGCTTGTAAGAGAGGCACTGGAGATGAAAGCGAGTCGTTATAGGGTTGAGCGTAGTGCACTCCCGGTGATAAGGTATACACAGAGAAATAAATGGCTTTCTTTGTGGAAACCATTTGTGCACCTAGGCTGCAATGGTATCCCCCCAGTGTATATTTTTAGTATTAATGCAGCATTTTTACAGGTCTGTTCTCTATGAAGCAACTTTTCTTTATCCTAGACATGGTTGGGTGGGTTTTTTTTATGTCAAACTCTTATTCTCCACGGTGCAAGCTCTTCGATCCAGCAATGCATATGTTACAATAACTGAAATCTTCTGACCTCTGAATGTCCCACTTGTGAAATATAATATCATGAACTTGCTGTGATATTTTCATTTTTTGGATAAAAATCCCACTGGTCCAGTAAGAGTTCTGCCTCAGTAAGGACTGAAGAAGTTAGTTCCCACCAGCTCACCCTACATCTGAAGAGGAGTAAAGGCATGGTCAGTGTCTGTAGTGATGCTATAACTTTTTGTAAACAACACACCACCTTCAGGGTTGTGCTTGGGCTCATCACCCCTCCTTCTCCTATGCCAGAATAAGAAAGGAATGCATTCCTAGGAAAGCAGGAAAAAACTGAAGGGAAAGGAGAGGAGGGCAAAGGATCACGCAAAAGATTGATCAGATGGGAGGCAGCTTCATGGGTCACACCGTCCTGGCAAAATGGAACCTTCCCAAGAAGGGTAGTAACTGGTGGCTCAGGTTATACATAGCCCCACTGCTGGTCACCCCTTGTTTGTGTGTTGCCCAGGCACGTTGTGCTTCAGGAAGCAAAGGCACTTTAGAAACTTGTTGAAGCTTTCTGGGTGAAGGTGTTTAGGCAGTAGAAGGTTTGATTGTGAGAAGGCACTCAAGGAAGCATGCTCACTGCAAAATAGTTAGGTTAGCCAATTACAGAATCACAGAATGATATGGGGTTGGAAGGGACCTCTGGAGATCATCTAGTCCAACCCCCCTGCCAGAGTAGGGTCACCCAGAGCAGGTTGCACAGGATGGTGTCCAAGTGGGTTTTGAATGTCTCCAGGGAAGGAGACTCCACCACCTCCCTGGGCAGCCTCTTCCAGGGCTCTGCCACCCTCAAAGGAA
>JAOXNO010000024.1:10419102-10432705 GCA_028565335.1 Limnodromus scolopaceus
ACGTGTAGACGTGGCACTTCAGGGCATGCTCTAGTGCTGGAGATTGTGGGGGTCTTTTGTGTGTGTATGGTTGGACTCGGTGATCTCAGAGGTCCTTTCCAGCCATGAAGACTCTGTAATGTGAAGATTCTGTGATTCTGTAGATGTTTCCCATTTTGGTGCCTGATTCGTTAATTGTGGTCCTTCATTGAAAGCTGTACACAGATCGGAACAAGCATCATCAAATCAGCATACCACATTTACAGTTTAAATTCAAATATGTAACATTCAGATTGTCTTTGATTTTGAGATTCTTTTTTAAAAAAAATCTTGTGATCAGCTGCCACTTTAAATATTATTATCAGCGAAGGACTACTATAAAAATCTTCTTATTCTTTCTTCAGCATCCTTGTTTTGAATCAGCTGCAAGGACACAAGAAAACAAAGAACAAAACATGAATAGAAATTTAGTGTCCTCGATTAGGGAACACGCAGTACAAAACTGAAGCAGACTTAAGAACAGAATAAATATTGGAAGGCGAATTCCTTTCCACACCTTAATAAAGCAGAAATAGATTAAATATACAGAATGTTTGTGGAGTACATGCAAACATACGTTAAGAAGAATCTTACTTATCTACTGAAAAGCATGTGTTTAAATGAAAGGCACTTTAGAATACTTCTACACTACTTCTCCTGTAAAGCGTCTTGCTTTTTGTTTGGCCAACTTAGAGCCATCCTGACTTTCGTTGTTTTCCGTAAGATAAGGTTCTGACATGTTATGCATAATTCTTTATTAATTCCTGAAATGAGTTAGTCTCTTTTTAAAGTAAAATGCAAAAAAGTCATCAGGAAAATGTGTGAAAGCAGACAAATTTATCTAGCTAAAATATGTCAGCAGAGGGACCCAGTGTTATCTGTGGCCAGAAACATGGGTGATGCCTTGTTGTTCTTGTGTACTTGAACTTAGAAAAATGTTACAGTGAAAAAGAATGGCCTATTCTGAAAACCTAAAGTAATTTGGAAAATTGCAGATTTTGCCCTTGCATATGGGTTAATGGTGTATTGAAACACCTGAAACACTAAGCAGCGTAAAAGTTTAGGAATTTTAGGACCTCTATTAATGCTATCATTTTATCATTTCTCTGCAGATAGCAAGTCGTGATTGTCCTTTTAGTGGGCCTCAAAGTTTCCATTTGTGTTTTGCTAATTTGAATGTGATTCTGTTCACTCCTGGCTATGCGCTCTGGCTGTCAATCTCTTATGAAAATGCTTTGCCTAATTTGAGGTTTCAGGACAAAGATATTGCCAAGTAGTCTGGTCTAATTAGCCCTTTCTGAAAACCTAATTGAGAAAAGGCAGGTACCTTTTGGTGTATTAAACTGCTTGATTTAAAGCCTTCTATGAAGAGTACAAGGTATCGTCAACCAATTCTACTATATGGTGAAATCATACATTTTCCTTAGCGAAAGCGAAACTTTTCAGCAGACATTCGAGATAAGCACTCTCTCTCTCCAAACAGTCTTTGCTGGGTAGAGTGCATTTGTCTTGGGGCATGGGGGGATGTGATATAACTTGCTGCCAAGTCCTAGAGGGTACAAGTCACTGCAATATTTTAATGAGGAGACAGCTGGATGAGATAAGATGAGATCTTTCGATCTCCAGGTAAGATCCACAGGATACTCCATTACCATTAGGATTTTACAGAGATAGCTGAGATGCAGTTGTGTTGGTGCGAGCAAGCTGCCTCTTTTGCAACAAAGCCCAGAGCATCACCATGTCTCGCTGCTAAGGGAGGACTGCATACTACTTAGCCTTGTCCTTCAGATCTGGTCTCTCCTATCCAAGAGTAGACAGCTGCTCCCATTCTCCCAGCAAGATGGTGTTGTCTGCTCAAAGTGCCACAACAGATCAGCACAATCTGAGAGGGTGGTGAGGCACTGGAACAGGTTGCCCAGAGAAGTTGTGGCTGCCCCATCCCTGGAGGGGTTCAAGGCCAGGCTGGCTGGGGCTTTGAGCAACCTGGTCTGGTGGGAGGTGTCCCTGCCCATGGCAGGGGGTTGGAACTCGATGATCTTCAAGGTCTCTTCCAACTTGAACCATTCTATGAAAACTACTGCTGCACTCGCAAAGGGAAGGGGGAGAACCAGCACAACACTCATCCTCCTCTACCAGTTCTGCTAAATAGGGGGACATAGTCAAAGTCTCACTTTTGTATCTTCCCTGTTCTGGAGGAGAGCTGTGAGAGCCTGACCTTTCTTTGTGCGCTGAGTCTGGGCTCCCTCTCCCAGTGTCAGCTCACCCAGCTGTTAGTCCCACAGTTCACAGGCTCCTCTGCTTGGGAGGATTTCTGTGTCCGGGTCTGCCCGGTGGTAGCAAGTTGAAACTCAGCTGACAGAGACTCAGGGAAGTTATGTCTGATACATCAGTTGCAACTTGATAAAATGCCAAGTAAGTTTGCCTATCCATAGGAACGAGATAGAGTAATTGAAATGGTTAAAGACCTCTGGAGATGTTCTTCTTCCTCTTCAAGAGCATCTGACTCACCCTGAGAACAGGCTGAATTTAATTCACAAAAGAGAAATGTTGCCCAGGGATGCAAGGTGGTTTGTGTTCTTTTTCTCCGCTACTCCACTGAATTTCCTTGCAGGGCTCACACACAACTTGTACTCTATGTGTGCGTGAATGCCTTCTGAAATGCCTACAACAATTGTTTTTCAGTTCCTCAGCCCAACCTTTCCTGATGTTTCCTCAGCTCCTTCCTGTGCTGGCATGTTTGGAAAGATTTTCCAGTCCTGACTGTGTACTGGCTGACTCAGCCACCGCATCTAGCAAGCTTCCTACTTCTAGCTGCTTCCACTTGCTGGACCCTCCTGTGAGCCAGAGCTCTCTTGGAGATGTAGCAAAGTGACAGGTTTTCTCTTCTCTTGGCCAGCAACCTTCTGTCTCTTTCCTTGCTGAAAGTCAGTAGCAATGATAGCTAACATGGCAGGATTGGTTTGTAACTTGAGTGTAGCGACATGTGCTATGGCTTTTGTACACCAGGGAATTTGGGAGACAATTTCCGCTAGGGTTGCTGAATGGTTGAATTCACATATGGATAGAAGCCAGCAATGTTGTCTATAAGAGGTCTTCCCTAAGGGCCAGTTAACACTCATCAAAAATGCAAGTTTGGTGCTTCAAAGCAAAGACCAGGAAAGTATGAGTCTTTTTTGCCTGGTTTTGCAACAAAATTGTATGTGTCCACCAAGTGAACTGAATTTTGCTATACCAACATACACCACATGTACTCTTTTCTGGCAACAGGTACATGCCTTTAACCAATCTGAGTGTTTGATTCAGAGTTGTGAAAACCCCAGCACCCTGTTTCTGTGGCCAAAGATTTCTGCTTGTTGATATCAAGCCAGTGTGTTTTCAGTAGTTTTGGCTTTTCCTGCTGAGGTCTCTGTCGAGTGGTACAGGAAGGATGTGCGCTCTTTCTGCTGCCGCCGCCAAGTAAAGCACTGAATAAATGTCAAAATATTTGCATCCTAAATAAGCTGCCCATTCTTATTTTTTCCTGTAGGGCATAATCATTTTTATTCCATAAAAGTTCACTCACTCCATCAAGATCAACCTGGCCTACTTTATATGTAAACTTACATTTTAAACATTTTTAAACTTACATTTTTTAAACTTACATTTGCCTAGCTAGATAATAATATTTTTTTTATATTCTAAAACCAAATTGGAAAACTTGTGAACATCTAGGCAGAGTGAATATTGCAGAGTCTGATTCTCCTCTTTTCTTCTCTTGTGTGTGCTTACTTGGTCCTGCACAAAGCAGGCTTGAGCTTTGCCTACCTGATCTGAGAGCATTTACAGCCACACAGGTGAATGATCGCACAAGTTACTGGCAAATAAAGCTGGCTTTTTAGCGAGAAATTGCCAGTCCCCAAGGAATGTTGCCTTCCCCCAGACGTGTTCAACACTTAGCAAGTCCACCCTCTGTTAATTGTTAAATGCCATCATGGCTGTTACTGTGCTGTGATCATTTCTTTGTTTTCATTATTTTGCCATTTGCACCAATGCAGATTGACTGGATTCTGTGGAATTGCTTCTGGTTTCTATGTGAATACCTGTCATCTTTGTGTCTCAATCAATCTCGTGGGAAGGAGTAGTTAAAAAAAATAAAATTAAAATGTACTTTTTTTCTGACAAGCAGATGTTATGCTTCAGCTAATGTTCTTTGGTATCTAAATGTTATAAAATGATCAAAGAGATGATGAAATATTAAGTAGTTACTTCCATTGCCTCAAGGACAAACCCAATGAAGCTTTAGTGAGCCACTGGAGTGAGCTACGCTACTTGATATGCAATTTAGTGTTTACCAGTTACTCTGCAATCAGATATCTTTATGAGAGGTAGCCTGCAAACCTTAAAATGATTGCTGAGTCGGAATGAATGCAAGCATGACATCATGCAATAATTTTCATTGGACTCCTTGACAGAGGGGGGAAAAAAAATGAGACAAGACCAACTGACGAAATAAGCTAAGAGTGGGGATCTAGATTTATAGTAAAGAAAATCAGGTGCAGGTGGAATGTGATTAATTCTGCAATTCTTCAGCATTAGGAGAAAGAATCAGAAGAATCTCCTTTGAGAGGATGTACATGATGTTTATTTGTGCAGAGTGACCTTGTGATCTAAAAGCCATTAATTTGCTAGCACAGAACATGATCGCCACCCCGTGGATGCTGGTAGAATTAGGCTAATGTAATGTGTTCCCTAATTAAAAAGTAATTAGTCCTTCTGCTGTCTGCAGCAAAGGTTTTTGCATGCACTCTTGGATGAAGCTGGGAGCTCGAAGGGGATGGAACAATGCTGGTTGTTCCCTTGGGAATGGAGGTTGAGAGCTAAGGTTCTAGAATGACTGGGGAAAGGGGATTTATTTTGGAGATGTTTAGCTTCAAAAAATGAGTCTTACTTCTGTATGTGAGCTACATATTTTCAAGTTCCTGAGTTGTCATAATTTGACTTTATTTGCATAGGATGATGAAAGACGTATCCCAAACAAAAGCCATATGGGAAAAATGTGTTTTTCTGTAAATCTACAATAGAAATTGCCCAAACATTTTCCTTGAAATTTCCCATGAAAAAATCAGCCTGGTACAAATGCCTAGAGGGGACTATCCACAACATTAGTTATAGTTTAATAAGAATATAGCCTTACGCTTCCTTAGCAGTTTTTTGAGAGAAATCTCTGCCTCCGAAGGGTAATTTTGTGCAGGAAGCTATCTGTATGTAGGCTATTCTGGCTGAGAAGTCTTTCTCCTTTCGCAGAGGAAGAGGGAGAAGATTAAGCCCCTTACTCCTCAACCATCTTACATAAGCATCTTCTTATCTTAAAACTTCAGCTCAGTTTAACAAATTTATCAGCAACATAAAATAAAAGCCCATAGTGGGGAATGTCAGGTGATGTTTTTAATAAGCTTGGATGTTATTCCTATCTGTATTTTTGTGAACGCTTAATGTTTCTGAAAGGTGCCCACTACTGTAGGCCAATAAAGCCAGGCACAGTTCAGCCAAGTACAGAAGAAAGCTTCCACACATCAATACTGCTGTATGCCTCTGCATAGGGAGCTTGAGTTCCACGTGGGACAGTTGGGCTGTCTGGGGATGGGGACAGCATCCAGGTCTTGTAGTCCTAGCATGCAGGAAATTTCTGCAGCGTGGACCTCAACTTTGATGAGGAAGAAGGTTTTGTATAGCACGTAGTGAGGTCTGGTTGATGCTGCTTCGTTGGTTTTCTGCATCTTTGTGTTGGGTGATAAATCCCTCATCTCTGAGAGGAGCTGGTGCCTTCTCAGAATACCTCTGCAGTGCCGTACTGTTTCTAAGCTATTCAGAGAGGAGATCCAAGGGTTGCCAGCACAAACTTTACTCACCTGTAATTTAATTTAATTTAGAACTTCAAGCCCTGAAAAGTTAAGTGAATGCATTTCACCCACAGCGCACTTAACCTTCAGCACAAATTAACCGGTACTGACTGCCCACCTTATGGTGGGAGCTTAAGCTAACGTTTTACTTCTACCAAATGCTTTTCCATCACACCGAGATCCTGTAAAGGACAGGAATAAATATAACCAGTCACCTCAAAATCAAGATTGGAGGTGAAGAAATATAACTGCAGCGCAGTGTTACCATAGTAACAAAAGCTCTAAAGTGATCTAATCTACTGTTAAATTCCGGCTCAGAGATGAACAAAATCAACATAACAGAATAAATGTTACATTAAAAAGGGAATGAGGATATTTTGAGAGTGCTATTATGTTTGTGTCCCAAAATATAGCATTAAAACCATATTTGAAGAGAGGGGGAAATTTTAAGCTTTTGAGTTTCACATTTATCGTATTTGTTTCTAATTCGGACTCTAATTAATACCCTGTGGGGTTAGCTGTCAGGTGACTTTTTAACATACTGCATGAGTTTACTCACACAGATGTACTGCTTTTCAGAATATTCCCCTCCTGTCACTCTGGTTGCACAGATGGAGAATGGTGGTGTGTACGCTGTACGTCCCAGATTTTTCAAGCCATTCAAGCCTCGCACTCCTTGCTGGTGCAGGATCTAAATGAGTTTGAATGCTGAATCTCTTCTAAAAATTGGGTTAGACTGTGAGGAGCCTCTGAAGGGGCTTGCATTGCTGTGCAGAGCTGTTTTCAGCTTGTGTTTCTCTTTGTGGTGAATGTTGATATGTCAATAACTATTTTCATTCTGTTTCAAAAAAGAAGCAAATCTCTAAAACTTGCCATGAAATCCATTCCCCCCAAAATGTGTTTTTGAGACAAATTGAAGTCCGGAAATATAAAAGTTTCTTGCATCATTTCTTGGTGTATCACTCTGAATATGGTCACCATGAATACCTGAGCAGGCAGAAAATACTGATTTTTCTTTCAAGTTTTGTTTTAATATCGTTAAGAACGTTGGAGCTTCAGCTATCGATGAAGGTTGGCTGTGATTTCGGTTTGGGGGACAGGAGGTTGTTTGGTTTTTTTTTATGTTAAGAGGTCTCTGCTTGTGCTGTGAGTTTGAGATTTTAAATACTTGCTATTTAAGCATTTCTAAAGTAGATAAGTTGAGAAATTCATAGCAGTAGAATAGCTGAGTTAGATATAATTTTGATATACTCATAATAATGTAAAACTAAATAGAAAATATCTGAACTAGCACCAAGACATTTGAAATAATTTCCAAACGAATTAGATAATAGACATTTTTAATGTTTGATATAAAAAAAAAATATTTTAATGACCGAGTTTGACTAAAAACCCAGATTCAGAGGAATCCAAGCATCTGGCATATATTTCACAAGAAGATGTGTCTTTATGATCAAAGGCACCCCAGAATTTCTCTCTCCTTCATACTGAAGAATAAATTACCTTTGTATGTATTTCAAAAGTAGGTCTTCGACTGTATTTCATCAGCAAGAAACAGGTGAAAATAGAACTTGCAGAGCATGTCTTTCAGTTTACCTTAATAGCTTATAAACAGCATGTGAGCAGCATGTTTTAGAGTTAAGTTTTCCTTTTCCAATGGGAGGAGATGTGCTCTTAGAAAATGACAACTCATTTGCATGCAATTTACACAGTGCATTTTTGCAGGAATACATTTGACTTTTTGCACTTTTCTCTAGTAGTTGGACTTAATTTTCTCAGCGCAGAATAGAAGCGTTAAGATCAGATTTTAAAAGGCAGATCCGACATTCTTTGCATACATAGACTTAAGAGCACGATTTGCAAAGAAGAGAGGCCCCTCTTTCTAGCTCTCACTTGCACGCTGTGTAAGATCTAATATTTTTTTTTCCTGGTATCAAATAATCTATGTGTTTCTTTCCCTTTTTATACCATGCTGATCACTGTGGTATCTTCTATAAAGGTCTTGCCTCATTATTGAAAGGTAGGAAAAGTAGAGCTATTTCTGAGGCAATAATCCTTGCTTTTATGGTCTATTCTCCTTCACACTGATAGCTTGAATTTGAAACTCTCATGGCATTTTGCAGGTAATAAAAACCAGAGGAAGAACATGTTTCTTTTTGCCAGTGTATTCTTATTAAGCTAGGCAGAGCTGCTTACAAACTTGGTGCAGTCACTGTCACCAAATCCAGGTAAATGAGGAAATAGAGCAATTTCCATGAAGGATGGAGCTAGAGTTTCCTTCAGCTGCTTTACAGGTATCCTTTTACTTTTTCAGCTCAGTTTGTCCTCATTCTGTTTGAGCCTTCACTGAACTTAAATGGATGAAGTTCTCTGGGGAGGAAAAAAACCCCATCATTCTCCTCTCTCAAACTAAGCACTAAAAAGAAAATATTCTAAAGTGCAGTGCAGTTTCCAAAGGTACTGGGATAACTAAAGAGTCTCTGTGCCGCATGTACGTGAGGATGTCTTATGCTGTAATGGACATTTTTGGAGTTCTGTTGGAGCTACATAGTTTCCTCACATTAATGTAGCTAAGTAAGTAGTGCAAGATGATATATGTTGATACAGAGGAACAGAGTCAAACTTATGATTCAGTTTTCAGGCATAATCTCCTCAGCAGGGTTAAGATCCCTGTTGCACGTGGAAGACACCCATGGATGCAAAAGAGTATTTATTCTGTTTCTTTTCATACTTTTTATATATATTTTATGGGTTGCTTCAGGTAAAGGTAGCAACATGCAGAGAATCTTGTAGGTGAGTACCACTGATGTGTTCATTTTGTCAAACCTGAATTATTATTTTAGTTACATTTAGAGCTTCTGTTGTTGTTTCAATCCCTATAATTCTTGCATTGTGCAGTCATATTTTAAATGGACTGAGCAACATAATTTTGTATTTAATAACTGAGAAAGGGAAGATCTAAGTGAGAGCAAAGAGGTCTAGCCTCTCACTAGGCTCACAGAGGAAGCAGGTGGTTTACGATGCTGTGATTGGATGGGAATGTGAGAAATTTCAGATCCCAACTCCTCACCAAACTCTGAGCAATTTTGAGTAGAATTTTGTAATCCTGAGAAATGGCCTGTTAAAACCTTAGTTACTGCAACCTTTCTCCTCAAGACTGTGTCCGGCTGCCCAGAGCAGCCAGCTGATCCCAGCCAAATTGAGACTTGGCATAAAAATACCTAACTTCTTATAAATATGTGGCCTAAATATAGTGGGGAAGGAATGTCAATATGGGTGAAAGCGACAAAGAAGAACACAGATCTGCAGTACAAAATGAGTGAGATATAAATGTCTAAATGGACAGGAGACAAAGTTAGCAAAAAGAAAAAAAAGTTAGTAAAAAGAAAATGAAGATCCAAAAACTAAGGGGTGACTACTCTTTTATTAAGTCCATGTCTGTTCTCTTGGTGTTTCTCATTGCCAACCACTTAGCAGACAAGGAACACAAGAGTGTCTCTTGCTGGGGGTGATCAATGGTCCATGTGTCTTGTTTCTGATATTGGCCAGGAGCAGGTATTTGTGAAAAAAACAGAGAAGCAGAGCAAGTACATAGTTACTCTTCTCCCAGCAGTTCCCCAGCTTCTGGTAGTCTGTAGCTATTGACTAGCAGATCAAGCCCGCTGTTGTAATCACATCTTTCTGGCTGTTATAGGTCATTCCTTCCATTAATGTACCTATTGTTTTTGTGGTTTTGTCTTTCTAGACCTGTTTATACAGCTGGCTCCCACGGTGTCCTTGGCAGTGATTTTTGACATTCTACTCATACGTTGTGGTCAAAAAGATAAACCTGTTTTCTTTTCCTAGTTTTAAAACTGCTGCCTGATAACACAGAAATTAGGAAGCATCAAGTCAAACTGGGGCATAATGAATAACTTGTTCTCTAAACCTCTTTGCGATGACATTCCTTATTTTTGCATGATTCAATCTTAACTTTCCTTGGTCATTGTTTTCAAAGTTTAGAAAGCCTTAGTCTGTGTGATCTTGTGTATTGATGCTGTGTTGTTTCTTACATCATTTGGTTGTCCTTACCTCTTTTCTTCAGCTGCTCTATCCTGTTAGAGATGGGGTACCCAGAAAGGCATGCAGTATTCAAGCTGTGGGAACACCATGGGTTTATAAAGTGGCATAATGATGCTTTTATGGCTGTCTTTCATTCCTTCTTAATGATTCTTACCATTCTGTTTTCCTTGGTCATTGCCCCTGAGCTTTTCAAAGAACTATCCATAATGATTCCAAGATCTTTCCTGAATGTTGAGAGATAATTTAAAGTACATTAATAAATATATATATATTTAGACTGGTTTTCCTCAAATGCTTTGCTTTAAATTTCACCTGACATTGATTGGTTTCTCATCATTCAGTATTGTGAGATCATTCTGCTACTTGTCGCAGTCAGTTTTCATTTTTAGTACCCTGAATAATTTTTACTCATGAAGGAACTCTGTTGCCTCACTACTCATTGCTTTCCTGAGCTTTAAATATGTTGAAGAGGATTTGTATGGGCCCACAGTTTAGCTTCCCTATGTTATGAAAAATGACTATTTATTCTTATGCTTTACATCCTACCTTTTAATAAAACATTTGTCCTGTAAAGGACCTTCCTTGTAGTTCCATGCAGTTTAATTTTTTTAGCAACTTTGGTGAGAAGCCTTGTCAAAACCTTATTGGAAATCCAAGTAGAGCAGATCAATTGAAATGGCCTCATCCTCATCTATCATCTCTTTCAGAGAGCTTGAAATACCCTCATGAGATGTGGCTTTGTGTCTTGGCTTTTCTATGTTATATTTATTTGTCTGCCTGCTGCTTCTTTCTTTATTACAGTTTTTATCAATTCACTTGATATAAAAGTCAGATTTGGTAGTCTGAACTTCCCCTTCTGTTAATCCCTTAAAGAAAAACTCAGAAGTCCATGTGTCTCTGCTGAGGCCTGTTTAATTGAGAAGTACAGTGTGATTTCTTTTAGGACTCTTACGGGAATATTACTACTTACTCTTTTCTGATTTTAAACCTTCCTTCTTTACATTCTAGTTTGAGGCAGTTTCTCTGACTTTTCCCCTGTAAAGAAATTGTGTGGCACCTCTCTTAATTATTTCCTAGCCAACATTGAAATAATTGGTTTCAGTTCTCTGATAAAGCACAGTCCTTTTGACCAATTATTGCTTATATAAACTCTTCAGCAGACACGCTACTATTGATACATTATTTTGAAAAAAAACCTCTTTGCTTTTTGTGATTTTTATCCTTAAAATCTCTTTTGCCTGTCCATTTTATGATTTTCAGATTTGACTTCCTAACATGCCCGTCCCCATTTTTGTCAGCTCAGTGAGGCTTCCAGTTCTTGATTTGTTGAATTTGCTGGAAGATTGACTGTGGCTTCCAATGTGATTTGTTATCCTCCTTCCTTCACAAGAAAAAATGAAATGGTTAACAATATTGACGTGCGAATTATCTCCGCAAGGCACTCAAATCAATCCTGTGGTAAGGGATTCCACCACCCCCACTGCTCTCAGGAGACTTGATGGAACATGAGGAAAAATGAAGACACAGCAGTGTCTTCACAGGGCTTCACTGTGCTGCTGATGCGCTGCTGGCTGCAGTCAGCGCTGCTGTATCCCTGGAGCTAGCGCTACTGGCAATGGGTAGATTGAAGCTCGATAGCTTTGCTGCCTCCTCCTTTCTGCCTCAGCGTTGCCAACAGCAGAGCTTTTTGCCACCTTGGGTGTCTGGGGTATGCCACCTTAGATGGACATTAACTTCAAACCCAAACATAGCACTTGTTCTTCACTTTGTGTGCCTGTATATGGTTTCTACCAAATATCTGTGCATGTTCTGAAATCAGTATGGCATGAAAACAGCTGTGTGAAGGCACTTCATAGAATCACAGAATGATATGGGGTTGGAAGGGATCTCTGGAGATCATCTAGTCCAACTCCCCTGCCAGAGCATGTCCACCTAGAGCAGGTTGCACAGGAACATGTCCAGGTGGGTTTTGAATGTCTCTAGAGAAGGAGACTCCACCACCTCCATGGGCAGCCTGTTCCAGGGCTCTGCCACCCTCAAAATAAAGAAGTTCCTCCTCATGTTTAGATGGAACTTCCTATGTCTAAGTTTGTGCCTGTTACCTCTTGTCCTGTCACTGGGCACCACTGAAAAAAGATTCGTCCTGCCCTCCTGACACCTACCCTTGAAGTATTTATAAGCACTTGTTATTAAAGTGCCTTATTTATTTTGCTATTAATATGCCCAGCGCTGCTACTGTCATCAGTAGAACATCTTGC
Organism: Limnodromus scolopaceus; assembly: GCA_028565335.1. Classification (NCBI taxonomy): domain Eukaryota; kingdom Metazoa; phylum Chordata; class Aves; order Charadriiformes; family Scolopacidae; genus Limnodromus; species Limnodromus scolopaceus. Next base: position 10,431,320 of record JAOXNO010000024.1, read on the forward strand.
AAAGAAAATGCTTCTTTAAAAGGAGAGTCAGCAAGCTGCTTCACCATCTTGGAAATAATGAGAGGGAAAACTGTAGGTAGACACTGTCTTGACTATACAGAAGGCTTGCTCTTCCATTTTAAGGCCTTTATAAATATCTTGGTCAGAGAGTGCAAGGGTAATGGCAGGCGGCTGAAGGGAGGAAAGGTGATGTTTCTATAGCAGGTTTTGTTGGCAGGAAGCAGACTTAAGTTTAGACCTACAGCCAGTTTATGAAACAAACAAAATAAAAAAACCACACCTGAAACCAGATTTCATCAAGAAAATATTTAAGAAAAGACCTAATATTGAGCTTCTCTGCATGGGATACTCTCTGCGTGTGTATTTCAGGTTTGCTTTGTCTACTCTAAGGCCTAGCAGCTGCATTTTAGGTAGGATATTCTGGTGAGTGTAGTAACATCTTTGTGATGAGCTACGCTGCTGCCTCCCAAGTCAGTCCAAACCTGGACCTCACAGCATTTAATCTTCAGGTTTAAACTTAAGTTTCATATACTAAATACAGAGACTATATCTGCATAGCTAAATATGCCTCAGGTGCAGCAAACACAGGAGTTGCTAAGTTTGTGAAGGAACATGTAGGATGTTATTCGTAAAAACTAAACTTTGGGGGAAAAGCCTTTCTGTGAAGGACATCTAGTCTCAGAGTCTTTCAATGTTGAACAAGGTATTTAGGTGACAATTTTGTAAAACTTGTAAGATCATAAGGTCTGAATGAATTGGGACTTTCTGCTTATGAAATCATACATAACAACGTTAGTAAGTGTAGTACTTCAGATTTCAAGAATCTTTTTCTGTGAAGGTATTCAATATTTAATGACTAAATTTGGAGTTTTCCAAAGCTTTTTACAGGTTTCACTCATATTTTCTGTCTGACTCTAATATCAATTGCTTTTAAAATGGTTAAACAATCCTTAAGAAGTATGGTTTCTGTAGTCTTGGTTTTGCGTTGGCATTCCTAGCTTTCCATTTTATAGTAATGACATTTGTTAGGTTATGTGTCAGTCTTTATCAGTTCTTCCTATTCACTTCATTTTCACTTTTACATGTGAAAGACCATTAGAAATCTCTAATAGGTTATTTAATTTCCTCTTAACTGTAATAAAAGTAATTTCCCTACTGTAGACCATCTCTAATCCATGGATATCCCGGCCTAGGATATTGCCAGGATATTCCTTAATGTATGGAATATGCATGATACCTTATTCCTAATGCTGTGTGTTGCTGTCATTATTTCACTATATCTTTTCATTAATTTGATCACAAAGTGAGTTTGGATGCTTAAAAATATAGTCTTACATTTTCTTCTGAACTAGCATGGTATAAGTTAATATTTTCTGTCAGGTTTTA
>JAOXNO010000024.1:10432805-10449537 GCA_028565335.1 Limnodromus scolopaceus
CACGTTTTAAGCTAATATTTTCTGTCAGGTTTTAAAAACTTCCCCCCCCCCCCCCCGCCCCCATCAGTCACTTCTAGACTAGTCTTTGGACTAGAACACTGGTTTGTGTTTGTTGTTGACCTTGAAAATAACTTTTATTCTTTATAAGCTACTGTATCCCACTTGCACCTTCAAAATTTGGTCCACCTATTCACAAAACGCATTAATTTCCTCATAGTTTTAAGAGTTGTAGGCCAAACGTTGAGTTTGGAGTAAGGGAAGGAGGGGGAATTACTCTCGCTTTGAATATTCTTTTCAAACATCTTTTCTTTAAACTCCAGTTCTGCAGATCTCTTACATATTTATATACAGTAATCAAATATGTTTTTGAAATGTAAAAGATTCTTGCAAAACTTTGAAATTATTTCCTTTTACGTTAAGATATCCGCAACAGCCACCACTTGTGTTTTACTCAGACGGGGTCTTTCTCAGGTCTGAAAGGCAGAACTTTGATACTCTTCTTTTGCTACATCTAAAGTAGCTCTCGCTCGGTGCACCAGTAGATCAGTAAAAGAATATCAATGTTGAGATCTGTGATGTAAATGTCAGAGAAAAATTCGCGCTAAGAGCTAGTACAAAAGCTACCGGAGCTGTAGAAGGTTTCCATTGCTTTGTATTAATATTATACCTTTGTGGGTAATTAAGCTGTTCGCCTGTCAGCTTCATATGAAACGTTTTTAGCAATTTGTATCTTGTGCCTTACCCATAAAAGATGTAACGCAAGTAATCATTTAAGGGCCTGTTCTAAGATGATACCACCACAGTGTTTCTAGTACCGCACCCTTTTCCATAAAGTTAACAGGCACTTGTATGAATCTGGAGTTTTCCACAATTAATTTCATCATAATAAGTAATCATAGGATTCACCTGCATTTGGAGGGAGAAAATCAGATGGGTTACGCTTACGCTTGTTCCTCTATTGGGAATACAGAGCAGGTTGGTTGTACTTCCTTTTTCTAAAATACACCAAAAATTCTGCTTAACACTGAATTCCGGGGTTGCTCAGAGTGTTCACATACAAGTGAACAAGCATTGTGTATTTCAGAAAGCTGTAAATCCTGGTACGGGGCTGAATCTTTGTGCTGACAGTTCCTCTTCTTGGAGAGAGGGAGGAAACAACTTCCAGTGTTTCTCCTCCGTTTGTAGACTGTGGGGTTAGTTAGCATGCTGCAGCTGTGCAGATTTTCATTTCTGATAAAACTTAGCCTGAGAGGTATTTGCTGATGATTGTCAACAATCAAATGAATTATAGATGATGTTGGTAAACAAAATGCCGCCTTGATGAATGATGAGTTGGCTATACTATGACATGACTGCTAAGTCATTCAAAGCACTGATTAAACCCATTACAGTAAAATAATCACCATCCATTACCTTTAATGTCGTGAACTGACAACCTAGTTAAGGCAGCTGATGGTGTCAGCAAAATGATTTGTTGGTCCTCATGTCCGATGACAATAAATCACTTCGATAAATCAATGAACAGTAGCAATAAAACAATATATTTTCATTTTTCTTGACATTCAATTACAGAGTGTGTATACAGACTTATTCTTAAACACTCAGTGATATGGCAGGATTCAGCATCCACCAGCAACTAATACATGCAGTTTTTGAAAAATTGTTTTGTCCAATCATGTTTTTCCCTTAGTTTTGTTTTCTGCTGCATCTGCTGTTGTGGTACACCACTTGTCTTACAGAGACAGATTCATTCTCAGGTATAAAAGGTAGAATTTTTACATTCTTTTCAAATACATCTGAAGAAGTTTCTTCTTCTAAATAAGTTTCTCTACGTGTAGTATTTTTTCAAAATTTCAAGGATGGATGGTAGCATTCCTGGGTTTTCTCCTTACTAATAACACCTCTAGGCTAACAAAGTCTATAATTTGGCTTGTGAGTTAAAATAGAAAGTGCACTGAAGTGTATGGTCAGCCAGAACTCAGTTCAGGCTTCTGTTCTGCTTCCAAATGAGCAGTCCATGATGCTGCCAAAACTGGCAGCCGTGGTCTTCCCTCTGTTCTGCCATCATCGGAGCTGTGCTGAGCACCAGTCCTAGCAGGCAAATGGAGGCTAATTTATTTTAGAAGTATACACCTGTATCTACCCATTTCTCTCTCCTTTCATAGATATGTTCATGTGTGTGTATGTGCTATCAAATTTTGGGCATGCATCAAAGTACCAATCCCTGAAGTCAATTGAAATGGAAATTATGAAGGGCAAGACACCTCCCAAAGATTTGAAATTATCATATATTTTTATTAGGTAAGGCCTTGTGCTTTTTAGCTATAGGTTGACCAAGCTAAAATCCTTTTTTTTTTTTTTTTTTCCCCTTTATTTTCTTCTTTTGGCTAAAGTAAAAGTTTAGAATACTAAAACATTTTTCTCTGGGTTTATTCCTCTGCCCCACCCATGAGCACACACACCATTAGACTCTTAAAACACACTGAGGAATTCACAGGGCATAATTTTTAACATAATGCAGAGAAATGCCAGGTGGGTAATAAGAAGACAAAGATGGAAAACCAGATGGCTGTGGATCTTCTGTACTGAGCCCTCTTACCATTCATGTGCCCCAAGTCTCTCTACTTGATTGAATTTGATTTGTTTGTGTCACATTTTCATTGTAGGGAATTTGCCATCAGTGGGAACAGGTCTTTTCCACATACGTGCAAAGTGAAGAAGAAGGGTCTGTGGAGGATTTTTTTCCTCAGTGAAATATCAAAGGTTCATAGAATGGTTTTAGTTGGACGGGTACTTAAAGATCATCCAGTTCCAACCCCCCTGCCATGGGCAGGGACACCTCCCACCAGACCAGGTTGCTCTATCCAGCCCCATCCAGCCTGGCCTTGAACACCTCCATGGATGGGGCAGCCACAGCTTCTCTGGGCAACCTGTTCCAGTGCCTCACCACCCTCACAGGAAAGAGTTTCTTTCTGATATCTGATCTATATCTCCCCTCTTTGAGTTTAAAACCATTACCCCTCATCCTGAGGTTGAAAAGGGGAGCTCTGGCTGAGAAAGTAGGTAGCACATATCACATCTACATTGACTAATGCTTAGAGGTACAGCTTAAGTTACTTCAGTATACTGGGCCTTGCCTTTAATGTTATGCAAAGTAGGAAGTTCTAAAGATATACATCAACTCTTACATTGCTGATTTTTATTTCACTGATAAAAGTTTGAAAATCATGGTCAGTGTGATTTTCTGCACCACTAACCTGGAGAAGTCACCCAGCTGGGCACACGGGGTTGCACAGGTTCCTACTGTCAGCTCCTGCGCAGTACACCAAGCCTCCTCTGAAAACAAGATTCAGTTTTTATCTGCTTCTGGTCCCAGCTCAGTTTGAGGAGGTGATTTAGCAGGGAATCTGTTTCCTTGAGCATTTGGCTGCTGAAGACAGAAAGATCATCACGGAGATGAAACTTTTTTGATGTGGCTATATCGAGTGGCATATGAAAGATTTTCTCATTTCTTTCTAAAAATGGATCTGTCAGTAGAGAATGATTGGTCTCACTGGACATATGGGCAGTTAGAACTAGAAAAGCTGAATGTCACTAAGGGATGGTAGAAATGAACTGTTTGACTATAATTTAAATATGACATAAAAAATAAATTAGAGTATAGAAAATGCAAGTAGTCAATATGAGTTACGTAGCAGACACGAGAATGTGTCAAAAAATGCTCTGGTTTTTGATGAAAGTAAACTATGATGGAGACCCTGCACTGACTTTGCAGGAGGCATAAGTTGTCGATACTTATTCCAAAGGTAGCATCTACTGTACATGCTTCTGAAATTACAACTTTGAGAACATTGTGGTACATTTGCTGTGTATGGGTTATTAAGAGGTCATTTGAGATAACCATCTTCAATTTGATTCTGGAAAACCTCAGTAATTGTTCAGAAAACGGGCAGTAAAGCAGACCACTGTCCTGTATCGAATCATCTGCCTGTGAGATCTACACAAGCAGTTAAAGTTTGTAAAAGGTACAATTTGGAGAGTTTTTGTGAAAAAGTCAAGCGTTCTCAGTCTTTCTGTTAAATGCAGTGGATTATTTGTGATCATCAGTGAGAAATGGTTTACTTTCTGTAATGGTGATTCATTTAGCTGATTCATACACTGTCCTCCAAACGGTGCATGCCTGTATGTTCAACCTCGTGCCCTTTTCCAGGAACTTGGCATGCCAGTGCCTTGCCTTGCAAAGCAGAGTGTGTGCCTTTTATCACCAGGCATGCTCTCACTGAGAAACTTGTGTCTTCAGGCTCTGTTTTGGCTGGTTCATACTCGCTCTTACTTTATCAAGTCAGCTTCGAAATGGTCAGAACAGGGCTGGGAGTGTGGCCTGGAGGCTGAGCTTCCGTGGCTGCTGGCGGTGGGGTTCTTGAGCATCGTGGATCAGTTGGTGCTCCCTCCCGGTGTCACGCTGCTGTGGTGCCTCCTCTTGAAAGGAGAGGAGGGGAACAGTGTCTCCACTGGCCCTCTCCTCTGTTGCCTAACGCTTGGACCAAAACCTGCGGGAGAGCAGGCTCAGGTGCTCCCTCATCCCATCTGAAACACCGTGCCAGTGGCCTCCGGCAAAGTAGTTCGTTTTGAAGTCAGGGCTGAAAATCAAAGCAATTCTGTCAGTGTCGAGGTGAGCACAGGGCATTAGAGTCCCCACCAGAGATTTAAAAATGTCATTTGGTTTCCAAGCTCTGGAGCAAAGTTAAGATGGAATTTCATTTGAATCTGAAGCAGGTCTGGCCATTTCTAAGTTTGACTTGGCTAACTGGTATTTCAGTTGGTAGAGACACAGACTAATCGGCAGTCTGCTGTGGGGAACAAAAGCATCTGTAGAGCGTTTTTCAGGATATGCTGTTCCATACCTTGCTAACACTGTAAACAATAAGAAAATGGGTAATGCGCAGTAGATTAACTTTAAAAATAACATTCAGCTGATAATAGAGTTAGGGTCCTAACTCTATCTGAGGAGTCATGTAATGCTTTTTTCTTTTTTTTTTTTTTTTGAAGTGAAATAATCACTTTTTGTACCTTCAATGGCTAAATTACAAGATTGTTGCACTATGGCAGTACTTACACACTGTACCTTTGGAAAGCAGTCATCACTGAGTACTCTGTGTGTCTGAAAACATCTACTTGAAAGGGAAGGATTGCATGAATGAGGCAGAGGCAAGTTGTTACAAAATGTGCTTTCCCACTCTTCATTTTAAAATTTCTGGAGATCAGGCTTCAGTATTTCTGTTATCATTGCCTGAAGGTTAACAAGAATATGACACAACATACTTATTTAAAATACATATTTTTACATAGGCATTAAAATTTTAAATATTTTTAAAGTTGTCTATCAAAATTACTTTCATTCAGTGTATATGAGGAGACCCTATTACATGATAGTCAGTGGTGCTCCTTGACTCAGGAAAGGATGAATATATTAACCTTTTTAAAATGTCATCTATAAAATCCGTGCAATGAAATAGTTAAGTATATAAGCTCTGTCCAAATCAATATTTATTTCTTGGTAAAACTGGCTCTGCAGTATATCATTGCCATCTCTATAAACATTTCTATAGCAACCTTAACAATTGTGTCCGTTTCCTTCCAAAGCTGCTGTAGAATTTTTGAAGGTGCCCTAATTTTTTAATAGCACAAATATTTGAAGCTGACCCCAAAGTTTGCTTCCCAAAGCTCCCTTCTGGTCTTGCTCATGGCTGCAGGAAATGAAAAATGAAAGCCTGAGACTGCAGAGTTCCTGTCATCCAGCTTGAAAGATACAACAAACCCTGGTGATGCCTGTAATGCATCATTCAGTATTGCTGTGTGTGGCTCCGAGAAGATTTGGCTCATTATGGCAAGTGCAATTTGAAGGTGTTCTCCAAAACAGGGAAGCACAATCCAGGAGAGAGGATTAAAAACATAATAATAATAATAATAGCAGTGGACAACACCTGAAATGTAACTAGAATTAGTTTTTTGGTCACATTTTATTTCCTCATGGGCCACTGCCGCCATCAGAGCAGCAGTGTGTGGAGTGACTTGTGACACAGCTGGCAGTCAGCGGCGCCTTGGGGCTCGGGCCGGCAGGGATGCTGGCTACTGAAGCATCCTCTGCTCCTCGCAGAAAGTGCATCCCCCACCAACTAGGACAAAGATCAGTATAAGGACAGCGAGGGGTGGGCAGGTGGGAGAAGAGGAGTACAAGCACATCCAATTTTTATAACTCTCACAAGTGCTTTTCCTTTGTCTCTGATGCCTGCCCTAGAGTACACGCAGCACACTGTTAAATAACATCTTGTCACAAAGACCGGAGCAATGATTAGACTCTGACTAGATTATTAAGGCAATTTTATTTCACACTTGTCTATTAAGGTATAGTAAGTAACCGTACAGCAAAGATGATCTTCCAGGAAGAGAATGAGAGGTTCTTTAAATTGCCCTGTTTTTTAATATCTTGCCATTGAAACCGTCAGAGTGCTGTACTGCAATCATATAATAATATTTAAAAAAAAAAACCAACAAAACAACCAAACCATCAAAAAAAGACTTTCTCTTTGTTAGAAATGCATTTGGTGTCACTGCTCACCAGCAGTTTATCAAACAGATTTTCCATTTTGTCAGCTCAGCATATGGTGTTCAAAACCTGATTTTTTTTTTTAATTTTTTTTTTTTTTCTTGCTAGAGGGTTGGGTAGAATGATGTAACCAGCTATTAAAAGCATGCTTCCCAGGACTTGTTGGGAAGAAAAAAAAAAAAACTTACATCATTAAGTTTGCTGAAGTTTGCTGTTTTGATTAAAAGGTAAAAGTCATTCACTTTATTTCCTTGTAAGGCTTCCCTACTTGCCAGTAATCTCAATTTATACCTTCATTTCTCCCATAAGAAGAATGTATGTAGGACTGGGAATTTGGTATGTATTGAGAATACATTTGTTTTTCAATTTTGAATTGGTAAATTGGAAAGATTTACCAAAATATTGGCGAGATTCAGAACAAATTAACTATTAGGTGAAAATACAGCGATAAGCAAAGTAGTATATGTATATTTACATCCTATCTTGCAGAATGTCCTCCAGAATAGCTTTTATATTGGATCTGTCTTGGAATATCTATGTTACTGGAGCTTAAGAGCACATTTACCTTTCTCACAGCTGTAGCCAGTTGGTCACCCATAGTCTCTGCGAAGTCTATTACATTCCCATTATTTGCGGTGGTCCTGGCAGCTGGACACCATCTACTGTAAAGGTAGAAGGACGAGAGGATACTTTTGGAGTATATGGCAAATGAACCCTCTGAAAAACATCCTTCAGCAAATCTAGCTGTACCCGTGTAAGATGCTCCTGGCATCTGCTGACTCTCTGTAGCTGTGGTGCAAGGGCAATGTGACCTCGGCATCTCAAACTTGCGTGGGCAGCTTTGTTGTTGGGACTTTATATTCATCACTAAGTGAATAAACCATCCCTGCTGTGGCATGGGCGCACTCCCACCGAGCCATCCCTGCTTCTGGTCGGTCACTTTTAAGAGGAGGACACTTGTGTAGCACCTTCAGTGAGGGAGGTTCATTTGTCAGGCAGAGCCTGGAGCCTGTCTTTGCTCTGGCTCAGTCCTTGGGAGAAGGATTTCTGTGGCAGAGCCTGATGAGGCCAGCATGGGTGTGCCACAAGGCTCTGCTTACAACCGGCATTTTTCATTGACGTTAAACAAATTGCTGAAAGAAAAGGACTGGAAAAAAAAAATAGCCCTATCTTTTTATTTCACCTGGGGGAAAGATTTCCTGCGGCAGAACTCTCAAGTGGTGGGGGACACTGAAAAATCAGATGTCGCCATGTTACACAGCTCCATGGGAGGCAGTGCCCCCTCAGTTGAAAAAAAAAATGCTCTTTTCCACAGCCTAATGAACAAACTCCTTTGTAATGTGCACACCCCGCAATCAGGGAAAAAAAAAATACCTCAAAATGAATATATTGTTAGTGTTCCCGAAATGAACGGGAATAAAATATTTTGTTCTTCAGATACAAGACTTTAATTTTTTTTTATATCCTATTTTGTTGTCCCTAGGAAGGGATCTGTTTTCCCTTGTCTGAAAAAGGTTGTGATCAGTAGAAGGTTTTGTCAATATAAAGAAATGCATTAGCATCTTCTCTATCTTTGCATTAACCTGAAGACAGAAATATTTCAGGTTGGGGTTTTTTCTGATATCTGATTTTTCAGTGTTTTTTCCTAAATAATCTGCGTGAATTGCAGAATTTGTGGTGTTGTGTCATTCCTTGCGTAGCCTTGTCCTGTTGAAACATTTATGAATCTTATAAAACACAAGGGATCTCACTCTAAATGTTTATTTATACCGGGAGCCACATTGTCTGTCTCAATTCACACAGGTTTTGTTTCCCTTTTCTTGGTGGCCATTCTGTCATACCACACCAACAGCAGGGAGTAGCAAACACTTGAAGCAAAAGGCTTCACAGATCAAGCACAAGTCCTTTTCTAATATTGTTTCTTCCAAGGTACCTTGCAAATATTTGCAAAGACACACAAGGACAATCAGGCTTGATCAGGAAAACCAGCTGTGTCCAAACTCTGACATGATGTGGTTGTGGACTGGGAAAGGCAATACAGATACCCAGCAGGTTTGTATGATGACCCAAACCTTTAGCACATTTTTTTTTTTTAAATGATCATGAATTGCATTAGCACAAATGAAAGCTGATTGTACTCCCCTTCGCTCCATCTGACCCTGTTCCTATTTCTGTAATGAGAGATATCTTCAGATGACCTGTTAAATGCATTCATGGCAGAAAAGAAACATAATGGTAGAGGAAAGTCGAATAGTTTGATTATTTATTTTTTTGTAAATGGATAACATGGATTATTCATTACCTGCTTTGCTCTGATGGTTAATGAGACGTACTGAACTCCAAGGAATAGAACAAAGAGTAAATGGGTTTGTCAGTTATATCCTTAGTACTCATGGCGTGGGACAAGTCCATAGGTCGCCATGCAGGACACCTCCCCAGGTAATAGAATATAATTTTTTTTAATATATATTTGGTTTATGTTGTTGTTTCATATATATATTTGAATTCTGCATTGTGCTAATGCTCAGTTATTGGTCGTGAGTTACTGGGTTCAGCTGGGAAGGATGGCTCTTGGAAACTGAATTTTAAGGATGTTTCTGTTGTAACTACTAGAAACAAGTTACCACATGTAATGAGAACCACACACAACACCATGAGGAGGAGTCTGTATGCATGTTTCTGTAAGATTCTTGGTTTCACATGTTCTCTGACATCTCTCAGAGAACATCCAGCATTGCTTCATTGTGATCTAATGATTAAGTACAGGGGCCTGCAATGAGACAGACTTGTTAAAACAAGTCTGTAGTGTGCAAATACGAAATGTGACGTAAAGCCAGAATAAAAAGGATTGGAATTCAAACATATATTCACAAAGAAAACTCAGTATTCTTATTGGAGGTGCTTATCTGGCTGTCTAGAAAGATACTTGCAAGTTTATAAACTACCCCAATTGTGACACCAGAATGGGCTGAATCCTGCTTCAGAAATTGCAAAGATGCTGTAGGAAACTGGTATCATCATTTATGCTTATACTTACTAGATTATGGTTACATGTGCTGTCTTTCTCATTATTTTTAAGTATTGCAGCCTCTTTAACCTAAGTAAATCAGTGAGGTATTTCACCATCCTCCTCCTATGACTCCATACTAGATCCCACATGCATTTGTGATTTAATTAATGGTTCCCTTAATTAATCATTCAGTGCAAATCCTGAAGTTTATTTGTTTCTAATGTATGCAGTTCCTGTGGTTATTAATCAACTAAGAAATAAATCCAAAAATAATGAAATGAAATTAAAAAGAGCAAAAATTTCTGCATTTATAATGTAAAAGTGAGAAAGTCAAAAAGCCAATGAATGCTAGAAGATGCTTTGTTATGAATTGTCAATAAATATAACAATAAAACTTTTAGATCTCTGGAATCCTACCAAGATCACATCCCCTTCCATTATAGAAGGAATTTAGTACCAGTGAAAGATACACTGCAAAATGATGCCGCCTTCATGCAAGATGGATGTGCAGTATCAGCAGCCCGCACTCCCACACTGTTTAGGTGTCAAATGGTCTGTAGGCTTGTAAAGCTGAACGGGGTGTTTGCAAAGAAATCTGTCTGTAAAGGTGCCACAACTGTAGTAAGTCAGCCTGGGAACGGCTCTGATGCCTTTCCTGGTGCCTCCAGGAAACTCTTCTGCAGCAAACAGTTGTAACACTCTCCTTACTGTGCTACATCTTTTTTTTTCACCATAGAAAGCTTTGTAAATTTGGGGGGAGTTGTTCCCTGCCTTTTCTAGTTGCTGACATGAAGATTACTAGTTCCTGGGCTGCACTGTAAACACAGCCTTTTTGGGCACACAACAGCAAACCTGTTGCCTCTTAGGCCTGTGGTGACAGGAGGTACTTCCGTGCTGTAAGTGGGTAGGGACACTGTCTGGTCCTTTGGCGGTGTCTTCTAGGACCTTTGGGTTGTTCACATCTTTTTGTAGTAATTCCTGTATCCAAGCTAAAGTTCTGCCATGTTTTCTTGCCCACTGGCAATGTTCACTTAAATACTTCAGTAAGGGAGACTAGTCCTAAAGCCTCCAGTGCTGCCCAGAGTCTGAAGCTGCCTCTTACAGACCAGTCCCATTGCAGTTTGCCTCTTGCTATTGTTTTGAGCAGCTCTTTGGACCAGACCCGACCTCTGCGCACGGCATCTGCCAGTCATTGACACCTCTGTAGCAAGCTGCTTGCTTTATACGGTACTTCCGTAAGCTAATGCAAACTCTAAACAAGATCGTATTTTATTTTTGGGCAGCTTTTAACCACAGCCTGCTCCTGCCAGCTGGCCTCAGAAGACTTATTTTTCCATCACCTGCGGTTGGTCACACTTGCTCAGTCTAAGATTGCTGCTTATCACTGTTGTTTTAATGATATTGCATCTGGTGCCGCAGTCCAGCTGGGATCCAAACACTTGTTTGTTTAATAGCAGAGCTGCAAATACGGCTGAGAGCTGAGTGATAGGTGGCTGACTGTGGCTGCGCACACGCTTTGAGAGTCCTTGCTTTTCCTGAAATTGCACTGCAGACACCACCCTCTAAACCAAAGCCCTCTGCACCCTCGGTCTGTGTAAGCACTGCTCGCTCCTCTTTCCTCCTGAAGTAGCTGCAGCACTGGGGACTACAGATGGCTCTATTTCACATCCTCCTTGCACCTCTCCCTCTTTCATTCTTCATAGGTGTCTTCATCTTAAACCTGTTTCTTTGTGTGTGTGTTGATTTTTTGTGGGGTTTTTCCCGCTAAACTATGGTTTTGCTGTGTTCTCTGAGCACTTGGGTTGCCAAAGTGGGGGTGGCAGTATTTGGGCTTGCCTCTCTGGAGGGAAAGCATTGCTCTCTCAGCAAACTCTCCTCTAGCTGGGATCCTGGGTTGGTAGGGAGTCATCTCCGAAACTACAGGTAAATGAGAAATTTTTCACTTCGGAAGTTTAAAACTCTTGCTACTTATTTTTGTGTAGGTACGTGGTAGGTCTCCTCTGGCTTAATTTGTTTGGGATCACATGCTTATCCAATGCTTCTATCGGACATTTGGTGTTTCAGTTATTGTTCTTGGCAATGGTGTTTTGGTGTTTCTCTTACTTTTCCTTTTCTTTGTTCCAGTGTGATGGTTAAGTGTCGTCCCCCCCGCCGCCCCTTTCAGCAGCCATCGCTAGTTCTGTATACAGACTTTGTTTTCCCTGAATTTATCTTTGTGCCGGATTCTTTGTTAGAAATTCAGCACGGCCAATGGTTTGAGTCACTCTATGCTAATCGCCTTCTCTGCCTCGCTGTGTATCTCACAAGCCTGCCTCCACCAAGTTTCACATACCACACGTTGGCTCATAAAACGAGAGGATTTCACATGGTAAATCTAAGTTGCTCTGTATTTAGCAGCTTACTTCAGAGGTGCTGCAAATGCAGCATTGACTCCACCTACGATATATAGGTTGATGTCATGGTTCTTACCTCAAATTCTTCCTCCTTTTTTTTCATTTTATACACTTCAGGTCTTAACAGGAGGACCATTTCTAGGGCAGAGACCGTAGTTTGAGCTCTGTTTGCCATGATTATTTAGTACTTTTGCAAACAGCTTGCTTAGTTTTTCTAGGAAAGGCTGTTCACTATGCACCCGGCCAACAGTCTGAGTCTGTGCCAGACGGGGAGTCATCCTGATGAATATCACATCAGGGGAAGTGTGCTCATAGAGTTGTATGACTGTCGTGTAGCATTTTTCTCTTCTGGGAAAATTTTACCTCTCTTTTCTCACCCACTGAAAAAAAAACGCCAGCTTTTTAACAGGAATAGGATTTTAAAATCTGTTTGGTGAAAGGGAGTCCGGGTGCTGGACTGGGACACAGGAAGCCTGGGTTCAGTCTCTAGAACTGTTGCGGAACTTTGGTGACCTAGTCCAAGGCATGTCTACCCACTGCTTACCAGATCTCCTCAGTAAGGTGACTCCTAGACATCATTGTCTGCCAAACCTACTGTAAGTAGTTTGGATTAGGTGATGGTATTCTTCGGCGATGAAAGTAGCTATGTCTCAATACTGTCCCCTCCAGCTTTGTATAAAATGTGCCCAGACCAAAAAAAAGTTGACCCAGACTGAGGAGGGAACATGTTTTTCAGATGAGGTTGGAGCTTGATAGAACTCGGGACTGAGCTTGCCCCAAGGAGAAATCTTTCTGTACACATGGGTTGTGCAAAAAATGATGGCTGCTCGCTTGACCTTGTTTCTTCTGTCCACATCAGTACTGCTCTCCTCAGCTTCAAAGGTGAACACTCAAAGTCTAAAACAGTATTTGTAAAACACACTTTTGCTGTACAAGAGAAAGTAACAAGGCTTGTGAGATCCACCAACCCAAAAATGGTCGAAGGATATTGATGTATTGAACTTTTAAGCCACAAGTTTCAAGGAAGCAGTTAATATACATCTGTAATATTTATGTTATGTATGCAATGCAATGCTCATTGATCTCAGGGTCACGTGCCACACAAACAAAAAATTATTTTTGCGCTAATCCTGTAAATAAGTACTTTTCTCCCCACTTTAAGGTACAGAAGTTAAGATGCACATGGATAGGGAGGTTACGTAGAAGGTTTGCAATAGATTTATTATTCTGTGTCTTACTCAGAACCTAAGCCAAATAGCTGGGAAAGGGAGAAACAAAACACAGTATGATGGCTTGAGCACTGTCAATAGAAACCAAATATTTGAGAATTTCAAACTTTTTTTTTTTAAACTGTGGTGAATTTGGTTATAGTGCACGTGCATTTTTTTTAATTGCATTTGTAGAGATTATGTATATATTGAGAACTCTAAAAGAGGGTCAACAAAAATGATGGAGTCCAGGTTGACTTTTTGACTATACTTATATATATCTTTGGTGTTCAGTTAAGTTGCCTGTGTTTAATTATTTGCAACTTTTCTTTGCCTCAAGAATTCTCATGTCTTATTCAACATTTTACTCTGGTTTTTTGGGTTCCACTATTAAAATTTTTTTGATATTGCTATCACAGAAATAGATGTAATATAGCAATCTATAAAAATATAAGTTGTTGTGTGAAATTAGTGCAAACTGTCAGACCTGGGAACGGGTCTGGCAAAAAACAGGGGGGTCGGTGTAGCCGTTCGTAGAGAACTGCTTGGGATTCATCATCTTCAACAATTCAAATCATTATTCCTCATTGTGGACAATCAACAGGGGGAAAAATTAAATATGCAGTTTTATTTAACAGAAATATTTTGAAGATGTATGGAATTCTTTGTGAATAATTCATGCTCTTTAAGATCAGAAGCGTTGAAACAAAAAAAAGGTGGGAAATTCTGCTGGGATGTGCCAGTTTAGAAACAAAGCCGTGCTCTTTCCACATGTAAATGCAGCTGAAACAGGATGGCTGTAACATCAGGGGGAAAAAAATCTTTGCTAAAATGTCTGTAGCAATATAGATGATCTCTTCTTCAGAAAGTAAATTATTCATTTGGTCCTTGATCAATTCCAGTTAACATGTATTTGTGGCTCACAACTGTTTCTCTAAAACATAAAAGTGACTCACGGGGGGAAAAAAAGAGTCAGGCTTGGGGAAAAGATCATCAAGGAAACCCTGCCACAATGTAGCCTTCTCCATCTTATGCCCCTACCAGGCATGTCTGAATAAATATCCCTTTCAATGACTTTGGCACTAACAAGTTATTTAAATTTTCCTTGCCTCTCTCAGTACCTTGCTCTACTTATTTTTCTACCAGATTAGACATAAAATTGAAACGAGAAAGGAAAAGAAATAGTGGAATGGGCTTTCTATTTGGGTCAGTTGAACAGCAGTGGACAGGTGACAGCTCTGTCACCTCATGGAAAATTTTGTGTGCTCCCTTCTGTGAGCCTCTACCAGCAAAGTAATGTAGGTATCAATTAATATTTTTTTTTCTATATCTGCAGGTAGAGTCCCTAGTTTTGCAGTTCAGCCTGAAGTCAATGGGAATCTGCTGGTGCTTAGAAATAGGTTCTTCTTGTCCGAAGAACTGTGACTTTGTGGCAAAGTCAGATTGTCCTCTAGCCACTTACTGTCAGGTACGCTGAGCAGGTTGTCACTGCTGGGGAGCCCCAGCCAATGGACAACCTTACGGAGTTAGTCCACTCTTCACATTCTAGCAATGCTTCCTGTTCTCCCCATCACAGGGAATGCATGAAGGAAAGTGTTCTCCAGAATTGATATTTCTGTCCATTTTTCATGGTGACTTCTGGATCATGTGAAGATCCTTTTCATCTAATGTTATTAGCTTCTCTGAAAAGCAGATGCAAGCTGTTTATGTTCCACATCCAGCACCTGAAATTCTTCTGTAAATGTTCCTATATATGAACAAAGTCCTTCTTCCCATATGCGAGCTGGCTATTAGCATATCTCCTCTTGTTCTTAGGGATGAACACTTTTAAAAACCCAGGATAGGACACCTTTGGCTGCAGAGGTGACTCATAGACATTGAGTAGAAGCATGATGTGTCCAGTTACACCCTAGTTCCAGGACATTTTCACTACCTAAGTAATAAAATAACACTTGGCTGAGAAATCAAGCAGAACAGAAATGTGTCAGTCTCTTAAAATATTGCTTTACCACCTGTTTGTTATTTTCTTTCCAAACACATATAAATAAAACTATAGTTCGGTGGTGAAGTTCGTGCAAATCAAACTGTCTGAACACTAAGCCGTTTTTGGAACCGCCGCAGCGTGCCTTGCGCCACTTCTTTCCCATTTTACATGCATGCAGAGAAGGTCAAGCAGCGAATTAGCAGATGGCTTTGATGGTGCCAAAGACAACAACCTGCTTCAATACATTATCAAATAATAGACTATAAATTATGTAAGCACTGAAATGCCAAGCAGCAAACAGCATTTCCAGTGCTAAATAGAATCACCGAATTCATTAGAAACTGCTAACCCTGATGATGTATTTATTTTGAGGAGCCTGAATATTAACTCTTTGCCATCACCCTTCCTTTTCTTTCTGCCTCTTTATCAAATGTGCTCACTCTTTTTTTGATCATGTTCCATCATTGTGCGATTGTCCATCAAGCCCTGCTTCCAGCTTTGCAGAAACCATGTTTCAATTCATGTTCAGACCAACTCCATAAGCTGACAGATGTTTAAGGCAGCTGTGGAGGGGCACCATGCAGGAGCAGAAAAGTTGACTGTGCAAAGCTCGGGAGTAAAATGCCCCAAAATGGAGCTGGCAACATAGAGCTTTGATCCTTTTTCTATGCTGCTTATCCTCGGAGTTTACATAAGTAGATAACAGAGAGGTGACAAAGCCAGAGGCTGTGCATGCATCAGTGTATTACCTCCTGATACAGAGGATCTACAGCCTCTGGGAGAAGGGAACCCCAGTGGCCACGGCTTTCAGTTTCTGTGGTAGTGAGAAGGTCTCAAAGGAGATGGAAACAAAAAGTTAAAGACATAAGAAGCAAATTTTATTAGAAATTAGACTATGATTAACTTTTTTAAATAGAGAAACATCATTGTAAATAGGATAGACAGAAAAGACATTTTAAAAGTTTTATACACAATTCTTCCATGCCCTATGCCCTTTAAAATAGATCTGTATTTCTAGGCTTGGTTTCTGCTACTTTATAAACGGCAGCAATCTCTGCCCAGAGTTCTGTTTACTGGGGGTCTTCCTGTCCCCTCTGGAGCTGGACTGGTTACTTCCCATCTCCTTCTATGCAAGGACATGTAGCAATAGGATGAGGGGCAATGGTTTTCAACTAGAGCAGTGTAGGTTTAGATTAGACGTTAGTAAGAAGTTCATTACAATGCAGGTGGTGAGACGCTGGAACAGGTTGCCCAGAGAGGTGATGGAGGCCCCATCCCTGGAGACATTCAAGGTCAGGCTTGATGAGGCTCTGAGCAGTCTGATCTATCACAGAATCACCTAGGTTGGAAGGGACCTTTTAAGGTCATCTAGTCCAACCAATTAAAAAAAAAAAAAACCAAAAACCAACCCAAACACACAAAAACAAACAAACAAACAAAACCACACCACACCCACCACACCACACCCAAAACAACACCAACCCAACACTAATCCATATCCCTGAGCACCATGTCAACTCGTCTCTTGAA
>JAOXNO010000024.1:10449637-10463204 GCA_028565335.1 Limnodromus scolopaceus
CTCTGGACCTGCTCCAGCACCTCAATGTCTTTCTTGTGGTAGGGGGCCCAAAACTGGACACAGTACTTGAGGTGGGGCCTTATGAGTGCCGAGTACAGGGTGACGATCACCTCTCAGGTCCTACTCCCCACACTGTTCTTGATACAGGCCAGGATGCTGTTTGCCTTTTTGGCCACCTGGGCACACTGCTGGCTCATGTTCAGCCAACAGTCGACCAGCACCCCCAGGTCCCTTTCTGCCAGGCAGCTCTCCAGCCACTCTTCCCCAGGCCTGTAGCACTGCCTGGGGTTGTTGTGACCCAAGTGCAGGACCCGGCACTTAGCCTTATTGAACGTCATTCCATTGGTCTCAGCCCATCCATCCAGCCTGTCCAGATCCAGATCTAGTTAAAGATGTCCCTGCTTACTGCAGAGGGATTGGACTAGATGGCCTTTAAAGGTCCCTTCTATCCCAACACATTCTATGACTCTATGATTCTGGAATGCCCTGTGTGTGCTGCAGGTGTCCAGCCCTGGGCTGTTCTTCTGTGCGGCTGCTGCCATACCTGGCGTGGTCACAACCTTCTCTCCTGGAGCATGCCCAGATCTTCCCCAGGGAAGACATCATCTCTCCTCCCTTCAGAGGTCTCTTCAAGTCCTGTCTCCATAAAAGATCATAAAACATAATTGAAAACAACAAGACAGATGCTCATCAACCAATGTACTGTGTGGTCTGCACCAGCTTTTTGTATCTCCCACCGACAGTGACGTTGCTTGCAGTATCTGGCATGCCTTAATGTAAGTGATCCAGCTTGTGGCAGTGGGCATTACAGTCCTAGGAAAAATAAGTGTAATGCTGTGCAAAATAATCTAAGGCAGTAACCTTAGGAGGATGTACAGCCATACTCAACTGGAACTTCTTATTCCCAGTGGCAGATTGTGAGCACCTTGGTTTTAGGGAGCAAAACCACCTCATTAGTAAGAGATTGATGCACTCAAGTTGAGAGAGTTCTCCACAAGCTGACGCACCCTTAGAAAAGTCAGGATTTTATATGCAAACTTGTTTTCTACAGAGACTGTGGCCAGATAGTGTTCTGCTAATGCAGTTGTTAGATATGCATGGGCAAGGAGTGCCACATATGCAAAATACCGTCATCATTTATTGACAAAATGCTTCATGGACTCAAAGGACTAAGTGTAAATTAGGCTAAAACAAAACCAAAAAAATCAGGGCGAACTTTAATGAACAAAAATCCATAGTCGAGCACAGTAGTTGGTCCCTGTTTAGGCTTGGCAAATGGCATGAATATTAGGTACGTAACAGGACTCGGAGGCAGTTGCAGAGCTCTATAGGGAAACGTAGTAGTTCATATACTGTTTCTATACATACTGCTATCAGTTCATTATTTTGTAGAACTGCTAAAATTCATTATCAAAAGATAAAAAGTATAAAGTTAAAATACATCAGAAGCATTTGATTAAGGCATTTGTCTCTGAACATTTTACTTGCTAAGCCTTTTTCTTTTGAGGAACTCTGCAGTTCTTAAAAACACCTCTCTCCTTTTCATGACCACACCACATACAGATTTTAGGAAAAACTAGTTCTGAAACAAAACAAAACAAAACCAAAAAACCATTATTTTTTGCATTTTATCTCAATATATCACTGAACAGAGAAATTTTGTTAAAGCCTGCAAAGCAAAAACAATTTGCCAATTAATTTCTCTACTTGTTTGAAAACACAAACCATCCAAAAAACATGCCATGTCTTGTGTCACTGTTTCTGTAAGAGATCCTAGGGTAGGGGACATGTATAAGTATGTGTTTTATAGCTTAAGTTTGCTGTGATAATTTGCAAGTAATATTTTTTAAGGCAGGGCTGCGGTTGTTCTATGTCTTAGTTCAGGTGGTCTCGCTTTCTTCTTCTGCAAGCAAACTTGAAGTGAATGATCAGATAAAACATCTTTTTTCCCTTGTTTACTCCATGCACCAAGACACCAGAGTTGGTCTTTTGGTTATAGGTGCTCAGAAGGAGATTGGGTTAACAAAGGAGAAGGAAAAAGAAAATACTTTGACGCGTTTCTTCAGGACAGAGAAGTCGTCCCTTGCCAGTGCAAGCCCCTAACTGAGGAATGCTCTCAAACAAGTATACAAGCTGAAGCATGAGTTGTCATTTTCATATGCATGAAACAATTCAAATGCATAAAATTTGACACATACTTGGCAAGCAATGACTTCAACTCTTAGTAATGAACCGCTGTCCTTACGTGAATCTGGAGGCAGTAGGGATATATGACTCAAGAGCTAACTACTAGAAAGTTTCTCCCATTTCTAGAATTACCAGTATCGGCATATTTCAGTGCTACAACTTTTATAAGGGAGAAAATTTAGGACATTAGCATAAATAAAGTATTCCAATTAACGTAGTAGAAGGTCCTTGGCTATTGTAGAAAGCTAATTCCCTTTAAGTCAGGGTTGGCCATTATAGGGTCTCACATGCCTAAAATTGGTGACAGTGTTCCCACTAAGGATCTGTTATTCTGTCTCCAGGAGTGATTATAAATGGACACCTAAAGAAGAGAAAGAGCAGGCAAATTGTGTGATACTTTCCCCTATTATTCTCTCAGCCTCCATACAGCTCTGGGGATTTCTAAAACCTCTTGTTTCTTGTCCATTTAGCAACCTTAAATCATCTCTCTTCTAAGTAGTTGTCCAATCTTTCCTTGAATCAATGTTTACTTTTCCATCCACAATATACTTTAAGACGGAGTTACACAGGTCTGCTGTCTGATGTGTTAAAAACCAGCTCTTCTGGTTTAGCTCCTTCTGGCTTTGTTTGATGCCCCTTAGTTTTTGGAATGGAAGAGATGGTAAGAAAACTGATTACCATCCATCAATTTCATGACACTCCTTATTTTGTAGATTTGTACCAAATTCTTCCAAATCAGCTTTTTTCCCCAGACTCTTAGCTTTGATTCCTGTACCTAGTTTTTTTGACGAGATCAAAATTGTCCCATTTTTTCCACAACTATTTGGCTTCCTTAGAAGCCTTTGATGAAGGACTTTATCAGAAGCCTTTTGGAAATACAAATTATGCTAACTAGTTCCTTCCTTTCTGCAAGGATCTGTAAGGCAGGATTTCACTTTGTAGTTCCTCACAAGTCTGGCATTTTCCCATTCTCTGTAGCTGCATCCTTTATTACAGTTTCTCTTAATTTACCCGGTGCTGCCATCATGATTACAGGCCGGCATTTCCCCAGGTTTCCCTGGAACTATTTCTTAAGGACTGACTTGACACCCATTCTTTAGGTTGGAGGATGTTTTAAGTAGTTAATATGCTTACGCATTGCCGTTAGTCACTCAACCACTTGATCCTTGAGTTCTCTTAGGCCTCCCGGCAAGAAGCCTCCTTAGGCTCCTTGCCATTTGGCTTTTACAACAAGTTACCACTCACCTGGAGCTGAGGTTACCCGGTGCAATTGTATTTTCTACCCTCACTGCCTCTCTGATTCCTCTCAGCACAGAGCAGTCACTGTCACCAGGCTCGTAGGGCAGTCAGTAACAGAGATGCTTCCTAAGGGATGTCCTTATTGGTAGAGGGTTTATGGATGTGGCCCAGTGTGATCATTTCCCCCTCTACCTTTTCTAATTATGTTTCTGGAGCTAATCATCCTCTACAAGCCTCT
Source organism: Limnodromus scolopaceus (assembly GCA_028565335.1). Taxonomy (NCBI): domain Eukaryota; kingdom Metazoa; phylum Chordata; class Aves; order Charadriiformes; family Scolopacidae; genus Limnodromus; species Limnodromus scolopaceus. The sequence continues at coordinate 10,453,302 of JAOXNO010000024.1, forward strand.
CCCCATTCTCTTCCTGGGAAGACGCATTTAAAAATAAATGGAAGAAAAGCTGAATGCTGGACCTTTCTCTGTATCTGGCCTGACCCTGCCCCACGGTGTGCTATAGTTGGTTCCCTTTGAATGTGGCATCTGACTTCAGAACTAGGTTGAGCTGAGAAGCTGAGTACAGTTGGGACTGTGGGATCTATTGTTTCAAGCTTTTTGCAGAATTGTGTGGATTCAGAGTTTTGTATCTGAGAAATGTTTGATTTTTTTTTAAATGAATCTGGCACGCTAATCTCATCATGGGATCTGAAGACTAAGCAGGAGCAAACAGTATTTACTCCTCTGCCTTGTCCTGCTGCCAGAAATGTGCCACGTTGCCCTCTGATAGATCAGTTGGAGACAAAGGAGAAGAAAAGGGATGAAACAGAAGCTATTTACAGATGCAAGGCTTAACTGGTGCTGTCACCTTCATACATGGCAGAAATGTCACCTTCTCCTACACACATTGAGAATGCTCCCTACAACAGCTGTGGTCTGTCAGTGACGAAAGCCAGAGTTTGTAGTAGGATGTGAAAGTGTGAATATTGGCCACAATCAGCCCTGGGAACTTTTTCCTGCTGGAGCTGGCATGCTTTCTGCCCAGAAGCTGGATGACTTTCTGGTGCTCTGTCAGCTGATACTAGCTGTAGATTTGGCCGAGTATCCTATTTGAAGGGTACATTTGAGCTGAGTTTCTGTTTCCCCAAAAACTTTATACGCTTTTATAGAGGCTTGTGTACTTAGACTGTTACTCATTGTTTTTCTTTAGGCAGAGGTGTGCCTCCTGTTATGCCAGTACAGCAGGGTTGTGTAACAACCATGCAGAGGCTAAAGATTTTAATTTCTTAAAGTGTTCTTTCTTCCCCAGAGAGTCTTTTTTAGTCATTTTCTTCCTCATTCAAAATTCAATCCTCTTCCCACAGTTCAGTGTCACTGCTAGCATTTGGTAAAATCACTCCTATAATGAATTTGAATTGAGATATATTAGGGTGACCAGTGGCTTAATGGCTCAACGGTAACTACTCCTTGAATCAGCTCCTGGGTAATAAGCCAGGTAAGAATAGCTCCTCATCTTGTGTGCTGCACTACCTGAGCTTCCTGCGGGCAATCATTATTACGTGCTACTTCCATACACTGTTTGGCCAGATAATGCCTTGCAATTAGGCCTTAAGAGCAAGCAATGGAAAGCTCTCCATAAAAGCTGATTATATTAGAGCCCAGCAGCACATCTGTAGCACCATTCTCTGAGATTTGCTGCCTTTTTGATGTCTCACTATTGCTGCTCTGATCCAGAGGCAAGCTGTTTATCCAGACTGCTGCAGGCCAAGTCTTCAGCAGTGGTGCTCTGACATAGCTGCAGCTGAAGTCAAGGGAAATATGGCCTGGCTCCTTCTCACTTATATTGCTTCATATTCCATTAACATTAGTTGTATCCTGCTGGTACTTCTCCATTTCTTTTATTGCCACGTTCATCTTCAACTGGTATAAATAGTATGTCATCATTAACTCAATGGATCCATTGTTGGAATCAGGTTTGCTTCATGGATTTTGTATAGACAATTAAATGTTTTATAGGGGCTGTGGGAGATGACACGAAAATGGAAAACCTTGAGGGTCTGGTGAATATCAATGCTGTTTGGGAATAAGTCCTCACTGACCCTCATGGTTACATTGCCAGGCGTGGAAGGGATGGACAGCTTAAATTGGTCCTAACAGTAGCCTCTATCTTGAGTAAACAGAAGCTGCTTTGCTCATGCAGAGTAGCAAACAAGCATAACTGGCTCCTGAGGACAGCACTGCAAACCCAGGTTTAACAGATTGTGCTGGACTGGGAAATCCATGAGGAAACTTTCAGCCTTTCTCCAGGCCAGGAGCCGCCTTCTCAGTTCCCGAAGCTGCAGTGGTTTGGGAGGGCGCAAAGCAACGTTCATTTGCTTTGGATTTAGACAAGCGCCGGGAATCTCCCTGCGGCTGGCAACGCAGGACTCTCTCTCCAAGGGTGCACCACATGTTATTTTGCAAGCAGAGGGGCAAGGTCACTTTACCCACATGCCAGGCCAATCAGGAGTTACATGAGTAAGATTGGTTAGTGCTGAGCGTGAGCTAATGAGTCCTAATGAGATTTCTGCTTAGCCTGGAGGACATGCAGAACAGGTTTGTAAAATACCATGAAGATACTTTTTAAGAGACACAGTACAAAACCTCACATGTGAGCTCTTTGGTCTCCAGGCATTCTGAACTTCACCTGGACTGGCAATAATTAGCCAAGGCGTGGTCTTCATTGCTTGGCTTGGCAGCGTTTAACAGATTGGGCTTTGCCTTTGCAGTCCATCTTAAAAACAGCAAAGAAAGGTGATTGTGAAAGGTAAAATAATTTTTCAGCCTTCCAAAGGCAGTTTGGCTTGTCGTGCCCAAATTGTTGTCAGCTTAGTCCAAAAGGTACTTTTTTTTTTTATCCCAGACGGATGTAATGCAATGGGATATGTCATTTGTTGATGAATTATATCATGCTACACCATGTCATGTGAGTCAGAAGGATAACAAAAATTGTAGTAGAGGCAAGAAAAATGAAAAATGGTGGTGGGGTATGGCTTTTCGTTTTGCTTTCAGTTTACAGCATTCAATAAATTTAAATCTTTTTTGGATATCTAACACTTTTCTCTTCTAACCCATTAGTGAACCATATCCCAGCATTATGACAAGGGTAGTAGCAGCCAGAAGAGCCTTTCTGAGTGGAAGACACATAATATGCCAGGGTGTGCAGGTGGGCAGGCTAGCACAAATCTGTTAGCACGTTTTTTTTCCCTACACAGGTCAGGATCTTGGGGTACACTGGCCAGGTTTCAATTTGAGTAGCTGCATATCTGTTGGGACTTCAACTGTGGCTTGTAAAGTTTATTTGAATCCTTTGAATAGCAAGTAAGTCCTATGGAAATGCCAGGTGTGATGGAGTTTTAGAGACAAGGAGAAGTTGAGGTGTTGACTGGGATGTGAGGACTTCCCCAGGCTTCCCCCGATGGATGGCAGTGAGTTCCCCAGGGCGCAGGCAGCAGTGCTGCTTCTCCACTGCCAGTTCAGAGCTGGATGTGTGGAGAAGCACAGTGCAGATGCCAAGTGGCTGCAGGTGGGCCAGAGGGGAAGTCAGGAGTCCTACATGTGTTCTTTCATTGTGGGGACCCAAAGCACAGCTTCCAGGCTTGGGCACATCACTGTAGGGATACACTTGGGCACAGACCTGAGCCTCCCTGGGATCTGCCTCTGGAGATCTCTGTTCTGCTCTGCACCCTGGTGGATCTACCAGGCTGTGAATATGCACTTAGTTTCCCTGACACTTAACCAGCATCATCTGTAAAATGATGCTAGAGGTCTTTCTGTGCCATAGAAGTGAGGGAAAAAATGGGCATTAGAAGTGCGAGGTCCTTTGATAACATGGTAATGAGGACTGTGAGGTACCTGAGAGAGATGGAGAAGTTTCTTTTTCATCATCTGCAGAATCTCATTAGTCTACCTGCCATTTCTTTCTTTGCCTTAGGAGTAATGGCAGGACCTTATTCTTCTCCTCCTTTTGCGGAGGGCTGTGGCTGACCTGCTCCCTGCGCGCTGACAGCACTTGCAGGCAGATCAAGAATCGGAGGCTCCTCTCTGTCACCTTCCATGCAATAATCTGCTTCCTGGCAGAAAAAAAAAAAAAGTATCAAATGAAAGCTATTCCAAAAAGGAATATGTCACTGGGCAGTCTTATGGCACCAATTCAAGCTTGCTGAAGCATCTGGAAGCTGCTCCTTTTTTATTTTGCCCCGGCTCCAGTTGCATAAAGACATGCCCAGCTCTCCTTTCAATGCTCATTTGCTTACATTTAAGTGCATGTGTCATTTTTCATTATTTTATATGCTAAGGGACAGATTCTGAATTTTTCAGTCATGTTTGGCAGAACCTTGTTCCATAAATAATCTTATTAACTTCATTGGATCCGTTTGCAGAAAATAGTACTGTTCAGCAGCAGCTGAGGAGTCCCAGCAGGAAGAGCAGGGAAGAGTGAAAGAGGAAGATGGCTGCCAGAGATCAGAACAATATTTAGGTTTTAAAGTAGCTCCACAGCAGTCACTGAATGCAGTAAAATTTTTTTTTTTTTTTTAATTTGCTGTAAAAGCTTCACCAAGAAAAAACCTTGGATGCCCTTCTAGGGATGCTTTAAAACAAAGGTGAAATACTCATTCTCACTGTATAGTGTTAAAAAAAGTCTTGATGACTCTTTGGCTCCTAATTATCACCTCAGGCAGTTTATTTAGCCTACCTGTCATGAAGGTAAAAAGTATACAACACACTGTAACTCTTGCAAAGTAATTGAGCCACTTTTTTAGCCTTTTTCTATCAATATTAATAACCTACACTAATTGCGCAATGCTTTCTTTTTTTTTTCCTCTTTTTTCCTCAATCTGCTACAGGGATTAGTCAGTCATTTGCATGTTCTTTAGAGGCCTTAACAAATGTTAGTTTGTCATTCTTGCTTTTTTTTTTTTCTTTTTTTAATTGTCAGAATGAAATGAATTTCCCGGAAGACTATTTAGTGTCTTTCATGTATCAATCAGGGCTGAGCTCTTCCTTTTCTCATGCAGAGGTGGTTTCTCCTAAGCTGTATGAGGTCAAGAAAAGAGAAGGTATAGTTTTACGCATTGCAGAGTATCTTGAAAATAAAGACATAAGAAGTAGAAAGTTAAGTGACCTATGATATGATCTAAAGATATTTCCACTTCAGACCTCTTTAAAGCATTTCAGTGCCTGAAATGCTTATCTAATCTGAATGAATTTCAGCAAAGTTAGTTGCTCTCGCCAAACAACAGGTTGTTTGCACTCTCTGTGGGCTGGTTGAAAGTACTAGAGCAAGTTTTCTCCTTACAGTTATCTCTGTTCTTCAGTCCTTGAAATTCCTCATGTATGCTCTGCCAGGCTGCTCTCTTTCTTTAATAGGAGATGCTAATTACATGACATGGTGTGGAGGCGTCATTAGGGTAAAGTTTCTTTAATTAATTTTATTTCATAATAAATTGTACTTGAAAGTACTAATGGCCTGTTGAATTTCAATGAGTGAGAAGTTTAGGTTTGCTGCATAGCTTCCCGGACAGCAGGCTCATGAATTTGGAAATGGTGGACAGGAAGCATTGCCAGTTTATTTTTTCATGCTGACGAACATTTCTCCTTTATTTATGGATTAAAGACTAATAGCTGAGTAGTATATTGTAACTGCTCAAAAGCAACTGACAGTGTAGGTTTGAGGAAAAAAGTGAGTAGTCAGTCTCTATTTTAAACATCCCAGGGAGATACTTTTTTTCTGAGCCATAAGTAGAATCACAAAAGAATTCAGGTGGAAAAGGGACCTTGGGAGGTCTCTGGTCCCACCTCCTGCTCAAAGTGAGGTCAACTGTGAGGTCAGACTGGATTGTTTAGGGGCTTATTCAATCTGGTCTTTTAAACCTGCATGGAAGGAGACAGCACAACCCCTCCAGCAACCTGTGCCCACTTCTTGACTGTCCTCGAGGTGAAAAATTATCTCCTTGTTTCAATTCATGCCTGTTGTATATTTTTCTCCCACCCCGCACCTCTGCAGTGAACCTGGCTCCACCTCTTAGTCACCTCCTTGTGGGCACTGGGGACTGCTGTTAGGTCCCCACAGGCTGTCCCTTCCCTGAGCTGAACAAGCCCTGATCTTGCAGCTTCAATTCAACAGGGCAAGAGCTAATGCCCTGACCATCTTGGTGGCCTTCCCTGAACTCCTCCCAGTTAAACGATCTCTTTCTTCTACTAGGTGTCCCAGACTGGATGCAGCACTGTTGATGTGGTCTAAAAAGGGCTGAGTAAAAGGGAATAATCGCTTCTCTCAATCTTCTGGCAGAGCTTCTCCCTGGCCAGGCAGTGCCCAGCCTGTATCACTACAGAGGGTTCGTCCTCCCCAGGTTTGGGGCTTTGCTCTTCTTCCTGTTGGATTTCATGAGGTTGACGGGTACTAACGAGAACAGTGTATGGTTATTGTTGTCTATAGGCAGGTCTACTTGACACGGCAGTTAGGCAAGGTTTCTCTTGCCTCACATCTCTGGCCTTCAGATACGCTTTGTTGGCTGGGAGAGGCGTCGGGGAAGAATGTGTGATGCAAAGTGCGATTCTAGGCAGGCTTCGGTGTCTCTTGTGCGTTATTTTGGGTCTAGTCAAACCCACTCATGGACAGTGCAAAGGAAAAGTGCTTCTATACTTGTGCTTCTACAGACACGTGGTAGAAACCTAGCAGATGGGCTGTGTCTTTTATTATCCACTGGCGGTGAACAGACCCGAACCTGGGGAGCAGTACTAGATCGGGTGGCAAAGACCATTCTCTGACTTCAGTCTCTTGCATGTGTCTCCCATGGTCTGAAAATACATGAGGTGCTTCTATCCTCACAGAAGTGTCAGCCAAGATGCCAGAAGTGTCCCAGGCCCTTCTGTGCTGGGCAGTGTCCTTCCCCAGTCACACAGATCGACAGGGCCGTGTACATCAGGTGCTGAACAGGTTTTAAGGGCGGGGGAGAGGAGGGCTGGATAACAGGAGGGAAGCAAGAGACAGTGGGGTTGGTTATTGCTGCGTTAAACACAAGGCCCTGTGGTGTGCTGCTCTGCAGAGGTGATATTTAATAAGGGAACTAATCACGGCCAAGTTTTGAAGTCAAAAGCCAGGCGGACACAGGAAATCTGCATGAGCATAATTCCAGACAATTTCTAATCTTTCCCTTACACTGGTGTGTTTTCTCGAGTGAATGCGCTCCCTCTGCTGGCTAATTTACTGTCTCCATTTCACTCTTTTTTTTACAGTTAAGGTTGCACGTGAGCAGTTGGCCAAAAGAACTGAGAGAGCAATAAGCTACTGCTTTTATTAGGCAAGTTTAATGTTTTATGTTCTCAACGCTGAGGGCACAGATAAAGTCTGGCCATTCAAACGTATGTAAAAATAATCCCCATTCATGGAAAAAGATGAAGCTTATATATATATCTGTTCAGAAAGACTATTTCTGGAAAGAAGCCTAAACCACTATATTTTTATCAGGTAAATGTTCTGTTGGCCTGAACGCCATGCTTTTTTAAAACCCAAGTTGTTCATTCGTGAAAGGTAAATCAATGATGTGTTAGACTCCCTCTTATTAATTTTCTCTGAGACATCTATCTGTTATATCTTGCATTGCGAGCTTTTCTGGACAGAAACCACCTTTTTCTCACCATAGTGTGGTAGTCAGGACAATAGATGCTACTGCTGCCTGTAAAGCCATAGGAAGAACCTACGTGCTGAAAATCACCAGCAGAGTGAGAAATCTCCCCTCTGAAGGATAAACCTCTTTTGGATGCGGTCTGTATGTTATCTGTGCATACAGTCAATTTATCTGCCTACGCATTTTTATAGAATGCTCACGGTTAAGCAAAGCCAGTGTTACAGTGGCATTCGGTAATTAGACACTATTCTGAGGCTGGGAAACATTAGCAGACAGTGTATTTACTTAATTAGCTGTCATGTTTTGCTTCAAAAGAGAGAAACACCTGCAACTGCTGCAAACTTGCTTGCCTGTAGGTTGATACACTCCAACACCTGGTAAACTCCCTGCCTTACCAAAAAGAGCTGTTCCCACAGCTCCAGCAGCTGGATTTAGATGCTGAGCCAACCGTGTCGGCACCGTGGAGGAAGGACTTAGGGTCATTTCAATATATTTGGAGCAAGTTTAGTGAGGGCAAGAGGGAGAGAACTAGGGTGGTTCATTTTCCTTCCCGCTGCGTCCCCAGCAATCCAAGCGATGGTGTGGCCTGGGACAGGCGCTGCTGCTTGGTCGGAGGATGGGAGCAGCAAAATGTCTCAGTGGTTCTGGCTCAGTGCTTGCAGAATTAGACCAATGCTAAATTTAGAGGCCAATGCTAACTTTAAAGGCCAGTCCTACCAACCAGAGACCTTTACTACTGCCTTTAAAAGATCCCTCAGTGACCGTTTAACCCTGAATTAACTGTCTATCCCAGAAGCCATCTAATTAATCTATAAAATCATTGTTGAGTTTCTGTCATAATTCACTTAATTGCGTGTCTGTTGCTGCAGTGCTTCAATTTGAGGAAATTTCTGTTTCCTTACTCAGGAAAACAGTTTACGCTCTCAAGACTAATTTGCCAGCTGGAGCATAGTTCTTTTGCAAAGGGGTATAAAGATAAGGCTCTTATAAATATCTGAAAGTACCATCATCTCTGCATCTAAACTTTCAACTGTATGTATGTCAATGCGATCTAAATCAGCCGTTTCCACAGACAGGTCTTTGCTCCTAGCACATGATGCTCTGAAGGTGGCAGGTCTGTGGAGGCACAGGTTTGCCTCCTGCATTGCTTTGAACAAGCTACTGAGGAAAAGGTATTAAACCCCATTCATGGCACAAAGATGTGGGACATATATATGACTAGCTTTAAGTAGCGCTCATGGACTTTCCTGCAACAAGTCCTCTGGGTTTTCAGGCATGGTGGTACCTTCAGCCAGGTGCTCAAGAAGCCCTTATGAGTGCAACCTCCCAGAAAGAGACCAGGAGGTATCTTTGTATTTTTTTTCCCCTGCTTTACATAGATTTTCTTCCGAAGATGAGACAGTTGTGTTCCTGATCTAGTAACATAGAATCACAGAATTGCCTTGGTTAGAAGGGACCTTTTGGATCATCTAGTCCAACCATCAACCTAACACTGACAAAACCCATCAGGAGAGGGTCATCAGCTGATTCATCCATCCAGGGGACTGTAGTGATGTGGTTGTGTCTCATTTGGCAGTCCTGAACAGAAATCAGGAGAGAGACTCTCAGTTCACAAAAATAATAGACACTGGAGTCTATTCTTCAAGACCTTAGATTGTATGTATAAAGCAACTTGGAAATCCTTTTGAATCTCTGTTTATTCTCAGATAGTTTTAGTGTGGTCTTGAATTAGTGCTTGCTCTAATATGAATGAAATATCAGTTCCATTTGGCATACTAGTCTAATTTTCTTGAATTTAATGGATTTAACTGGGTATTTCCCTAGTCTTATCTCCATAGCATTTCAAGAAAATCTCGGGGTTTTTTTATTACTTATTATTTTTTATTATTTAGTACTCTGTATCTCGCTCTTACATGATGTAAACGAAAGCAAAGAAATGTGTATTATACTGATAAAATGGCTTCACCGAACAAAAAAGGGAAGGACTTAGCCTCCCTCCAATTTTTCTTCATTATGCTTATGATGTGCAGCTGGGCCTGACCTGATGTTTTGAAAACATCTATGGTTTACTAGTTGTGTTAAAATAAAGCACACTTGGTATAGTTTTGAAAGTTACTGATGATTGGAAAGATCTCTTATAGGCCTAGTGATATTTTTTGATTTCCTGGCTTTTGCGTATAGAATTATTATAATCTGAAACAAATTTTGTAGTTTGATATATGAAACTCAGAGTTAATCAAATTGCAATGTCTTCGTATCAGTGCAAATTATTTTGACATTCAGAAAATGCTATCACTTTTAAAACTGTCATAAATATTACTATCCATTTCATCATTATAACATGAGCGTTTATATTGATATATTTCAGGATGAAGAGATGCGGCTTACATTCCTCTGTAGCCAAATGTTCTTGTGCCCTGCATATTCCTCAGGCTTCGCCTTTTGTTTTGGGGTGTTTTTTTTTAACCTACAGCTGCAGATAGTAGAGGCTTGCTATTGAAAAGACAAATCAGAAAAATCTCAATTTAGTTATCTTCCCGGCATTTGTTTAATCCTGAAATGTATAGTTAGTTCAACTTTCAGTGGACTATAACAATTTTTTATTATATGGGAATTTCTTTGAACATAGGACTTAGTTCTGCAGTTTTCA
>JAOXNO010000024.1:10463304-10480975 GCA_028565335.1 Limnodromus scolopaceus
CAACTTTCAGTGGACTATAACAATTTTTTATTATATGGGAATTTCTTTGAACATAGGACTTAGTTCTGCAGTTTTCATCCATCTGAGTATGAAGGAAAGTAAAGGTGGCAATCATTTCAGAAGATCTTGTAGGTCTAATATTTTTTTAAAGCAAGGAATATTTATATATTTGAGGAAGAAGTCACTAATATTTTAGAAAATCTTTTTTTTCTGACAGTCAATGTCATTCTCATGAAACTTAACAGCTTAGCAAAATAGACTGTGTTTCACACATACAGCTAAATGAATACTCTTAGAATTTATGGCAAGACTACCACTGTTAGAAAGAAGAGATTGTGGCAATTATTTTTTTAACCTTTTTTATGTAAATAATCACTGCTCTCATCTTGAGTGGGTTTAAGTGAATGGGGAAAATAACAAATGTTTGGTGAAATTTGTTAAAATTAGGGTAACTTAAAGAATCAGTTGAATTAGTTTTGAAAATCATAATTAGCTCCCTTCAGAAACATCTACATTTTCATGCTTATTTTAAAGGTGAGAATGGTAGAATCTTTTGGCCAGCACACTTCAGAGAAAAGATGCTGTCCTGTGTCTCATTACATTCGTGTATGCTCTTTGATTATGGCAGAATAAATAGAAAAACGATGTAAAAAAAAAACCAAACCAAAATAACAGCTGCTTTTAACAAGATTAAAATCCTTCTGAGCAACATGAAGGATTGAATGTGAGTCAAGTTCAGCAGAATTACCTATGGCAATCCAGCTCCAGCGCTCATTTAAAATCCATGTGACTTAAAAGCTCTGTGTATCTGAAACAGCTATTGACACTTTAAAAGAAAAACAAACAAACAAGCAACCCCAACGATAAAATACCCAAAAAACCCAACATTATCAAACCCCCCCATCTTTGTATGTCAAAATTCTCATTTTAGGTGTCTTGTAGACAAACCCTGGTTCCAGATGATAGCCTGGAGGAACAGCAAAGAGTTGACCAGGTCCCTTCCCCAAGGATTAGTGATTGTAACAAGAAAGATATTTTAGCTCAGTCAAAAAGTAAACAAAGCAAACAGGGACTCCAAGATGGGATTCAAAGTCCAGGCCTTATGTTGATATAATTGAACCTGTTTTCATCCTGTTGTGTCACAAATAGCCATTCTATATTTTTCTGTGTGTTTTTCCAGATGATGAAATTAGCTTACCAGTCCCCACAGACCATTGGGATTGTGGCATTTTCTCCTGTTTGGAAAGAAAGGAAAAGAGGACATGAATCAGCAAGTACATGAAGAATAATTACAGTTGAAAATAAAGGTGTGTTATTTAGTTCTGGCTTTTAACCTATCAGATATATTATACCCTATAAAAAAATAACGCTCTTCTTTTGCCTAGGAGGAACACAAAAGCCGGGGCTCTAGGGTCCATGAAGGGGAGCATAAATAGTGTCCCTCCTTCAGGGACAGATGTGCCTGGGCTGTAGAAAGTAAAAATGCTTTGTTGTTCCTTGGTCTGACCAAACAAAGGATGCGAAATAGTGTAGCTGAGAAGGAAGGAACTTTTCCCAGTGCAGAAACCCAGTGTGTCGAAAGCACCCTGGGTGCTTCGGCTGGGGTCCCTGATTTCAACACCACTTTAAATATAAAATACTTTTGTCATGGAGAATAAGGATTGCTCATCTCCATCCCTACTCTGAGGTCATAAAGGATCTGGGATCATGAACCAAAACTTGCTGAGAAGTCATCCCCCAAGAGCCACGTGGTTCATCCCAGCTTTTGGGGCGGATCTTTCATTCAGAGAGTTGGGCTGGGAGTTGTCTGTGTTTTCTCCCTTGGAGATGAAGGAGACAGGCGCAGATGTGAAGACAGAGATGTCTCTGGTCCTCGCCTGTCTGCTGGTTTTCCTGGCAGGCTGCTGGGGATACCAGCACCACCCCTGCCGCTGCACGGGCAAGGTCTTCATTTGCCAGGAGAGCAAGGTGGTCCAGGTTCCCCGGGACATCCCTGCCAACACCACTGAACTGTAAGTAGGCAGAGGGAATGGTTGGAAGCCTGCAGCCTTGTTGTTGGCTCTCAAAACAAACTGCTGCTTGGCAAGCCAAGGGTCGGGCTCGCAGGGAGTCGCTCGGGAAACTTACGCCAGCTGTTTGGAGAGCACAGCCCTTCCCATGACACTTGCTTAATTACATCTCAGAGCTCCTCTCTATTACTCTGATCGTGCTCATTTCAAGATCTCTGTTAAGAAAAGATATGGTACGTTACAGTTCAAAGCGCAGACTAAATTTTAAACAAGCTTCCTTGGTGCTGTGACAGTAAATTGAAGCATAAAGCCTAAGCTTTCTTTACAGCTTGCTTTAGCGTTGTCGAAATGTGTCGTGCAACTTGTCTGCCCCAAACAACTTGATGATGAGTGTTTGTGTGTACTGCGGGAGCTTTCCAAAGGTTTGTGCTTGTTTGCCAAGAAGCGACTTAATGTTTTCTTTTTGAAATCATGAAGGCATTAGAGAAAGGACTCTGATAAACATCCAGAGAGTGATCCTCCTCTACCCGAGGAGCAGCACGACTGCAGTTGGAGAGGGCGAATAGCATAAAGATACCATACCATGTTACTCAAGGAAGGGTTTTATCTATCTTAAAGCTTCTCTTTGTTTTTCATAAAGTAACGTGAGTAATCCTGTATGACAGCTGTTTTCTGTGTCAGTAGCACAGGCAAGCAAAAGAGTTTATGCAATGGCAAGTACATAACTATGCATGCGATTGCTTTCATTTTAACTTTTTTAAAAGCACCCACAGCCATCTGACATTGTTAAGACCTAAAGCAAAAATGAAAGGACTAGTCCCGGATAAACCCTTTGATTAATAAGTGGAGTGGCAAGTTTGGAGGGAAGTTACAAGGAAGAATAGTATGTCACTCGTTGGAAAAATATACCTCTATCCTGAATTTACACACCACAATATATCCATAGTTACTGTCTTACAGTTTTCTTAGGGCAGAAGTTTTGTTTCGTTCAGAAAGAGGAGTTGTTATGCTCACTGAATAAGCAGACTGAAGTAAAACTTGATAAAAATGTTGGAATTAACCACAGAAGGTCAGTAAAAGTTTAAATCATTCTTGCAACTAGAGGGAAAAATAATCCATCTGTGATTTAGGTCATCTAAATGTGTTCCAGACATACACTGCTCATTTTGTTTAATTTTGCTTTGGTTGTTTCTTTAGATTACACAGTTAAGATCTGCCTTCTAGGGATTAAGAAAAAGCAGTTTATAATTATTTCTGCAAAGCAGTAGAGTTTTATACGACCAAAAAGCACCTGTTAGTAAAATGAGAGTGTGTACTCTGTGAAACAGGCAGACGACAATGCTGGTGCCACTGAGAATAGGGAACAAATCCTTACTTTTTGCACTCTGCAAATATTGGAGTTGGAATCTCTCAGCTTGACTCTCTTCTCACACGAACTTTTGGTTTATCAGGAGGTAATTTTTGTCCCATTCAATCAGTATAGCCCTGGGACTGATTTCAGCATGGCTTAGAAGTTTGTCCATGAAAACTATGTAGAGTTGCTTTGAGTATACCAAGTGTTAGTGTTGCTAAAGCGAGATATATTAGCTGAAAAATTATTCAGCGAGATATATTAGCTGAAAAAGCCTTAGATTTTTCCTTCAAGGTCAAAGGGGTCTAGAAAGGTGCCTTCCTACACATCTCTCTGCTGAGTGCCCAGCAGGGTGATTTGGGTGACTAAAATAGACTTTGCTGCTCCAGATGCTGTTGCAAATGCGCTCTTGGTAACAGAAAAACTTTGCTTTATGTTTCCTCAAAAAGCCTCAATGAGTCAAAAGGGTTTTAAAATTGGTGTAGCAACTTGAGTGTAGATGGCCGCAGTGTCTAAGGACACAAATGCAGACAACTTCTTGCTAAGTACAGCTCTTGCAAGGTACTTTTTTTCACTTAAGAGCTCATTCTGGGAGTGTTGGATGCCGCTGATGTTCATTTGACATAAAGGAGGGGGGGGTCTCTTCAGTACACTTCACCTTCTCTTACGTGGTTTTGATAGCTTTCCTAAGCTTTCCTAGTGCCTTTTCAATGTTGAATAATATGCCTGTGAAAGCTCTGGAGAGTGAACAGGAGCCTGATAAGCCCCAGGCACTTCTGTTCCTGTGTGTTTCTGTTCCACTACAGCTGTTTCTTAAGTTGGGACACTGGCATGTGGCAGCCAGCTCTGCTCCTTGATAAGAAAACTCAGAATAAATGTAAAAATATTGACTTCAACAACCATTATCTCTGGTGTTTGCCATAGCTGATTTTTTTTTTATTATTACTATTTTTTAATTTTTATTTTTTGAGGCCACTGCCACATGCTGTCGTCATGGGTTTCTTTGTTTCTGGTTTGCCAACAGCAAGAGCTTACAATCCACGGTGAACATGAGCTCTGTGGCACGGTACGAGAGCCAGGGTTTTGCTCCCGGTTGGATAAGCATCTGCCTTAGCAAAAGAGTGTTGCCGAGGGGAGGGCTGGCAGCCTCTTAGAGTGAGGGATTTCAGTTTGTACTTACCATGCGGAAACAGAGCGGGGATCAGAAACTATGGGTTTTCATTACTGGTTTTGCTGCCACATTTCCTTTTTCGCTTACAGACCAAAATCTCACAAGAGGATGGTTACAACTTGGTTTGTGCATTGCTTCTTGCAGATTTGCAAGCTCTCTGCAGCCGGTGTGCTTTGAGTGTTTGCAGGGGGGATGTTTTACAGGTACCAAAATGCCTGTGAGAAATGTAGATGGCTCTGACCATAAGAAACCAGAGGCTGAAAATTCAGATGGGAAACATAGGCTCATCCATGTTAAAGTATTAACTATCAATGGCCTCACAGGGTGATAGAGGGGGAGCAACTCAGTAGCTAAGACAGTTTACTCCTTGAAGATTTAGAACAGTTCTAAAATCCAGTGTCAAGCTTTGTAATCCATCTGTAGTATTCACTATGATTTCATTTAGCCATTAGAGGTCTTGCTTTGAGGAAGTGATGCAAATAAAAAAAAACTTGTTCTCAGAAAAGAAGGGATCCTTCTTAAGATTTAGCAAACTACTTTAAACAGAAACACATGAATATCAGCTAGGAACACAACTCAAAATGGCAGGAAAAGCTTACTCATTCTCTTACAGCACCCTTCCTTGCTTTTGGGTTTCTCGTCTTGGCAGTGCTTGAAGTCACTCTTACGGTATCCCAAGGAAATGGAGAGCTCTGCTCCATCAGCTAGGTCCAGCCATTGGGGCGGCAGACTACAGCTCTGATTTGACAAAGCAAAGCAACAGTAGGAGGCAGTTTAAGAAGGGAGGTGGAAAAGTCCGTTTCATCCAATTCTGCTTGAAGTCCTGAGGAGTTACACAAGAGAAAAGTTAGTATCAGCATTTTACCTGCGTTCCGTGACTAAAAACGTATCAGGAAATCAATTTTGGTCGTGTTGTATTTGTTACAAAGAGAAACTGCCTGAAACAGTAGTTACTGAAAGTAACTACTCAGTTACTTTCCTAATTTTCTCCTGCTTATAAGCTTTACTTCCTTGATGCTTTGCTGTCCTTTGCTGGGCCACAAGTGCGACAACCGGCAGCTGCGTGCACATGTTGACCAGTGGGTTCCCTCTGCCTGCCTGTTCCCGCACCCTGGAGACTATATGAGAAACATCTCTTGAGAATGGAAGCTCCCCAAAGAAAGCTTGCAAACTTGGAAATGTGACTCAGCTAATTAAAGGGAATTGTTTAACACGTTAGCTTGCCAGAGGCTTCAACGGGAGAGTGGTGCCAGTTTTAGAAAGGAGCAGCTGAGACAACTGAAATAATTGACAACAGAGACGGTCCATCATTTGGCACCCATCTGTCAAAGATGTCATCTATCTAAGAGAAAACTGCAGGTAAAATAAATAAGGCCTAAACTTGATCAGCTGGTGTTTTGTATTTTAAAACCCATTCTCTGGCTTCAGTAGCCAGTTTAGCCATTGTCAGAGTGGTTTAGAGATAAAGATATAGAGTGTTTTCTCTCAGGCATCTGCAAACTATAAACAGTGGGATTTTTTACTTGCTCTCTGCATAGGTGTTTTTGTACAATTGCTCAAGGATATTTATTTTAGACTATCAAGTCAAGGCTGAGTAGATGTCTGACCACTAAAACAGTGGCTGCCTTGAAGTAGCAAGTTCTGTGTTATGTACCGAGTCAGACGTGCTTCCCTGCGACAGAAGCTGCAAATGATGTGAACAGTAGCTGCGACACTTACTGAGAGCTGAAATTAGGATATTTTTTTTATGCTTTCACACTTGAAACTACATTGAAACCTGCAAACAATTACAGTTCTTGCTCAGGTGTTTATACTGATGGACTGACCTTAATCTGAGAAAGACAGGCTGTGGAGAGGATAAAGCCAGCTAACAAAACGAAGTCCCGTGAAGCTTTCAAGTCCCCATGTTATGGTGGTTAATCATATACTTAATCAATAAGCCCGCATATTATCAGAAGGGGATGAGAATATTTGCATAGCAGAGCATATTCAGAACATATTACATGCTATCTAAAGATTTAAGACTTTTTTTTTTTTTTTTTCATTTAAACCAGCTTTGTTTCTGTTAGGGTAGGAAAAAGTCTGCAGTTAGTGCTACATTCTTCTCTTCCCGAATTTATGATCAGCTCACACTTTGAAGCTGAAAGCTATAGAGGTTGCTGTACAATCACTGGCTTTATATTGGTGGAGTGGTCCAACGCTTATGCTGGATTCTGTATTTGACATTTTCATTGGGAGGATAAAAAGAAATAGGCAGAGCATAAGAGAAAAAAAAGAAAAGGAAGAAAGTGACACTAAAGAAGGATAATAAACTCTGCAGGGCAGATCCTCAGCTAGTATAAATTACCAAGTACATATCTCTATAGAAACATCCAGTTTTCAAAGCTTCAGGAGCTTTTCAGCACAAGGAGGTGTGCTGCACACAATAGGAGATGCTCTGCAGTGCAGCACTCTCCGCTGGCTTGCTCATGATACTATGGCCATAAATACATAGGCATGACTTTCACCCGACTTACAATGACTGCAGCTTGATGCATCTATGAGAGATGTATGACTGAGTCTGAAGATGTATAGATACGGGCATATATATGTATGATGTATCTTTGAAATGAAAGTGCATTCACTTAAAATTTAATGGCAAGTATATGACTTGTTAAATCACTAAGGTTTTTGCAGGGACACACAATGAAAGCTGAGAATTGATTTTTTTTGCATGCAGCATTGAGAGGGTACCAAGGTCTGCACCGGCTGATGCCCTTCTCTGGGGTCAGCTACAGAGAGGTTCTCCCAATGTACAAGTTCTGGCTTTTCTGGCCGCCTCTGTCTTGTCCACACACACAAAAAACAGAGGGCCTATGTCACATCCCCACAGGTCTGAATACCAGGCAAAATGGGTTCCTGGGGCTGGTCCATGTCCCAAAATAAAGCTTCTCCATTATACATTTTAGGTATAGTCTGCTTCACTTTGTGCAATGAATCAAAACATGCCTATTGAATGAGATTATCATCAATGTTTTTCTAAAGTGTTTGGAAGATTAGACTAATCGTTTGTAGGTGTTACATTTTCTCATCTCAAATAGGGTGTCTTCGTCTTGGGTGCCTCCCCATTCAAATCTTGTTTCATATAATTATAACCTAGGATAGTTTGACGGTAATGTTATTCATGAGATGCGAGCTGGCAAATACCAAGATTTAGTGTAGAGGCACAGCAAGAGAGAAAAGTCCTGGTAAGATCAGAAATAAGTAGCTTTTACACTAAAATGTGGTTAAAATGGGGAAGTTGGTAAGCCTAGGGGACATTACAAAGTAGGATGGAGGCCTTTTACATCTCTGACGAGAGCATGAATCACAAAACAGATTTGAGGAATCATGAATTCACCGGTGTTATGCAGCAGTTAATTTTCCTATGCTCTGAATCGTATGCCACGCTAAACTCTTCAACACTATGGATGATTTCTGAGCTTCATTTACTCCCCTTACTACAGCTTCTCACAACTCATCAGTTTTCACTGCACAGAATTAAAACGTTGTATTTTAGACTTTGTTGCCTTCTCTTTTCTAATATTAGAATGTATTAACTTAATATCTCATCCCACCCAGGGAAGCCAAGACACTTTGGCTCAGGGAATCCTATCGAAACTCAAATGTGACTATCGCTGCCTGGGAGAGCAGAGTTAGAGCTATAGGGAAAAGTTCTGAAGAGTGCTTTTATGAGTTTGGAAGACATTACAGTACTTATGTGTTCCTGTTGTAGATGTTCAGCTTTGCTGAGTTGCCCTCCAATCCCTTACATAGGGAGCTCGGGGTATTTATGCAGAGGCAGATGCAGGAAGGGGTGGGTGCGTGCCCCTCGTGCTCTGACCCAGCAGGGTACGAGCTGCGTACTGTAAGAGCCTCAAAGCCAGGACAGCTCATTCATTATCCCTGTATCTGCGTTTGTCCACACAATATGCTTTCAGCTCCTCGCTCGGGCTTATAAATGACAGCTTGGGAATTTGAGTTAATCGTTTTCTGGATCTGGCCCTTAGCAAAGTCATATCTGCATTGCAGCCTTGAAGAATAAAGCTTATTATCTCCCTCAAAACCCAGGCCACGCCTCTTAAATTAAAAAAAAAAAAATCTTTAAAAATAAAAGGCTTCTCAACTACTTGATCTTGCCGGCAGCATTTCTGAGGTGTAACGGAGAAGAGATCTCCAATGGAAGGTGTCTCTGAAAGCTCCAAATGGAATTACTCTAGAAGAGTATCACACACAAAATGTGTCGCCTGATAAGGCAGCAGGAGAGTCTGCTGTGCAGCTCAAGGGTTTCCTTTGCAGATGGCCAAGGGGGTCCCATGGGGCTGGCGTGTTGCTGAAAATACTGTGTTTGTGGAGAGCTTAACAAGGGCGAAAGACGAGAGCGGAGGAGGGAATGCCACAAGAACAGAGAGCAGAGTTGCACAGAAGAGAGATGCCGAGTGAATACACATCCCAAGGGGGACCACTGTGCTAAGTGCCAGCAGTTTGTGTGCAGGAGGGGGCCCTGCAACGCCAAATCGAATTATCTGGCATAGCAACAAAAAATAAACAAGCCTGTTAAACACCCAACTGAGGAGCGAAAGAAATCCACACAAAGTTCAACATGCCTCATTCTCTTCTAACTTGACAGCTTTTTAGTTAGTTCTGCTTAACTTTCCCGAGTGTCCTTGTGCCAGCAAGCTAGAAGATAATTGGGGTAGGTTGACAGCTAATTTAACTTGTCATAGCTTCATTAACTTCAGTGGAAAGAACTAAGTTCATTTTCACTGTCTGGCGATGGGGACCTCTGTCAGCCACGTGTTGTTCGTTCTGGCAGCAGCTGATTGGTAATTAATATGTACGTGCGTTTGGTAAACAACATACTTTGGGCACAAAAGACAGGTATTATTTTTCATCTCAGTCTATTAGTTTTACACAGCGAGGGGCAAGCACTTTGGTAGGAAAAGTCACTTTTCTTTGTTTAAGACCTTGACCTTTTCAGACAAAACCTGTAAATTATTTCACACACTTTGCCTGTAGTTTTATTGGACTGGTCTTATTAGCAGTGAAATTTAAGTCATTAAAATGAAGCTTATTTCAAATTATAGGTCAGAGTCAGGCCTGGATTTCATATAAGAGTATAGAAAATTATTTCTTCTAATTGTCTTGCATAGACTGTAATAATGACCCCGTTTTTTGCCTTTGCTCAGGTGCAGCTTCCTTGATTTTGGGTGTCTAGGGTCAGAAAAGCTTGTGGTTTGTTTGCTTTTGATTACTGTTTTCCTCCAAACATCCTAAGGTGTTTCAGGAGCTTAGCCTGGAAAGTATGGATGCTTCTTATCTCCCATTACCTTATCAAGCCACTCAGATGTATTTGCTCCTGGTTAGCTGAAGCAGAAATTACTGAGTGTTATTATATGCAGAGGGAGATATGTTTCTGAGTGAAATGCCTTCAACCCAACTGAGTATGAACAAGTCTTTTTTTTTTTTTTTTCACAAGTATATTTCCATGACTTTTGAGCTTTCTAAGCCTCTGTCTTTGCCCAGACTAGCTAAATAATGCTATATCCTTGACTGTAACATATTCAGAAACTTGCTATAGACAGGGCAGCCTCAATTTTAAACATATACCTGCTGGGCAAGCTCGAGCTGAAGCTTTCACCTCTGTCCACTCTCTTATCTACTGAAGAATGCCATTACTAGTCGGCATTTTAGCACGTTTGCCTGGAAATCCTGTTTTGTGAACGCCTGTGGAGCATTGCTCTGGTAATGGTCCTACTGACATAAAGTTTCCTTAGAGCACACGTGAAGATGTACTTTCTAATATGAATCCTTGTCTAAATACAGTTAGTTAATCAGAATTAATTTGTAAATATTTATTTATAAGAAACCCGTGGATCTTCAGTGGTTTTCCAAAAACACTATGTGCATAAACACGCAGTGAGCAAAACTTCCAAGTTTTCAATGTTTGATTCATCTTGTTCATGAGAATGGAGCAAGGAGGGAATACCCTTTCAAATGATGGTCAGCAGATATATATTTTTATTTCAAATAGTAGTGTACATGGAAGAACTGGATTGACTGTGTGAAGACTGGAAAAGGAAGTGGTGCTTGTTTTCTCAGGAGAGTTTCTGGTGTCCTGTATTTATGTTCTGAACATAAAAACGTGGAATGCAGTGGGATAACCATAAAGCCTTCTGAAAGCCTTGTAATGGTTTTATAGACTGTGCTATGCCCTGTGCTTAGAAACGATGCCTGGTGCAACACTTTTGCCTACTCTTGGCTTTGAGAGGTTTGGATTTCAGTGATAACTTCAGGGTAAGCTTTGATTTCTCTTTTCACTTGTACCACCCCATGATATAAATATATATAGGCTCTTGCCTTTACTAGCCCAATATGAATTTTTGAGGAAAGAGCCTTTGTCAAAGGGCAGCCTATTCAGTGGGAAGCACTGGTGGCTGAGAGCGCCACGGACACTCATTGAGGTATGAAAGCAAATCTGGCTCCAGCAGCAGAAACACTGCCCATGCTGCTTTCTGTGGCATCTCCAGTCTCCTCTACTGGAAAAGGAGCACAGATCAGCCAAATCCATTTTTTTTTCTTCTTGTTAACTACTAGGAAGCGATCAGTTCTGAGGGAGTCTTTCCTCGGAATGCGGTCTCCCAGCAGGAATATTTATAGACATACAGAAATTTCTGAACAAGCAAGGTGTACGAAGAGGGGCTATAAACGCCCCTGCTATGGGAAGACAGTGGGCTGACACTAAAAAACCTGCCTTGTCCCTGAAGTTTTCTTTGGCCAACAAAGCTGCTATGGAAATTTTTTCCTTTCCATTTTTTGACAAGTGGAGAGTCATAAAAGAAGTACAGGCTGTGTCAGAAAATGACAGCAAAACAAGAAATGCCCCAGCAGAACAACAACTCTCTCTAGGTGGAATTACTGGTTTGGGGAAATACTCACTGTATCCGAATCCCAGGAGCTGCAATTTTCTATCTGCAGTTTATTGTTGCCATGGCAGATGAAGCCCAGACCTCATTCCTCAGTGCTTTGAAATTGGCATTAGTGGCCCCTGTGAGGGAATACCCTACAAGAAAATCTAGGGTTTGATTCCACCGGCGTTCGTACACATCCTAATTGCTTGCCTAAGCAGCTCGGCTGCCTTCCAGTGGGACGAAGCACAGGTGTGAAACTACCCATCTGTACGTATTTGCAGATTCAGGACTTTGTGCTATTGCAATAGACAGGAAACCACTCAAGGGAAAAATAAAACGGGTGTTAAAAGCACAAATGGAATAGGTAGCCAACTGTTTAAATTTATTTTAAATTATTAGGGGAGATTTTAATTGTATTAATGAACCATATGGAAATGATAAGATTTTCTTAGGGCTCACAAAGTTCTCTATAAATATGAAGAGATTTCACAACATTGCTGGTAAGTATGTAAACATGATTTTATCCATTACAGAAACAGCAAAGCTATAGGATGTAAAGGACAAATAATTTCCCAAGAGTACATGGTAACAAATCAGTGGTTTAGCTGGGACTATAGCCCCTTTGAGACCTTATTCACCAGACCATACTCCTATGGCTATATATTTCCTTGTACTAAAGTAAAAAAAAATTACCTCTTGCACCTTCATATTCCTTTCTAATAACTATTTCTCATCATGGTAAGGCTTTATGCTCAGCATCCACAGCCTGCTGCTGTGAATCTCCTAAATAAGGCAGTGCAAAGTCATAGCTGTACTATTTTTTAATGTTTAAGTGATGCGTATACCGTTTCAGGGTTTTTTTACTCGAATATATTTTTACTGACGTGGTACCTCTGCATCATCACCTTTTCCGCTTTGTTCATTTCTGTGCTTTTCTCGTATCAGTTTCTGTCACTGTGTTAGAAGAGCAGCATTTCACAGTAGTGTTACAGTCAATGATTTAAAGACAGCTGAGGTGGAGATTTTTGTGGGCATTTCAATTACAGATAACTGTTGGCTCTCTTATGGTCAGTAGGGCTGCCTGTGGAGCACTAATTGGAAGGTTTTCACCCATTTGTGCGTTTAGCTGCCATCTGTATATGTCTCCTTAGATAGAACCATTCATAAATACATGAATGACACATCTACAGGATTATTTTTTTATGTATAGCATTCATGTAGCAAACAATATTACTGTGGTTTCCTTGATTTCCATACGTTGTTATTGCTGTCTTATATTGGTGCGGCTGAGTGTATTTTATGAGCCCCACCGGGTCCTATGAAATCAAGTTGTTTTTTGATCACTTTTAGCCCAGAAGTTGGAGCACGTCCCTCCTGGGCTTTACAGGAGCACTGCAGGGGCTGGACACAGAGGTATGGGTCTCCAGGAGGTGCCCATCAAGAAGGGCTTGCCCTTGGGACACACTGATGCCCTGGTGTGATGGGAACTGCTGTGGACCAGCAGCATCTAAGGCTTTTTTTTGTTTTGTTTGTCTGTCAGAGGTGTGAACGCTGTCTGGAAGAAACGTTCCAGTGGCGCTGGAAAGCAGGGAGAATGGCTCTTTGCTCAAGGCTTTGAAAGACTATTTTTTTTCCCCTCCACGTCAGGCTGCCAAGAGGCGGCCTTGGTTCTAGGTATGGATTCATCTGTTTAGCGTCCTCCAGGCTGGACACACATAGCGGTGGTTATCAGCAAAAATAGGGAATGAGGCAGGGGGTGCTTCAAAAGTTCCTGCTTGCGTCTCCTTGAAGATTTTCTGCATTCCGCAGAAAACTTGTTCATCTCTGCTTTGGAGGGATGGCAGGCTGCTATTTTTATTAGCAATACCTTGCTTGCCAGCAAGAGTACATCTTTACAATGTTCATCATATAAAGAAGTTCATACATTTCTATAATGCACTTTATGCTGCTATCCTGCTTATATGAACAAGAGCTTCGGGCTTCAGCCTATGTTACATAGAAACACTCAGGGTTTTGATTGTCTGAACTCAACTGATTCAGATTGGCTCTTGATCCTAGAAGCCTGTAGTCCCAGAAGCTTTAATCTTCAATACGATGTCAATTGCTTTTCTAAAAACACTCCAAAGAAGGAAAAATCTTGGACTTCTAATCTTGGACTTCTAATCTTGGACTAGATGATCTCCAGAGGTCTTCTCCAACCCCATATCACTCTGTAATTCTGTGAAAAAGGTGCACCTAGACTATACGGATGTCTAAATTTCATCTTGACTATCAAGTATAGCAACAGTGTAGGAGTTTCCATGGCACTGCGTCCCCCCAGTTGGAAAGTCCTTTTCCAACATCAGTATCTGTATTTCAGCAGCTGCTGTAACAGAACCCAATGACCATGTGTCCTCTGCTAGTCTGCCTAACAGCATCCTTCCAAGTTCTGCTTGGCTTGCATCATCATCTGAATGTGCTTCCCTCTTGTTGGTCTTACTGAAGAGGTGATAATGGCAAATCCTTTTCAGAAAAAAAAACAGTGTCAAACTGATCACGAACCGTTCCATGCCATCTCAATGTTGAAATAGCAATACTCATTATGTCAGAGGTTACTTCTGCCAGATAAAGGGATAATCAGCTGAAACATCGGTGTGTTTCAGAGGATTACCCTTGAGTGAAGGATGTAGGAAAATAAAAAAGCATACACACAAAGGCAGACAATATGTTTGTTGTGGCTTTCTGTACCTTCACTGCATGTTATTTGCTCTTTTGTAGCTCAATATATGGGTCCTAAATATTATTTTAGTGAATGATAATAACAGTAGCACTTAGACAAACTGCAACTTGGCCAAAAGCAGCCTAAAATAATCTTTTAAACACTGCAGTCTTATAAACAAAGCCCTAGGAAATAAACATCCTTTACAACTGTCAAACTCAGACCAAACTTTCATTTTCTCATTGCCAAAAGCATGCCTCAGTCTGGGAAAATGAGAGAGAATGACTATTATTATGCCTGCTCTTTGACGATCTATTTGCAAGAACAGATATGGATGTAACATTGAAAAAAAAGGAAAAAAAAAAGTGATTGGCTAGTGAGATGAAATAACAAGCACTACATCTAACTCAACAGGTCAAGGGGTATAAATTAGAGGCATGTTTTCTCAACAAAGTAATCAACTATAAAATTCATACATTCTCCCATTTATTGCAAGGCCAACTCATCTTTAAAACTTGAGACCTTTTACCATGTAAAACAGAGAAAAAAAATAGATCTTGCAAGGAAGCTGCAATTAGAGTAATCTAGAGTAAAGTAATGATGCAGACCTTTGAAATTAACCTGAAGAAAAATGTAACGATTCTGAAGGGGTATGTGTGAAACTTCGCAATGACATTTCAGGTTCGGTGGTGATGCTGATTGTCATTTCTGCTGGCCCCAAAGCAAAAGCAAACATGGTTAACCAAGCCTCTTACAGCGAATTCTATCAGCTAGATAAGATGTTCAGCACTTAATGTACAGTACATTGGCTGATTGTGGATGTCGCCGGAGAAGAATGTGAGGCCAACTCATTTTTTTTTGTTACAAACGCTGATGGGGACGATTCCATCTCCGCATAAAAAGATTATCATTACGTCGCTGATTGGTTAACCTCTGTTCCCGTTATTCAGGCTTATGCATGCGATAAAAGCTCCATCCAACACATGCTGAAATATCAGTGGGAGAATTCCTATTGATTCCCATTAGATTTGCTATTGATTCCCGTTAGATTGTGCCATAATATTGGGCCCAGTCTTTCACTGCATTGCTTTAGCACACGGTCATCAGTACTGAGGTGTCAGCTAACAAAAGCCACCGAGCTGTGGACATTTTTCTCCTATGACTCATGAATAGCTGTGTATATAAAATTGAGAGCATTAGACAAAGCCAAGTTCTTATACAATTTATACCCCCTTAATTATCTTCTGACACAGCGAGTTATCATTGTTTTTAATTAAGCAAACGTCCTTAGACTGGCAAGATGTGCTGCTTCATGCTTTATCCCTGCTGGAAATGTTTATTTCTGTTTCGAAATTTTAATATAAAATATCAGGGAGGTGGAAGGAGAGCAGAGGTTCCAAGCACCCTGACATCCGGTACTGTATATTATGTTTCCCTTACTCTGTCCTCAAGGTGAGCAGTCAAGATAAGCCAAGGATCTGCAGCCCATCTAATTTGTTTTTCCATCATTTTCTTAAGTTGTCGTATGTGCAATAATCATTACAGTGTAAGTGACACTGCTGGGAAAATCAATTCTTCCTCACTGAATAGAAAATAACTTACGCTATACTCGAATCATAATTGGTGTTTTGTTTATTTTGTCGGACTTGCAGCTAACTGCTGACTACTTTGGCCAAGAAAGTTCTGCGTCTTCTGGCAAAGGCACTGCTTGCTATAAAACATTCTGAAATTGACTTCCAATTGAAATGTAATAAAAACCGCTTATGGATCTACACTGAATTTTCTGTCAGATGTTCAATATTACGTCCTTGAAGATTAAAAAGTCTCTGAATATTTATTAGCAAGATGGAAGGCTATTCCAGATAGGCTTTGAACCATGCTCATCAGTGGAGCGTGTGAATGACTTTCAGTAGTACATCTGTCATATATTCTATTATTATAAGATTACTATTCCCCCTTTGCTGTTTATCTATAATTCAACCACAACAATGAAAAAGACACTTATGTGCTATATGTGGGCACAAAGCCCACGTAACTGGTGTCAGCTTTTCAACCTGAGGATGAACAGGAGTTAGCAGAGGTTATCAGCACCGTGCATTGTTCTCACACCTCTGGGGTGTCATGTGGTGTGCCAAAAAACCTCTTCAATTATACTGTATATGATGAAATAAATTCAGGGATGGCAGTTTGTACTTGGCTAAATTTTAATAAGAAAGTTATATTGGAAGGGGAGGGAAAGGGGGTTTTAAAGTGTTTTGGTTTCCTGTGCAGCATTTGTGCTCCAGAGTTGATGCTCGTAGTATATGGAACAAAACCCCTGTGATGAAAGGGGAGTTCATCACCAGGGATGAACAGTAGAAGCCCTCCGCGTGGAGACCCAGGGCTCGTGACCTGGGGTCCAGCTGAGACTTGAATAGCTGTTTGGAGCTGCAATATGCTTTTCCTGGGTTTCATTATTTAGGAAGGAGGCCAAAATTAATCAAAACAAGCTTATCTGAGGTAAGGTCATCCCCCTATTATCCTGCGTAAGGAGGCAGCCAGGATTCTCCATTTTTCCCTACCCTTGTAGGTGGTGTGTCGTGTAGCAGGAGTGTCTGTGTGCTGCATCCTTACATGGCCAGGACACATCTGGAGACCTGGGACCGCCCGTGCAGCTGTGTGCCCAGGCGAAGATGCCCCGTGTGGAGCGGGGACCCCATTCCTGGCAAGCTCTTGCTCGGCTCCTCAGCAACCCGTCCCTGTGTCAGTGGCGTCCCCCTCGCTCCCCTCCAGTGGATAATCCTTGGCTGACTGGGGGATAGAGAACTCCTGAATTCCTTTCCTAACCTAATATGGGGACAGACGCTTTTCCAGTCATCTGAACAAAAAGCTCTTAACCTGAGCATTAAATTCCATATATAAAGAAGGATACTTTGTGCTAGTTTGTCTATTTGGTTCTATCCTCCCTGTAAATTCCTGCATTTATCTTCAGGACAAAGGATTCATTTTCTAATTTATTTATTAATTTTATTTATTTTTTTTCCTGCTGGGGAAAGGGAAAAAAGAAAGGGAGGCTGTGTTTGTGTTTGGATAACCAGGAGCATTTTCAGGCTCTGTATCCAACTCTGCATACAGCTGTTCAGGGAGAGATACTGAAAAGCTGCAAGTGGATTCTTGTGCCACCTTATCTCATTCAGACAAGAGAAGACACCCCTTGGCTTATAACGATAAGCTACAGCCTTGATCGATTTGATCTGTGCTTTTGTCCTTCTTCATAATTTGAGCTATTGATTCTATTTATTAAAACTAATTTAAAAAACACAAGCCCTCAGTGCTCTGCTGTTCCAGATCAGGCTGCTCTGGGCAGTCTGATCTGAAGCTAATCCATTCACTGCTGATTTATTTTCACTCTGTTTTCAAGCAGAGTTCTGTTCTGTGTTTCATTTTTTGTCCTCTGTTTCTCTCTGAGAAAAAAGACATTTAATTTCACACCTCCAGTTAGAGCTGGGGGGGTCTAGATTCCTTTTTCTGATA
>JAOXNO010000024.1:10481075-10492091 GCA_028565335.1 Limnodromus scolopaceus
TTTCTCTCTGAGAAAAAAGACATTTAATTTCACACCTCCAGTTAGAGCTGGGGGGGTCTAGATTCCTTTTTCTGATATATGAAGTGAGCTCAGGAAAGTTTACCTGGCTCATTCATGCAGGTTTTGCTTGGATGGTGCCCCCCTGTGTATTGTTCTCAATTGTCTTAAATCAAAGCTCTACCTTTGTGCTAGAGAAGAAATCTGTGTATTTGTTTAAATGCACTCTTCTTGCCATATTGGAGTTAGTGGGACTTACCATGTTCCTGAATTAAGGCTCAGCAGAGGAAGTCCTTTCCCTACTTCTTCCTGGGAAGCACAAGGTTGTCTAAGGGCTGGAGGATGGTTCTTTAAAAATATATACTTTTATTCAGACTTAGAGAAATCAAATGAAGCCCTTACTATTAAAAACAGATGAAAAATAAAGCCTTCAGGAGCTAGGTATCTTTTAGTATCAAGCTGGATTTGAGTCTCTGGCCAAAGATCAGCATTTAGTGGTATTTATTTACTGTCAGTGCATTTTGCTGGTGATGTTTTAGTGCCCTTCTTTCCCTCAGTTTAACGCATTTGCTTAAAGCTTCAACCTTCAAATTCTTCAGGTGGTTAAAAGCTCTCTGGGTGTCTTGCTTGAGCAGGGACTGCGTATCATGCCTGCTGCATCTCTCAGTGTTTGCTGCTGTAGCATATTCTCTGCACAGTAAAAACACTCACAGTCTGTTCCTAATTTATCCTGAGGTCTACTTGGTCATCCTCTCAGTCTACAGCGTGTGATTTCTTGTGCAATATGTCATAACTATCAGCTGGAATCAATCAGACAAAATATAAGCCTAGATATCATCATAAAGAAAACAGGCATGGCGTAACAGCCTCCGAAGCCTTGGTCTGCTTTTAAAAACATTCCTCTTTACTTCAGAATCAATATGGACACAGAAATACGGAGTCAGTATTGCCTGAATATTTCTTTGTAGGTTAGAAATGCCTTACGTAGTGCTGTAGGAAGATATCTTTCTTTTGACTTGAGAGCCACAGGTAGGGTATTGATTGGACACTTGCTGCAACCAACATTCAAGCAAAACCCCAGCTGTTCAAGCCCCTCAGCTTGTTTATGATGCAATCTTGCCCCAACACTTCGCAGAGACGTTGTATAGCCCAGCAAGGATCTTCTGCAAGTGGTCAGCAGCTCAAATTTGGCCCATCAGCACCAACTAAGGGTATGCTAGATGCTCTTTCCACAGTCCCCTGCCTTGCCCCCTGGCCCCCAGGCAGGACTATAGCCCAGCAGAGACAGATGACCCATCAGTTTTTCCACTGTAGGAAGAGATCCCCTCCTCTGCCCTCTCTCTCCCTGCAATATAAGCCGTGGCTGTGGTAAGTCAGATCAAGTATCCTATGGACAACAGGGATTCTTAAAACCTGCTAAGGGTAGAATGAGACTAGGGCAAGTGTTTAAGATGTATTGCCACAATACTACTCCGGCATCCAACTAATTCCAGCCCAGAGGATTGCCTGAAATTCTTGTTGTTTGTTTAGTAACCCTAAATTATCTCTCCTCAATTTATTTGTACATTCTACCCATGAGCCTACGTAAGCTTCTTGCATCCATGCGAGCTGCATGAAGGAGTTCTGGCAGCCCGTGTACACCGCATAAAGAGCCAGGTCCTCTTATTTGCTTTGAATCCAGCTCCCTGTGTCCTCATCTCTAAGCTTTTGTAATGGCAGAGCTGACAGAGCATCAGTTCTTGCCCACCCTCTCCAAGACATTTTGTAGACCTTTAGCATCCCTTTAAGCTTCCGAGGCTGAAAAGTCCCAGACAAATTGGTTATTCCTCTTATGGAACCCAGTTCATGTCTTTGATCAGTCTTATTGCCCTTCTCTTTACCTTTCCCAATACTAGTATAACCTTTTTGAGATGAAAGGGATCAGAACTACACCCTCTATTCAAAGGCTATGTGAACCACTGTTTTTTTTACTCTAGAGAAGGGGGAGGAAGGTTTTAGGAAAAGAGTGCAGCCAACAGGTCACACAAAGCCCTTAAGCATTTAGATTCTTATGAGCCTGAATCTGCTTTATAGTCCACCTCCCAAAGTGGGGGAGGACAGTAAGGGCTAACTTGAGATTTCACAGCGGCAGTGCATTTCCCCTGTTTTTACAAAGATTATCAAAATGACCTAGCAAAAGAATTTATGGACAGCGGAAGCATTATTTTACTACTTTTATTGTTAGAGAATGCTAATGTGTTCTTGCTGCGTTTATTTTGGAAATGTCTTGTAGAGCCAATTCTGTGCAACGAAACAGGAATCTGAATGCAGCACTGATTCAGTTTTACCCTTTGATATTCTGGCAAAGGGAGACATCTAATGCTTTAATTGTTTTAACCTAAGGAGCAACCCCTTCTTCTGTGATGTACAAAAAAACTTGGACTAGCTGCAAATACTGAAGAATACTTCAATGTTTTGATCTAGACAGAGATAGCCTGCATCTGAGAGTGCTGTGATAGGTGGTGTTTGCTTGTGCTGAACTGGGTAATGTCAAGTGGCAATCCCCATTTTGGCAGAGCTGTCCCAGGCTGGCTGCAGTGTAGGTTCTTTGCTGTTCTAATGTGTATCTCAGCAGAAAGGTGCATATCTCTGCCTGGCTCAGGGACAATTGAGTAGAGTGATACCTTGCTTCCGTGTATTTATTAATTTCTTCTTGATTGTCTACCATCCACAGTACCCTGTAACAAGGAGCTGCATAGCTTAACCACATGCTGTGTGAAGACTGAGCTCCTCCTGCTTTGTAGATCTTCTCACCCAGCTCTTGTTTTACCACCGTTGTCATCATACGTGTTTGTCACCTTGCTCCTCTCCCCGCTTCCAGATCACTTATGACTGTGGTATACAGGCCCCAAGCATGTCTCCATTGGATGTCACTTGTGACCTTCCTTCACTGAGATGACTGTTACATCTATCCTTGTTTCTTCCAGTCAGGTGTTATCCAATTTTAAGTAAGAAGTTACCTGTCAGTCATTGAGAGAGCTAATGGAAGGATGTATAGAAAGGGGGCAGGAGTCCAGGCTTCATCCACTGAGGATAGATGTTGAAAGGGATATATTTTCCCAGGCAAGCTCTTTCCTAGAGGTCTTTCATAATCTGTAGCTGTGCCATGAGCAGGTCAAGTTTCTCCTCTCTCTATTTCACTTTTCTGTCACCCTTTTTAACAGGACCATATATGTTCATTATTTTTAAAGTGGTCCATAGAGGGTTCATGTTCAAGAAGCGCTCTGAAGGTGAGAGCGCCAAGCACATCTTTATTCTGAACGTAAGCCAGTCTTTCAGGTGCCAGTGTGGTCAAGCTGGCATCTTTCTGAAACAATAATATTCACTTTAAAATGCAATAGAGATCCATGCTTGACACCTGTGCAATCTTTGCACTATGTGTTGCTGGGAAGAGACCTGTCAATCTGAAAGGAAATAGTACAGTTAGAATTTTATAGGCTGCCGGTACACTAGCTGCTACGCTAAATTTATTCGGGGTCATCATTTTAACATCTGAAAATAAATCTATGGCTAGTGGAAGGTAGATAGAAAAACTCATCATTTGCAGTGGCAAGCTAATCCTTGCTAAAATAATGGAAAACATAATGTTTTGGGGGATTTTTTTTAGTACAAAGAGAAGTAATAAGGATTCCTGGCTTTGTCATTCCCTTTATATCAAATTGGTGAAGTCTATGGGGAAGAGATCTCAATAACAGAGAGAGACTGTGAGGGAGAAGAGATGTCCTCAGGAGAGAGTGGGATGAAATTGAAAGAGTCTATCCTCCTGCAATTCATATCCCTGTGAACGTTTCCCTCAGCAATCTCTAATAGATGAGCTGAGAAAAGTTCTTGACACGGAAACTGTGAGGCTTGGAAGAGCACCAGTGACACAGGAATGAGTGGTGAGCAACGGCAGTAAGCAGAAGTGTTTACAGGACTGGAATAAAAAGTGCAAAGTGTTGCAGGTTCCACTGGAAAACCTCCTCTCGGCAGTTGTCATTACAGTGGGATGACTCTGAGCTCTCCTGCGCTGGCAGGAGCCTGTTGCTTGTGTTAAACTCATGGGTGCTCCCATTCTCAGGGTGATGGGTGGCTCATCCTCTTGCACAGGAGACAGCTCTTCCAGGAGCCAGCTTCTGCCCCCCTGGCAATAGTCAGCTGAGACATCCAGATTAGAGGAAGGCAGGACCAGAGGGGATGAACAGGAGCTTCTGCTTCTTTGCATGGTGCTAGAGTAACAAAAGGTGGGGATTTTTCACCTTTGTCACTTTTAGCCTTATTTCAAAACATAGGCATCTAAAATGTAAATGTATGCTTCGGTATGTAAAAAGAAGGAAATGCTCCATTCGCCACAGTGGGAGAGAGGTGGGAGCATATGGCACAGGCCCAGCGTGTTTCTGTATTTCAGCAGAGTTACATCAGCACAAGTCTCGCCGGTGCCCTGAGAACAGCAGGGTACGTGCCGTTCACATCCAGGACCCCTCCTGTGGGAGATACTGTTTTCCCAAGACTGCCAGTGGAGTTAGCTGTGTTTGGCACTCGTGCTGGTCTTTGGAAAATACAGCACGTAGTGGATAGCAGAGAGAATATTTACTTTTACAAAGCTCATATTCGGATCCAGAGGAAGAAAAAAAAGAGTGCGATCAAGTCTCCAAGTGCTATTCCTTAAATTGTTTCTGACCGCTCTGGCATCAAGGAGTATCAGATAGCTCATTGCGTCTTGGAACAAGCCTTTGGATGTATCCAAATTAATCCAAATATTAGGTGGGGACCCTGTTACTTATTAGGCTGTGTGTGCTATTTAGGGAATGTAACAGTGAGTGTCTTTCTTTTTATTTTATTAATACTCTGTGATATTTTAGCTGTGTCCCATTAAGCAATGTAGGTATAGTGCCTGTGAGGATATGGATGTAAAAGGAGGTAAAAAGCACGCTAGCTCTTTCTAATGGATTTGACAAGAAAGATACAGTGTCAGAGGTGAATTATTTGGCATTTTGCTAAACAATGATGGTTTGGCAAGACATTTTGCTGAAAAGCTTTCTCTTTGTCTTTTACCTTCACTAAGGCATCCAACCCAGAACTTGAGGAATTTGGTCCCTGGACAAGTCCCCTGAGTCAATAAAAATAGCATCATGTATGGAGGGCCTGCCAACACAGAAAGTCCCGAGGTCTGAGAGGTAGAAACTCTACACACAAAGAACCCTTTTCACCTTTCTGCTATGACCTCAGCCAGGGAACAAACCACTCTTCTCTCCCTGCTGTGTAATAAGATTTTTTTGACACATTCTTGAGACAGGAAGAGAGTTGAAGTGGCCAGCTGTGTGTGAGTTGGATGGCTATTCTTGCTCTGAATCAAAAGAGAGGAAGAAAGTTTTGAAGACAATACCCAAAAGCCCCCCATCTGATTGGGCTGTGGACATTTTCCATAACCTTATTTGCCTTGACAAGTGGCCGACGAGAAAGAACACAAAGTGAAATGCTCTTTGTGCAAGAACAAAATACTTGTACAATACTTCTTTTGTTAAGAAAGTATGCAGAGATATTAATATAAATAGATGCAACACCAAGGGTGTCCTCAGAGTGAATGAATTTTTAATGGTGCCTCACCAGAAAGATGGTTGCAGATATCAAGGTCAGATTTTAAGGAAGTTGCACATTTATCACAGACTGTACATTTCTCAAAGGCCCATGTGAGTAAGCTGTGAAGAACGAGGATTTGCTCCTCTAAAAGTAGTGTGGTGTCTTACAGGATAATCAATACTAATAAAGTATAGCTATTTGTAAAAATAAAGCAATCACTATTTTCTGGCTCTCTGTAACCAAGACGGGATAACTTCATTCACTTGTGTTATTTATCTTACACAAAACACTTTTCACAGCATGCCTTTGACATTAATAGAAGCAATTTTAACTGTGCTTTCAAGCTTATTGCTGGCCTTTTTTTTTTGTGGGTAACTCATTCCAGGCAGTTAAACTCTTCCCGGATGCGGAGATGATAACTGTGATTCTGCTCGTGGGCCTGAAGAGGACCCGTTTGTTGTCACAATTTGTGCTCGGTGGCAAACCCTTTTTTCTCTGTTGTGCATGTACTGTGGAGGGGTCCAGAGCTCCAGCTTTGCTTTGCTTGAGCTCCGGGCAAGCTTAAACACAGGAGGAGATCCTTCCTACCGAGGGGGTATTGCTTTGCGCTCTGCTTTATCTGCTGCTCGGGTGCAGGACGTCAACTTTGGCCTTTGACTTGCAGCTGCCCGGACCCACCGGAGGGACCGTGTCAGAGGATGCTCTGCTCTAAGCCTGCTCAGGGCAGACGTCATTTGTGTTTGTTACCAACTTTGTGTATTACTGCTGCTGGCACCTAAATCTTCGACAACATCCTTTGCAAAATCAGTTGACTCTGTTCCTCTCCAGCTTTATCTCAGGGTAAAGCAACCCAGCCCAAGTACAGTGAAATAATTACACTAAGTGTAGACCACTAAGCATCTCAGATCGAGTAAAAGTCCTGGTGTAGCATCTGTTTTTCTGGCTGTGAATTTTGCAGTCTTTTTTTTTTTTTTTCCCCCTCCAAATTCTGTGGGTTTTTTTTTAATCCCCTGTCTCCAGATTCACTCCCTCCTATTCAAGCAGAGGTATTTAAAAGCATTGTGGAGCTTTATTTTTAAACTGCCTGCCTGTGCGACCTCAGAAAGAAGCTATCTGCAGCATCGTGGGGGGATGTACAGTATTACTGAGGACAGTGTATTCTTTGTCCAGAAATGAAAAGGGTATCAGTGCTGAGACTAAACATTCCATGGTTTTGGAAAACTAAGGCAGGGGAGTCTGGGGGGAGTGGAGTAAGCTTTACAAGTATGTTGCTTAACCACTTTTGCAGTCTTTTAGATGCTTTTTTTTTTTCCCCTCACAACAATTTTCTGTCCTTCCTTATCTCTCCTTATCAGCTGTTGGCTGCTGAGGGGCACTGTGTGCAACTTATTAGCTGACCTAAGCAAGGTCTTGGGGGAAAAACAAATCCCACAGCCGCTTTGCTGTGCGCCTGTCTGAGCAGCATCCCGGCTCTCCTGGGGAAACGGGCATTTTGTTATCCCTGTTACGGTATCGTGGGCACTCGCTCTACAAGTGAGATGCCAACAGGACATCAGCTGTGGGATCTTAAAATGCTTCCCGTCAGCTTTTTCCGGCTGGCTGGCATTATTATGCCGAGCAAGTCCTCACTAAATTTAGAATAGGAGTGCCATCAGTGCTATTCATTATCCTTTTAATCTAATTCAGAAAAAGAAAAGGAAATTGATTTTTAAGGGAGGCCACTGGTAAAGATTAAGGAGTCATTTTTCACGAGCTACTGCACATACTGCCTTTTAGATTCAGACCTGCGAAGCAGACAGGCATGGCTAATAACTTTATCATTGCAGTTCTAATTGTATTTACTTTGGCTGTACATTGCTCTGTTTAACAGCACACAAACCAAAATATTTTCTTTCTCAGAGATGCCCCTTTACATTGCTCCCTGACCTGAAGAGATTCCCTAGTGGCATACCCAAACGGAGGACATGTTGCCCTCACAGAGTTATCCTGCATTTTTTCAGTCAGATAGAAGAATGGTTTTCCCTTGTAATGCTGAGCATGATGTTATACGGTATGGAATATCTCCCAGCTTAGTTCGGTTGTGTGTCCCCCCCCGAGCCTATTGCCCACCCCCTGGACTATTCACTGCAGGGGCAAAGAGAGAAACAGGGGCGGCCTTGATGCTGTGCAAGCACTGTTCAGTAAAAGCTAGATTAGTGCATTATCAGGAGGGTTTTGGTCAAAATTCTAAACCACAGCGCCGTAGGAGCTGCCATGAAGAAAATTAACTCTCTCCTAGCCAGGCCCTGTACAGCCTGAAACTCGGGAGGGGATCTGTGTTTTCTGGCTTCTCCATAAAACGCATATTGCTTAATTTTTCCTTGGAATACTCGCCTTTACCTGCTTTTATTATCCCACAAAAGGAATAAACCAGCTGTACGGTCTAGATAACTTGTCCTTTCGTGAGCATTCGAAGGGGATGAGCAGCTGCTCTAAGCACATTAGGTGAATGCAGTGATGAGATGCTGCAAGCCAGATTGTGCATATTAGCAAGGGGTTACGGTCTCTGTCTTGTAAGTCAATTTACAGGTGTGTAAAGTAGGGGCTCTCAGTCTCTCAAATGCATGGATCATACGTCTCGGTTGAAAAAACAAATTGGAAAGCTCTTCCTCCGTTATTCAAGCATTCCTGTGCCACCAGGGTCCCCTTTTTGAAATGAATCTGTCATTACATGAATAGTCATTATTGGAAAAATATTCTGCTTGGCTTTGGTTTACCTTTAAGATGATGGAGTAGCTCTCTGAAAAGATAAGCCAGTAGGGTGGTGGGAACAATGTTTTGTCACTGCCGGTGCCGTTTTTTGTGATCCTGTCAGCCTTATGAAGTCCCAACCTCAGCACCTCCCGGAATTGAGGCAACTAATATAAATCTTTCTCTGTTTTTAAATTAAAGCCTCATGAGTGTTGAAAATAGCTTTCCAGCATGAT
Organism: Limnodromus scolopaceus; assembly: GCA_028565335.1. Lineage (NCBI taxonomy): Eukaryota > Metazoa > Chordata > Aves > Charadriiformes > Scolopacidae > Limnodromus > Limnodromus scolopaceus. The sequence continues at coordinate 10,489,637 of JAOXNO010000024.1, forward strand.
ATGAATGCACTCTAAAGGCTTTAAAACCAGAAAGCAAATAAAACTAATCTTTTTGCATTTAGCTTGATGGTTTTTGAAGCCTGATGTTTTTAGCATCTGATTTATGAGTTTTGGACTCCTCTCCGCTTGCTGACAGGAAGGGGAAACCAGAGCTACGTCTGAAAGCAGCAACAAACTGCTTAATAGATTACAGAGATCTTCCACCTAGGCAGCTGACTAGGAAAAATACTTCCATGTTCATGAATATCTGCAAATGCCCCTTTCTAGTGAGATGTTTACTAGAACCAGACCCTAGTCATAGCGAAGTCATATGCCAATATGAACCCATTGCAATGAGCTACGGGCTTAAAAATGTTCTTCATAAATTTAAATTAAATCGCATTTAGCTCAAAGGAATGTCATGATTCATTCCAGTGAGAATTAGGACGAAAGTTTAGGGCCAAAATGACACAGATCAATTGATTTATACCATCTGGGGGACAGTCTGCAGTACCTATTTGCCTCCTATTACAGCATGAAAAGCAAAATAGTCCTTCTCTATTGCATTGACTAATCAAGCAAAACCAGAAAAAAAAAAAACCAAACCAACCAGGGGGCAGGATTTTTTTGATTTTTGCATTTAATCAAGAGCACACTAAATAGGTCATTGCATCATTTTGTGTTCTCCTGTTGTAAAGCAAAGACTCATCTGTTGCTTGTGTTGGAACCTCCAGCACATCTCCAAACCAAGAAACAAAAACAAAGAAACAACCAAAAAAATTACAAAGAGTAAATTAAATTCCACTGTAAATCTTTGTTTGACAAAATACTCGTTGCTGCAGAGGATTAGAAGGTGATAACATCAGTCTATTAGCTCAGAGATCAAAGTAAAACGTTCTTCAAAATCCTATCACATTTATTTCTTTGGAACCGAATTTAGTGATTTAGTGTTATGGTCACCGAATCTTTTTGGCTTTTTATTTTATTTTTCTTTGGTCCTTAAGTTATAAAGTTTATAGTATCTGCTTGATATAGTTCATTTTAACATCGTGAATTTGCAATTTACATGAGCCAGGGAAGATAATTCTACAATGCACACACTTTCTGATTAACTGTGTGTGACTTAAGTAGATCTGAGAAATGAGTTTTAAAGAGTGTTTTGAAAGACCTAAATACAGCCATGCTTTATGAAGCAGAAATTAATTAAATTTTTTTTTTTTTTAAAACTAGTCTAATTTCTGATAATCAGTGCAGTCCTTTGTTGTGCAAGGTTATTGCTGGTGGGGGTGGGCGTTTGCCAAGGAAGAAGGGCTGGGAGGAGAGGGCACCAGCGCAGCACGGGAGTGAGTTCTGGTGGAGAATTTACGCAAAAGAGCATCTTCATAATTGTTCCGGGAAAAAAACCCCATGTGGGACCAGGGTCTGAGAACTCATTTGATGAATATGCAAAATGCATCATTTTGCACATAAATGGCTAACCTCCCAAACAGGGTGTATTTACTTTCGTTTGCTTAATGTGCACACCTCACGTGTTTCCTACGCGCTTTTTTTTCTAGAGACATTTAGCAGAAACGACCTGTATGGGTACAACTTTTTTTTTGTCTTGTAATTTATGGAGTCTTTTTAATCACCCATACCTTGGGCACCAGATACTGGAACAATGACATCCAGTCCTCCATCGCTTCGTGATGAGGCCGGTCTGATTTCTGTCACTGGGTTCACGTGGGGCTGGATGGAAGAACATTAATTTTTCTGGAGGATTAATTTATTTTATTTTATTTTATTTTATTTTATTTTATTTTATTTTATTTTATTTTATTTATTTTTCCCCTTCCTTTCTTACGTTTTGCCTGTCTGAACTACTTCAGCTGCAGAAGACTCTATTTTAGGAGAAGTTCCGTAAATCTCTTGATAACTGGAAATGTCCGAGGGTTATTCAGGATCATTTTACCAGTAGCTGCTAATTTCTGTTGTCTGCGTCGTGTCCTCTATAGGCTTTGAGGTTAAGTTGGCACTACGGTGCTTCTCTTACACTAGACACAGCCGTACAGAAACGAGATGTATTTGGGTTGTTTGCTCTTCGTGGTGATATAAAGTGACGTGAGTCACCTGTGACAGCGGCTTCACAGTAACCGATACTCCGCTGTTTGAAATAACCGGCTGTAGATGTCTCTGTGTAAATAAACACACCCGGCACGGAACGAGTTGAACCGGAACCAGGAAGTCCGCGGCAGCCAATCAGACGCGGAGGGGGCGTGGCCAGGAGCCGCGCGGGGATTTAAAGGCGGTCGGAGCAGACAATGGGTCTCGCGGCGGCGGCGGGAAGAGCTGAGGTGAGCCCGAGGGGAGGGTTGGCTGGCGCTCCACGAGAGGCAGAGGGTCCCCTGCCCTCTTGTCACCGGGCAGAAGGAGGGGAACTGGGAGAGGATGGGGGGCAATGGAAGCAGGTACCTGCTCGGGGCAGCAGGAGAGTCCC
>JAOXNO010000024.1:10492191-10511090 GCA_028565335.1 Limnodromus scolopaceus
AAGTATCTAAAGGGTGGGTTGAGGGAGGATGGAGTTGGATTCTTTTCAGTGGTTCCCAGTGACAGGATGAGGGGTAACAGGCACAAGCTGGAACATGGGAAGTTCCATTCAGACATGAAGAAAAACTTCTTTGCGGTGAGGGTGCCAGAGCCCTGGAAGAGGCTGCCCAGGGAGGTTGTGGAGTCTCCTTCTTTGGAGATCTTCAAGCCCTGCCTGGATGCAGTCCTGAGTAATGTGCTCTGGGCAATCCTGCTTTGGCAGGGGAGTTGGGCTAGATGATCTCTAGAGGTCCCTTCCAACTTTCACAAGTCCGTGATTCCGTAAAATAAGATAGTTCTGCCCTAGTTGTGCATCTCCCTCTGGGTTTTCAATTCCATGCCATACACCTGGCATTTAGGCTTTTCAGTGCTTTTCTTGCCGATTCCTAAGTGCTTACATAATTTTTTAGGACCAAATACTGTGTCCCTCCATTAAGCACATGTTTTTATTTGTTTATTTGTTTTGACATGAAGCATACTTGAATGAAGGTGGGTGGTATTCTTGTCTTTGACCTTAAAATAATGCCTGCAATAAAACCAAGGAAATGCTTTTCAATTATTTTCTCCATGTACCTCAGAAAGAATTGGTACTCAACAGCCAGTATCTTAAGTTAAGTAAGGATTGATTCTGGGAGCCTAATTGGTGAGATTTATTGACAATACAGCATTTGGCTAGTTATAATAGCCTCCTATTCATTATACAGTTGATAATTCAACAAGTAACTGATTCTCATTTTCAGTGTTTGTTATACCATTAGGGCTGGCTTTATTAGCCCAGTCAAGGATGTTTAAAAACAATTAACCTTAATTTTTTAAAGTAAAATGTAAGACTTCAGCTATTAAACTTCAATTCTGCCTTAACTGCTCCGGGGCATTAGACACATGGCTCCTGAATTCTGGGACCTAATTAGTGCAAGATAGCAGGGTATTCAACAAAGAAACTCAAGGTTTGATTTTTCACTTGTGTACACTTGTGGCTTTAGTCATATAGATAACCTCATCTATGAATGAGGTTCTCTTCTTAATTAGTTTGAGGATCAGACTGTAAACTCTTGTTGTGGTGAAGCATAGTGTAGGCCAATGTTTAATTAAAGAATGGCAAACCTCCTGATGATCTGTGCCTGCAGAGAGAGGACTAATTTTAGAATATTGCCATTAACAAAAAAAATGGAGGTGGTTTTCAGACAGAGCCCGCTTTCTAGGGCTCCAAAATTAGGCGTGTGTCTCTACAAAGGAGAGTTTAGGAAAGGTTTCAAAGCAGATCAAAGTAAAAGAGTTTCCTGATAGATCAGCTTTGTAGCACTAAGCCTGCTGGGTGTTCCGCAAGGATCCATTGTACCTATCTGCTCTCGGAAAGCACAGCCGTAGCTTTGCATGCATTACACCGGCTGTGTTTTCAGCGGGGCTTTACAAATTGCCTAATCCAGGTTAGCACTTTTCTGGAAGCTCTTTAATCCTTCTAACGTTTGCATAACGATCTCAATACTGTAATTCTTGTGTGACAGTGTGTTGGAGCTCTTTCTGACTTACATTAATGATAGTACAAGAATAATGGAATACCAAATTGATTTCATCATCTTTCAGGACTGAGAACGCCATAAATTTCAATGTTTAAAAAAAAGGGGGGGGGGGGGGCGCAAATTCCCTTCTGGTGTAATCACAGTGACATCTCTAGAGCTCGGTGAGGTGCGTGTTGACTTTGTCTTGTTTAAGTAATATTAACTCATATTTGGGAAGTTAAACGAGGAGGTAGATTCTACTAAAGACTTAGAATTAAAAAATAGCAACGTTTCACAGTGGTATTCTGCTAGAATAACACCTTTTTTCCCTAAAACTTCGATTAAAACATGATAATCTCCCATGAAAATTCTGAACTAATCAGCTGAAATAAAGATGAGGATTGCATGAATACTTTATGTGAATGGTAAGAAAGTAAGTCTCTAGTTTTGAGGTATTGTGTTAAAATTTGCAGGACTACACAGCAGGTAATACCAGGCTGGGTTCTCATTTCTGTGGAAGGCAATCCCGACCAGCCATGCAAAACCAGTTCTAAGAGGATAAAAATGAGGGATGGCCTGACAGGTGTGCACGCTGCAAAAAAAGACTTCCGTAGTAATTCTGAAAACAATGCATTTCCATTTCTATGGGAAAATAGATGATATTCATGTATGTAACACAGGTGATTTTTTTTTAAAAAAAATACTAATTTTTAACAACTAATGCTTGATGTAACCAGTACTACATGATGTCTCTCTTATTTTTCTGCTTGGTGTGTAGTACCTGGGGGTTTGAATATGGCATTTATTCTCAACAGCAAATACAAAAGTCTGATACGTCTCCTTACAAAATCTCTGTGGGCTTTCTCCTGTCTCAGCTATGCTCTCTTGACTTGGCATCTAGTCATAAGCTTATCATGTGAAGCATTTATTTTGATGAGCAGGTCGTGTTAATATATGCAATGGTTTGTGCTCACTACATATGAATGATTAAATGTGTGAAAGAAAACAATTACCCAGGTAACACCTAATTTCTCCAAAGAGTAATTGGAACCCTACCTTTCATTTGCTGAGTGCCATCAGAAGTTTTGTGGTTCTTTTTGTTTATTGTGGTAAAAGGAGGTGAAGGAGATGCCAGGTTAAGAAAATCTTTTATGTGATATTTTAAATGTTTTTTTTCTTAATAAAGCATATTCTGTGACCTTTTAAAAAATTATTAAAATGTTGTCTTGTTGCATGTGTGACCAGGGTGTTCCAAAGTCCCAATTTCGTAGCACATTTGGAACTAATTAGAAGAGAGACTGTGAGAAGCAATAAAGGGTATTAAAGCTGTACTGACGGGAGATAGTAGCTGGCTCCTTAAATTATCTGTGCAGCAGGTTAAGGCTTATCTTGCATGAGCATGCAGGTACCACCTTAATGACCTTGGGTAAGCAACTCACAGTGGTCTGGCTCCACAGGGCTGCTTCATCCTGTGCTTGAGCATCTCTCAAAAGAGGGGTTGAGATAAGAAAGACACTGTCTCTTCCCAGCACACAGCAAAGCTGTGGTGACTAGGTCTGGAATTTGCTAGGGGAATGGCAATACTGATGCTTTTTCCCCTGAGGAGCTCTGGAGGTAATCCAACACTGTGCTGTAATTTTGGTCTGGGCAGGCAGTTGGATTCCCACGAAGCCTTTGAACACTACAGCTGTGTTTAGATGCTGAAGCCTTAAGCCTGGAAACTATCCTTGTACCTGTGATAAAGGCCTCTCCTGTGCTGACAAGGCTACTACACAGTCCTGTGTTGTGAATAGTGAATAATCGCCCCATTTTTTCTATTTTCAGGAGATTTGTCCTCACCAAGATGAGAGTCATTCCAAAAGGAGCTTTCGCAGGACTTGGTGACCTAGAGAAAATGTATGTATTATGTCAATATTTACTAGGAAACCACTATTTTACTCCAAACAGCAGTTTCTGATTGCCATTTCTTCTATGTCCTGTGACCTGAGCTTCATCTAGTTTCATTGTTCTGTTTAAAAAAGGAGGAAACTTTTTTTACCACTGTGTTCCAAAATGTTGCTTTCATAAATACATTTTTATATCAGTAAGCGGGCGGTCAGTCCTCGGTTGCAGGGTTGGTTCAGCATGGAGTGTCACTGCAATTAATAAATACAGTGCCATAGAAGAAGATCATGGGAAACTGATTATTTTGAGAAATTTGGAATGAAACAGTGGAAAGATTAGGGAGGAAAGTGTTCCTGTTCGTAACAGGTCAGTCAGTTCTCTTTGCACTGATGAATAAATAGGAGTGGTTTGTGCACGTTCAGAGTCAGCTGGCAGGATGTGTGAGAGAAGTTTCTTATGGGTGATAGATCTGAAAATCTTAGCACATAAAGGGTGTAAGCACCTGATTTCTGTGAATTTTAATGATAAGCCTGGAGATACAATTCTGAGCACCTTTGAACAGATGTATCATACATTTATTAGTATACTATCGTGGATGTATTGCAACCTTCCACCACTACAAGTCATTCATATGTTTCCTACTATTCTTTTGCAACAGAAAACCTATGGGTTAACTGGTGCTAGCACTGGAAATTTTAACTGTCACTGTCCAACCTGAATTGTTATGAGGCATGTACGACTTTTCTGAATTATTTCAAATATAAGCCAGTCACAACATTTTGTTTAAAAACATGTCTAATGTTTGCACCCTGGCAGGAGAGGGTCACAAACAGGCTGTTCACCGAAGAGGAGCCTGAGTGGGGAAATACAGTTAAAGGCAGTGCTGTGTGTAATGGTAAAACTAAAAAAGAATTGATTGCAAACATTTCTCTGCATCACTTCTACCCTTTTCCCCTCATAGTCTTGCCTAAGTAAGGGATTTAGCAAGAACATAGGACAGAGGAAAGGAGTTTGAACCTCTATAGACGGATGGATAACAAGCACGGAACATGTAAGGATTGAAGAGCTGCTGATCAGCAGCTGGTGATAAAGCTCACATGGCACCTGGCCTTTTCTGAAGCATGAGATCCATTTCAGGGCATCACCACAGGTACAGGAGTCTTCTATTGGCAGATGGTACACACTAAAATGTCTCTAGTTGCTGCAGCCCACTCGTAGATCCGAACCCTCATAACCCTCATCAAGCACTTCTGTAAGCAGTCATTTTTCTTGAGAAAATAAAAAGAAAGTCTTATTTTTGTGGCTAGGAGTTACCAGTTAGGAAGAAGATCAGCTCTGCATTGCCAGGTTTGTTGGCACATGCTTCTCCCCAGTCCTGAAGGGTTCCTTTTAGCCTAGTCCTTGTGGAAAATTATTGAGCTCTCTGGACTATGAAGTGGATTGCAAAGCGCATTGTAAACTGCTCCCGTTGTCTTTAATTACTCAGAAACCATATGTCAGATATGTATGAAGGTAGTGACTGCATTGAATAGGATGTCTCTAAGTGGTGATTTATTGTTAGCCAAAAAAATTATATATGGAAATGAACTCAATTTGAAAATATATCTATGTACTGCTAGTACATAGAGGAGAAATGGGGACAGACAGTTTATAGCAAAACATCCTTGAAAATAAGTCTGATAAATATGTAAATGAGACCAATCAACATCAACAAAGATGTGGTATTTGCAGATGATATGGCAAACAGATAAAATTTGAAATAGCTCACAAATCCTAAACCTAACCCATAAAACATTCATCAGAAATATTCATGATAATGTAGGGACAAAAAAAGTGTGTAATCAAGTGATAGATTTGCATATAAAAACACAGCCTTTGTATGAAAGCCTTCTTACTCTTGCAAGTTCATGCATAGAAAGGAAGATTAAAGCAAACTGTAGTCTATTTAAGGAAAATAGCTATTAATAATGTGATACTTCCATATGGTAAAATGTGGATAGCCTTATGTATACAAATGAGATACTTCAACGTAGTCTATGTATGTGCTCACCTAGAACTAAATAGACTGAAAACTGAGTGACAAAATTTCCTGAGTGTATTGCTAAAGAAAAACAGTTTCTTATAGAGTCCAGCATATCTGTACACATGATTTTTCTCTTTACCATCTCTTTACATTTTCGACTGTGTTTCTGAGTACGGGGTAGGTTTTAAAGCCCAGAAGTTGCAGGCAGGTGGTGATCTTTAGAATCATCCATTGGGGATGAGCTACTTGAGTACAAGTTAAATCAGAGATGAGTTCTCCATGAGAATCGTAACTGTTGTATTTACGGTCAAAGTGAATGAATGCTTTTGAATACAGTGACCAAAAATTTCTGGTTTTCAGAAAAATATCATTCAGCACCATTTTTCATTGTTCCTGCTTTCTCTGTGCATTTGAGTTTCTTCCTAACTACCTGAACAGCTTAGAGATATTTCCAGTCACAGTACCCAGGAATGATCTTGTTTGTTTTCCATTTGGAGTGCCCAAGGACTCTCCAGGATGGACACTAGTGACCATGACTCATAATGGAAAAAAGTAGTGTGACCTGGAAATGTCAGCATGGAGCACCTGATCCTCCCTTGTGAAGTTCCAGTCTTAGTTACCAAAACAAAATCTTCTGGGTTTCATCCAGTTTTTTATTATTATTTATTTTTATTTTGGCGAAATACAGACTGGAACTTTATTTGGCAAAATTGTCACTGGTATTTTGAAGTTTTTTTGAAAGAATGAGAGCCCATTTGAAACACCTCTAGCTTGTCATTTTTACCCATCCAGATTCCTTCAGTTACTGAAAAACCATGAAATATCCGTTGTGCAGATCGTCATAGAGAGAAACAACTTCCCCAACTATGTCCTAGGAGAAAGAGCTTCTTTTCTTCCTAGATAAAACATTTAAAGTTATGAAATAAACTGACAGGCTCTAATTACCTGAGATTTCTCTTAGATGCAACTTGAATTTTCTTATAGAAAGCTACTTCAGAAACCCACAGATCTGAAGAACAGCCTAACCAGCTTGTTGCTAGTGGCTCTCCAGCTTCTGGCTTTGTTAATTTAGCAAATAGGCGTTCAGGGAAGCAGATTAGTTATTCTTGCTACATATTTAGTCTGCTTCTCAGTCTTAGCCAACTGGAACGTGGCAGCTCATCTGGACTTCTGCTTAACCAACCTGTTTACACTCCCAGAACTAATTAACCCTCCAGTTACTAAATTAAAAATCAGCCCCATGCAGGCACATGCCTGGCAAAATCAATTCAACATGCTCTGCAGCTGCTCTGTCATCTTCAACCTGCACTGAAAATGCTTAATTTGGAGGCGAGATAGTCTGAAGCAATATTAAGTTTCCCCTTTTCTCTTGCTAAGTTTCCTTCTGTTACTATGAGGCGGCAAAGTAGATCTGTGAATGTTGGCCTAACAAGGCCTGATTTTGGGCATTGTATTTATAGGAAGTTTGGTCTGATTGCCCTACCCCATGCAAGCTTCACATTTGTATCCTGAGGCACAATTCCCTTGAAAACTCATCATCAGGTTGTGGGGGGTTTAAGCTAAAACATAATGCTTTGTTTCATCACTTGCTCTCAAATCTAACCTATGTGTGTGGCCCAAGGAAATTCAGCCGTGTGGATGAAGTACTTCTTGAACTAGTAGATGTCACAGAGAAAAAACATCTTTATTGACCCTGCTTTGTAGTTTGGAGTAGTGGCAAAAGGGGATTTCTTTAGCAGATTTTGGCAAAGGGACATTTTAAGAACATGAACGGTGCTACGGTTAACAGAGCTTGGAGCTCCTCCATGAGGTCTGAAAACCCTGGAAAGCGTTAAAACTTTTAGAGTTGATGGAACCTGACAGAGTTGACTCTCCTGATACGTCTATGGAAGACAGCAGAAATATATGTACCTGCTGTCTTACAGCTTCCCCATGGATTTGGAGAGAAGATAGCTCTGAATCATGTATTTATTTAATCACTCAGTGTGTTCAAGCTTCCATGGGCTTTTTGACTGGGACTGTTGATCCAATGATGGCTCATGTGAACAAATACTGCTGGTCTGTGACTTGGATACGTGAGCACCAGCTTATTTCATACACAACAACTGACCTGATGTATGAGGCTGAAATCTCTGCTGTTTGCCCCTGTAGGCTAGAAGTCAGGTCACACTTTCCTTGGTCTTAATTAAATCAATTTGAGTTACCTTTTATGCTTTACCTAAACTGAGGTGAGGTACTCGGGGAGAGTGGAAAACACTCAGCAGAGTATTTTGAGGCACGTGCTAAGGTGCATTGCTGAATCAAGGCATATCTCGCTACCTGTGAGCAGGGAAGGAGCAAAGTTTTTGGCTTGATTGCAAAAGTCTCATCAGGAGAATTTGGCGTAGTGGGAAATCTTCACTTTAGTTAGCAAGTTTTAACAGCCTGGCAAGTTGGTGGGTTCGCCATCCAGACCTTCTTTGGCAGTAGCCATCAAAGTTGCCTGGGCTAGCAAATGGCTAAATGATGTCCATCATCTCATGTGCTCCTGAAGTCAGTTTAATTCAGCCCCGGCATGTGATTCTATAGCACTTGGCCAGAAAGGCCAAAAGACTCTATAAAAGGCCAAAAAGATGGGAAGGAAGGGGGGGAGGCAGAAATCACATGATTTACCTAAGGATGAGCGGTCTGTGTTTTCTGCCACCAAGAAAGGTGGTCAGTATTTTGCAGCTTCTCCAATTTTTCTTGTACAATCTATTGTGTGCTGCCTCATTTGGTATGCAAAAGGCTGTGATTAAATAAGGTCATTAAAGCTATTTCGAGCGAATAGTTAGGATTCAGTGTAACCAAGACATTTGGAAATTGATTCTAAGCAGGAGTTCCTTTCTATCTTTTGTTGCATCTTTTGAATAAATCTGCTATTTATTTTTTTGCAAGGAGCAAAATATGGATTTGCAGGATCTGCTGTGATAGATAAGTTAAATACTGTGTGTTTACAAAAATATTTATTTACATCCCTAAGGTGAAAGGGGGACATGGTGCATTATGTGTACCAAAATATATACTGAATCAGGTAACAATCACACTTTGGTAATAAATACTCCAGGGTATATTCTCAAGGTGCAACTCCATGGATATTAAATTCTAATTTACATTATAGGAAGTTATTTGTAACATTCTGCATCTTAGGGCAGGGCATGAAAATAAGTATGCTACTTAATGCATTTAAATTAGTCTAAATATATATTTTTCTCTCAGGGAACAGAGGGCTACAGTTCAAAAACATTAAGGCGAGTAACCAGCATAAGCAAAGAAATTCAAAGTTCAGGCTGACATGCCATGGAATAAATATCTTAACGGGGCCACTCTTATGATACGAGTCTTTCCTCTCTGCCTGTCTGGTCTAATCCTGTGCGAGCTAGCAGATGCTAAAGGCTGCCCAGCCACGGCAGGCTGGTGGTCATAGAATCACAGAGTGGTTCAGGTTGGAAGGGACTTTAAAGATCATTGAGTTCCAGCCTCCTTGCCATGGTCAGGGACACCTCCCGCCAGACCGGTTGGGCAGTCAGCCGTCACAAGAGGCTTCCGGTTCCTGCAGGTGAACTTGCAAGTCCAGATGCCCTCGTCCCAACTGACTGTGCATGTTTGATGGTGATAGGTGGTTTTGAACATGGTGGATTTTTTTGCTCTGCTGGAGGGGTTGCTTGCACTTCAGGCATCTGGTTCAGCAGCAAAATCGCATAAGAAAGCTTATCCTCTGCTATCTGTGCCGTACGCGTCCCTCAGCCCAACAGTATCCAGGGTGTCAGTCTTCATTTGCCCATTGCTACACTCTGCCCTTTGAAATGGGTTCCTGCAAATGGGATTTGAAAGGTGAACAGCTACGCCAGCTTCTCCCAGGGGTCCTGTAACATGGTTGGTGGAGGAGCTGGGCAAAGTGGTGCCTGGTGCTGCTGTCTCTCTGTGTGGCCATGAGCAGCTTGGGTACAATTTCTTCTTGAAGGAGTGTCATTACTTCAGATGACCTTTCTGCAGCCTTTGCAAATACCATCCTTTGGACAGCAAACTTAAGTGTTTGGTATAATACATAGGAAGCCTGGTGTGCTCTTAATTCAATTCATTTCCTGAAAGTAGAAGCTATGCCTTGTGTTCTAAACATAGCAAGTAATGAAAGAAGATGCGGTGGTTTTATTATAATCTATAAATGTTTTGCTGCATCATCACCTGGCATTCTGCTTTTCCCTGCCAAAGCTTATCTGTGGAAGAGATCTTACCCTTGCAGTTATTGATGTTGTCCCTTGCCCAATTATGAAAACGTGAAGTAGACATTTATTATCCATGTCAGCAACTCGCTGCTGATGTCAAAGAGCAGAGATTTTAATTACAGCTTTGTGATATTTCAGTAAATGCATAACCTGATCTCAATTTTTTGCTAACACTTGGGCAGAACAAAATTACAAATAAAGTAAAAATCCTTAAAAGAAGCAGCTAGGAAATGTAAAATCAGTTCATAGCGTCCATATCAACATTTTATAACTTTTCTATCTAAAAAGTCCCAGAAAATCATGCTAATATTTGCATATTTTAATTGAAACATGTTAGAGTACAAGAAAGGAAGTATTCCATAACTTTCTCTGTGTGGTTTGGTATCTTGGTGCTTGCTTTCTTTGATAAAGTCGATTTAGACAGGGGGAAAAAAGAAAATACATTTTGTCATTACTTTTTTTTGTTGAGCAAGAATGAGTTTTGTGGTGATGATCTGTTAGCAGAATCTGTATTTGTTAACTGCATTGATATGAAGCCAGCATTAGATGCTGAAGCATTTAATGGAAGAATCGTCTTGGACATCATTTCTGGTCCCTGCTTTACAGCTCTCTAGCCACATAGACAGGGGAACTTTATTGCCTCTCCCCAGTGACATACTGTTTACCTGAATTCATAAAAGATGAAACATGGGCAGATGCTTGTGTGAGTTTCCACTTTTCTTTAAGGGGAGGCTTTGATCCAGCGTTCTTCTGCCTTCCTCTACTCAAAGAAATTAGATGAAATTAAGTGCAGGCTAAATGAAGATAGCACTCTTGCATATCTAAAGGTAGGTTCTAAATTAGCCTTATTCATTCAAAATGAGATTTAAGGGTCAAGTGAACATTTCTAAAAAGAAAGTCTTGGCCCTGTGGTCAAAAAAAGTCTCCAAATGGGTATGTTAGGAATTATTGAGGAATGGATAGGGAACAAACCAGGAAGTATTCACCAAGATGAACACGTTCATGGATGCTTTCCGCCTGCGGAATAATGGAGCAGGACAAGACTCTCCAGTCTGGAAGGAAGACCTTTGACGGGGTATATTGAAGTGGTCTGTAGAGCAGGTTTAGTATAGAGAAGGTGGACAGGAATGATCATTCCTGCCCTTTTTAATACTATAACTGGAAGACAGGATTTCAAATAAAACTAGTAAGTGACAAATCGAAAATTAAAAAAACCCAACAAACCAACAAAACCCTGAAGGCTGTATTTCTTCACACAATGCATGGTTCGGCTGGGAAATTCTGCTTCGAGACTTTGCTGATACGAAGAGTCTCTGGTAAAATTTGGGGGAGAAAATATGTCTCACCAAACACAAAGACTTGAGCATTCAGAGGGATTTTCTCAATAGGCTTGCCCTGCTCTTGCACTGTTTTCTGGGCTTCCCCCACCACTGCTTAAGCAAGCCACTGGGCTGGATGGACTTCAGGTTTGGCGTGCTGTAGTGGTTCATGGGGAGATACTTGCTTTCTCTGAATCAGTCAGTTTTGGAAGGCAGCCTCACTCTTGGTCCTTGCCTTAGAGGCATGAAGCTGATTATTACAATTGATAAACGTAGCAAGGAGCCTCAGAACTGACAGGCATCCTGTGGTGCAGAATTAATACAATAATCTTTCTTTTGTCCTGTGGGAAATGCTTTATGCATACTGAAGATGCTGATACGTTCGCTTACTGGCCCACTTTCTGAGATTGATCTCAGGGGCTTTTTGGGTGGGTTTTTTGGTTCAAGAGGGGCCATAACCAATGTTGTAAAATGCAAGATGGTTGCCAGCATAGTCAAAATTTCCCCCAGCGGTGTCATTTCTTCAGGTTCCATCTCCTCTTCCAAGAGCTTCACTCTAATTTGAAGTAAAGGAAGTTTCAAGTTGTGATTTATTATGAGATTCTTGTACTTTTGGAGTAGAATCAGTGACTTTCCAACTGACTTTGTAAATATAAAATTACATAGTTGCTAAGAAACATTAAAAAATTCTTATACTGGCTGAGCAATATATTTATTAAACTTACATGTGTATATTAGAAAATGAAATGAGAACTCAGAATTGCTGGTTCTAATTACATTTTATATTTTCAAATGTAATTCATCGCTCGTACATGGCAAAAGGCAGTTCTTCTCATATCATGTCTCAGAATATTGCTCTGATTTAAATAACTAGATTTTTCTTGTTAAAATAAGTATAGTCAGTTCTATTATCCCTAAATAATTTGTTAAAAAAATAATAATTTTATTTTGTGTATTAATTACATATAACTGACATTTCTGGAAAGAATTCAGAATAAAAAGTAATGACTTGAAAACGAGGAGAATTGTAAGCACAAGATTAAATCAAAATGAATACAAGTAAGCAGCATTAAAGTCAACAAATATTTTTAATTGAGAGTTGTAAGAGGATTATTATAAAAGGACCTCTTTCTAACCCCCCAAAAAAATCTACTTTCTTATATGGAATCAAATAACAAAGCAATTCTGAGAGGAAACGTGTATTCAGAATTACAGTGGCTGCACCTCACTTGGTTGTTCAGCTTAAACATGTAGCACCTCTGCCTGACAGACAGGCTGGTGAGGGTCTACGGCTCCTGGTAGACCATGGTACTGTGCTGGTGGAAGTCCACAGGAATGCAGGTGACGGTGTATCCCAAGAGACATCATAGTGCCATCTCTTTCCAGATATATCTAGCTTCTGGGTTTGCTTTAAAAAGTGCTGCTATTAAAAAAAAAAAAAAAAGGTATGAATTATAAGGGAAAGTTCTTTATTTATGTGAAAACAGGTTTTTATAGGATTTTTTTCTATTAAGCTTGTGCTCCGTATCCTAACTGTGCCAGTGAGTTGAGTGCAAAAGGTGTGACCTACTTGAAATTGTGCCAGATTTGCTCTAAATGGGATTTTCTTCAATATTTATTGTTGCCACTACTAAATGTTGTTTGTTAGAAGAAGGAAGGCTGGCACCAGATTGGAAATGGTAATTCAATTTCAGGAGGATTTCAGAAACACCTTCCCATATTAATTTTATCTAGCTTTTTCGTGTTTATTTGAGAAATAATGTTAGTGGAATTGGCATGTTGCAATGAAGGATTGTTTCCTGTCGCTATACAAATCCTGCTACAAACCTCAGCGTTTATGGAAAACAAATGTTGAGATGAAGTCAAGACATTTATTTTCTAAGCAGGAGATGTTGATTCTCTGACAACATGGCCTTTATTTCTATTATGCCAAATGATTGATGTGGATTTAATCATTAGTTTGATGGCTGCTTTGCTCAGTGGAGAGGCAGCTGAGCATTTTATCATTATTAGTGAGCTGCATTTTGATTTTTCTGTCAAAGACACTGCTGGCCCCTATTCATCCCAGGTGTGAAACTAGAGATTCTTTGTGTCTATTGTTTGTCTTGTGACCAAGCCAAGAACAATTTGCTCATAAAATACTGTGAATATTTGGGTTGATTTCTCAAGCAGGAACGTGTTTTTGATTAAAAGTTCCAGACGTGCTTGATGCTTTAAAAATAAGTAAGAACAGCGTACCTTTTGTGAGTAAACTACATACTGCATGGTAGAAATAGATAGATGTATATATATACTTGCATACATACATATGTGTGTATATACATATAGAGTAGTCTGGCAAAGATTTAAATTGCTAGAGTTTAGAACAGAAGACAGATACAAAGCCATAAAATACTTTGAATCCATGGGGAGCCAACGCCACAGATGGAAATTACAAATGATTGCAAGAGAAATACAGAATGCTGAAAAATTATTGGTGTCTGTGCATTTTCCAGTGCAGTCAGTAGAGGATTAGGAGCTGGGGACAGTGACAGGCTGGTGGCTTTCTTGATTCAGAACCTCCTCCCTGAGAGCCGCTGATGGCAATTGCTGAAGGAGGACATTCAAGAGAACGCTTCTGCAACATTTGTGGAATAGCTCATTCTCTCATAAGGAGAATTTATTTTGTCCATCTCATAGGATGCTCTCTTCTAAGGAGGAAAAATGCACTTAACAAATAACGAGCTGTTGAACACAAACTCCTGAAATGGTCTCTCCATGTTGCCTTTGTTATGTGAATTTTCTCCACTAAAACAAGGAATAATGCCGAATTTCACTTGTTTACTGAATTAAACTAGTCTTGTTGTTTGGAACCATCATTTACTTCTGTCTTGCCTGTCTGCTCAAGAGCACAAAGATTTACATCTTTATCTGGAAATGTTTATCCTTTCTAGCGTAATTATGAAGTGAAGGTGCTTATTAGACATGTCTAATCCCTTTGTCAATCTTGTCTTTTATTTTGAATGAGATTTTATGACAATACGGTTTTCAGCTTTATTTTCCATATTATAAAGACTTCTTGTGCTGGTTTTTTAAGATTTTGGCTTTTCCCATCTGTGCTGTGAGAAGGGGTGAGCAAAACATGGTGAAAAGTATTTACTTATTTTTTACTTCTGTTCCCAATTAGACAATGCTCTCTAGGAAAGCTGGCAGCGGCAGAGCTCCCTGGAGGAAGGGGGATTGTGTACTCCCTTTGCCGGCTGGTAGGCATGTTGGGAGGGGAGCAGCTTTGAGGAACTACAAGACATAGATGTGTGCCACTCAGAGACTGTGTTGGGGAGCAGGGAGCATCCCGGGGGGTGGTGAACGGGGTTTTGCAGGAGGGCTGGGTAGAGATTACTGAATATGTGATCGAGGAACTCCAAACCTCCAAAGGCACTGAATGTCAGGGGAGAGGGGGTATAAATTCTTCTATCTAGCCAATTTCCTTTGTGCTTTTCCCGCTTTTGAGGTAATTATCCTAGTTTCTATTCTCATGAAAAATGCCTTTTTTGACCTTAAAATCATTTTGGTCTTCTTTGGAGCATTCTGTACAGAGGAAGGTCAAAACATATTGCCTCAAAGCTCATGGAGTGCCATCGTATGTCCCTATCCAGACTGTCCTGGCATTCTATTTCTACCATGTGGCACAGTGTTCCTCCAATTCCCCAAGCCCAACCCTCAGTTTGGGGACTCGGAGCTGCGAACCGGGATGAGCTGAGGCTGAAGGCACAGCCTCAGCAGAGAGATGACCTCCAGTGGGGAACAGAGGAGAGAGCCAAGCGGTACCAGGTTTTTACAGAGGCGAGTATCACAGTTCATCTGCGACAGCCGCATGCCTACACATAATTGACAACACACGCTATTTAAAAATAAGCTTGTTTTTGCCTGTGTTTCTTGGTAGCAGACTTAAACATGTTAACAAGTAAAGCGGCTTTTCATGAGACTTCATCTGTCAGTACCAGGGAGCCTGTTTTGTATTCCCAGGATCCAGAGTACCTCTGAATAGCACATGTTTTCATCCTACTGTGCTTTTAGGGTAAGAGATAACATGTTAACAACTGAAACAGGCTGTAAAAATGAGGTGGAAATGGTGTCAGTGATGGGCAATCGCCCAGGTCACTAAAAGGAGAACTTCCTAATGTGATCTCAGCTAAGCATTGCACGGCTTTAAATCCCAGGGAGCATCTTCCTGTGAACTGGCCAGTATCACCTTATTCCGATTTCAAGGATCCTACCCACACAGGGAGATTGATTTCAGATGTAGCTACATTGATAAAGAGCTGTGACATTTATTTTTGAATTGATGGTGTGCAGTCAACATCAGTCCCAGCCATGTGAGAGTAAAGTGTCTTTTTGTCTGCAGATCTAAGGATGCTCCTATTCTCCATATTTTGTTAATTTGTTGGCAGGTTAAAAGCTTTGTGCAATCTGGGTAAGTGAAAAAGCTCTCATTTGCCACAACTCCTTTTGTTCATAGGAGGGTGAGTAATAGCAGAATAGTGGCCATCCTTTGGGGAAGATCGTCCAGGAGACCACTCCTCCTCTTCTTGCTGTTATTGACTCTCAGTAGCCTTCTTAAAAATCTATAGAGCTTACTCCAGCACTGACCTTGTCTAATCGTATTGATTGTTAGTAACTGAAGGCTAATTAGGAAGCAAGTTGCTATGGTAATTGTTGAGTCATACATATAAAGAGAAAATGCTACTAAAACCACTAGTGCGTGGTGACTATTAGCATAGTTAAACAAATTAAAAAATATAATTCATTCAGATTTATGCTGGAATTCAAATGAAGATACAATATGCAACAAGGAAGTTTTTCCCTTGCTACCTCATTTTCCTCTTTCATAGTCATTTTGTTCTTTTATTTGTTGTTGAGTGAGTTATGCATAATTGCAGGATTAAATGACAAAGTAGACTTTGGGTTGTTCTTCCCCCGACACCCCGCAGCCCACACAAAGTATGTGACAACAAGCTTCATGTGACAGGAGAATGACTGAGGTGAAGGGTAATAGGACTTGGAACTACCGAGATTTCTAGGTCACTTGTTCTTATCCAGTCCACATGTGTGTGAGGAATGGTTTATTTTCGCATGGGTAGGTTGATGGCTTGCGTACCAGGAGATGGTGATCTCAGCCCGTGCCCTCAGGAGATGGTGATTCATGGCAAGCTAGGGCTGCTGCAGCTGGCCATCAGCAGCAGCCTCTCTTGGCCAGGCTTTGAAATGGCTCTGCAGCAGAGCTGGTGTCTCGGTGGGTGACCACGCTCTGTTGCGGGGCACTATGGGAAGGTTGGATTGCTTTGGCTGCACTGTGCCTCATCTGTGGATAAATGGAAGATGTTGCCAGTCACATTTAGTTGATTCGTTTCACCTTATTTTTAACTAATGTGACCCAATGGAAAATCAAGAGCATTCTTCCCTGTTTAGTGGGGGTCTTCCTTCTCCTCCTTTGGCACCTTGCTAATTAGTCATGTCACGCACAAATCTTAGCTCTCCTAACGAGTCTCCATCTGCACATCTTTGAGGAGGAGGATATAGGAGCAGGCATCCTGTTGCTACCCTTCTCGACAGGTTGAATGATGAGGCAAAATGTATGTAGGAGAGTCACGGGACTGGATGGGAGATTGGAGTGTACTGAGTTCAGGTCATCTCCAAGTGACCATGAGTTTCTCTGCCCCTCTCAGTCTTCAGTGGGTGAATGTCCTTAAATTGACTTTAGCAACACATAAAGAAAAAAGTGAACAGAAAGGCAGCTCCTGTGTAGTATGAATCTCTTTTAACAGCTCTCATAAATAAATGGAGTATTATTTCTGTGGCTTCTTGGGACTTGTATGCTCCCAGCATTGCATTCATTTAACTGAAAATAAGGTATAAAATTGATTACTAAGAAGTGTGTGCCACTTAAAAGAGAAAAAAAAAAAACCCAAAACACCCCCCAAAGAGAGAAGCATGTTTAAATTTATTAGGATCAACTAAATCAGACTAAAATTACTTGAACAATGAAACTGAAACATCTGGTTTGGGGCTTTGTGTGGTCCTCAAGTTAAATAGGTGTCACTGACAAGTCCTGAGCCTGCCATTTTGAATGACCCACTTCACATTACCAGTAATTTAGTCCTCATGGAAAACACAAATAAAAAGCACTTGTCCTTAGCTGCTGCCTAATGTGTCTTCACCAAAAGATTCTGGCTGGACATAGGGCACAAAAATTCTCCTGGGGGATTTCATAAGCAGAGCCATCCTGCAAACCTATCTTCAAACTAATAAAAAGAATATAACAAAACCCTATTACCTTTGTGTAGAAGGAGGTGGTGTGTGCTGGTACTGCTGGTTGCTGTCTGTTTGCTGTGCCTTTCTGCATGTAAGGAAAATGCACTCCTGTCCAGGGATCCAGTCCAAATCTTTAGGGTATCTTCAAGATTAAACATCTTTCAGAGGAGCTCTGATCACGTTCACTAATACCTGTTATATTTGTTTATTCATTTTCCTCTGAAAATAATCCATAAACACATGTTTTGTTTTCAGTCTGATGGAAGAAACAATGTAGCAGTTGCCTTTTAGTTTTTAATTCAGTATTTAACATACTCAAAACATTCCTTTAAATCTGAGAACTAAATTGCTCTCACAGGATTGCCTTTGGGTGTGTGTACTTTTTTTGTCCTTTTGTGTATTGAGCTGTGTGCTGTCTAGAGACAGTATTTCTTTAAAATTACAGGAAAATATGCACTTCTCTAAAATGTAGAATTTGAATGCAAATACAGATCCAATATATTAAAACCAATTGATTTCCATGCCTTCTGCTGCAGAGCCTGAAATCTCCTTCAGTCTCAACTAAAGCAATGATAATAATCAGAAACGATGGATTCCATTTTCTTTTTTTTTAATTTTAAGTGTATTCCATCAACATGATTTTTCCAAATGGTAACTTTTTGTGGTTTGGGATCTCTCCAGGATTTGGTTTTTTTTCTTCTATCAGTATTTTTTCAAAATGTTTTACTGGAAACAAAAAAGGTTTTGTCAGGCTTGTGTACTGTGAAAACATTGTAAGTTCCAGTTTGTTTACATTAGTATAGGAAGACAGACAGAAAAATATTAAGTATATGCAATGCAGTACAGCAAAGGAATAGACACTGCAACTTCTAAGGAAAACATCCTTTTTTTTTATTCAAACCACGTTTCTTGTTCAGCCTCCTTGTTTAAGTGCTGTGGCTGGAGAGGAAGATTCTGCTTACTTTTCCCTTGATGAAGAAGGAAGAACTACTTCCAATAAGGTTTTTTACATCATCTCTAGCTCAAACTTCTTCCTATGTCCCCAGTTGTTACGACCCAGGATAGTGTGGAGAAAAAGGGCTCCCAAGGAGATCACAGTGCTCTTACATAGGAGAAACAGGTCATTCCCCAGTGGCCAGGAGTTGCCTTTGGATCCTCAAGGGTTTTGCCTCCTTCCTACGGAGATTCCTCTGGGGGAATCAGTACTGAGGGTTCCCGATTGAAGGGCTGAGCCCAGTCTGAGGACTTTCTTATTTAAGCACTACAACAGCAGGAAGCCTTTGTTTGCCTGGAGCTTCAACCAGCCTGAGTGCAGTGTTATAGATCTGTCAGGAGCCCTTGGTGGCATAAATGAGCAACTTCCTCATCAATGGGGTTAGATCTGCAGAAAGGTTGCTGCTCACTGATATTAGTGAGTAAGCACCATTTTGTTGCCGTGGGTCTATTATTTTAATTGCTGCTGTTAGAATATTGTGTGTTCACAAACATAAACATAGAAACACGTTAATAGATTGGATTTTGGACCAAGTTTTATGACATATTCCCTTCCCCCTATTAAGAATCATAGAATGATTTGAGTTGGAAGGGACCTTAAAGATCAT
>JAOXNO010000024.1:10511190-10523490 GCA_028565335.1 Limnodromus scolopaceus
GCCTGGCCTTGAACATCTCCAGGGATGGGGCAGCCACAGCTTCTCTGGGCAACCTGTTCCAGTGCCTCACCACTCTCACAGGAAAGAGTTTCTTCCTGATACCTCATCAAAATCTCCCCTCATTCAATTTAAAACCATTGCTCCTCACCCTATCTCTCCCCTCCTTGATGAAGAGTACCTCTCCATCTCTTCTGTAGCCCCCTTTAGGTACTGGAAGGGGCTCTAAGGTCTTCCCAGAGCCTTTTCTTCTCCAGGCTGAAGAATCCAAACTCTCTCAGCCTGTCATCATAGGAGAGGTAAGACTTTCTTACCTGTGTACAGTCTTGCAGTGTTTGTGGGTGAAGAGGGTTAGTTCTGTCAGGGAAACTCATGTGGAAGCATGTGATTTCCCAGGGTTTCCTAGTGGAGATCTGTTCAGTTATTTGTCAAATAAGACTCTAGATGTATTGAAACAGGCTCCTCTTTGTTGCCGTTAGCCACTTGGCAAAAGGGTTAGGGGTTGTATGCAATTCCCATGTTTGTATAGTATGGCATTTCTGCATCCTCCAATATAGAACTTGAAGATTTGGGCTTAATGGTAGGGTTTTTTTCTGCTTATGATAGCACAGTATCACAATCAGATAAATAACCCTCATTGCACACTTGTTTTGTAAAACTTTTGACTCAGTAACTTCTTGCTGGTGCTTACGTTTTCTCTGGCAGTCTGCTATAAGGCAGAGGTTTGGTTTTAACTTTGGAAGCATAAAAGAAGATCCCTTTCCTTGGTAGGTTCTATCTGAGGGCCCCAATCATGCAAATATTTATGCAGTAAGGTTTTGGCTGAGCCTGGAGCCAAAGCTCAGGGATAAGAGTTTGTAGGGTAAAGGCCTCAGTTAGACACAACCCACAAGAGCAGCAAGTATTTTTTATGGAAGGGAATATGAATGCAAATAGAAAAGAGGACAGCAGGAAATCTCTGTGCTGGAAAAAGGTATTTCACAGGGAGACTGTAACAATGAATAAGAGAAACCTAAATCCCTTCAGGAGGGTATTTGAAAGATGCAGTGAATGGTGCTAGCAGCTGGAAGATAATGTCTGTGTTCGTAATTGTGTTTAACATTAGGCAATGCTAATATTTTTCTCATGATGGGTCGCGTCATGGAGTCTGATTTTCACTGAAGTGGGTGTAACATCCTGCATGATTTGCTCTGGTGAATACTCAGAGCCCTCTCATAAACCTGGGAAGGTTTTAAATGCCAGAACTGAGGAGTAAGATGGATTTCTTTTCAATTTTCCCTCTTAGCTAAAAAGTTTAATTGCGTGTCTGTGAGGAGCTTGCTATTCTGGATCTTCCCATTTCTGTAATGCATTGGAGTTACTAATGACCTGTCCTCTAGAGGCATCTCTTGTGCATGTGTGCTTCCTTAAAGCGTTTCAGAGCTGTCTGTTGAAGTGTTTGGGAACATCTGTTTCAAGATGGTCTATTTGGAAAGGCTGTCACTAGACTTTGGGTCCTGGAAGCCACATGTTCTCCCTCTCCAAGACAGTTTGCCTGTCGATTCTCCTCAGAAATTATTTTCCCCTTTTCCTCATTCAACTGCTCTCCTGAGTCATTATCCCAAATGTAATCTCCTCATCTGCCTGGGTCATCTTTATAAAACTCTTCATCATTAGCTGGCTATCAGAGCCAACAGAGAAGTAATAAAAGATAAGTGGCAATAAATGCTGCTGGCCCATTTCTGTGGAAGGAGTTATGATGTGGGCATGAAGCTTGTGTCAGCATCTCTGAACAAGGAGATCCCTTCCTCAGCTGAATAACCATCTTTGTCTGCCAGTGTGGCCTCAAGATCCTCTGGAGCCCATCTGAGAAGAGAAAACTGGTGGGAGGAGAGGGGGGGGATCTGATCAATACTTATAAGTACTTAAACAGTAGGAGTCAGGATGATGGGGCCAGTCTTTTTTCAGTGGTGCCCAGTGGGCAAGAGGTAATGGGCACAAACTTGAACACAGGAAGTTCTATCTCAACATGAGGGGGAACTTCTTTCCTTTGAGAGTGGCAGAGCACTGGAAGAGGCTGCCCAGAGAGGTGGTGGAGTCTCCATCTCTGGAGACATTCAAAACCTGCCTGGACAACCTGCTCTGGGTGACCCTGCTCTGGCAGGGGGGTTTGACTAGTTGATTTCCAGAGGTCCCTTCCAACCCCATATAATTCTGTGATTCTGGGTCTGAGAAGAAAGTGCCATTGCTAGGGTGGGTGTTTTTATTTTAGAGACCTTCTTCTGCCTTCCCTACAAGCTTTCATAGTCAAAGGTAAAATTCAGTGATGCCTGAATGCAAGGGGCTGCGGGTACGTCTGCCTCGGCGGCTGAGGGCACCGGGTTACAAACACCACTTCTCTGGGCTGCCTGCACGGGGCCAGCATTTCTGCAGAAAGCTGTCGTTTCCTCCAAAGACCCGGTCCTTGCTTGTTTGACTTTACAAAGCTTCACGCGCTTTCAGCTTTGCTGGCAGTAAACTAAAACTAGTATAATACATCTCCTCAGTGCTCGAGTATGAGGAGGTATCTACCCTCCCAAACTGTACTGATTATAAAATCAATTCTTATAATGATGTGGCTTCTGCTGTCGGATCTGGTCGTTATCAGTTCCAATTCTGCAGACTAATCGCGTGCTTTTTCAGATTAGAGAGACCAATTTAAAACCGTTACATGGACAATTAATTTGATGCAACCAAACTCTCAACAGACTTTCATCTCTGGATTGCTGGCATGGTGCTAAAGCACCGATAGAAATAAAATCCCCTTTGCTTCCGTCTGCTGTGTGGAAATTTGCATTTTATTTTTCCCATGCCTGCATTGATTTATTTGAGAATATGGTGTCATGCCCTTTGGAGAAGGCAGGAAGACACAGTATTGGTGCCTCCTGATAATCTCCTTCAAAGACTTACGTATGCACTATTTTTCTTTAAGTGTGAAATCACTGTTAATACTCAGTTAATTAAATGGGTATCCCACTTATTTAGTCAGGTCAGTACAACACATGTGTATATCTTGAGCAGAGAGATGATGAGAAGAGTCGGTGCTTGAGTTCCTTTTTGAAATGTCAATAACTGCTAAGATATATTAGCCTGTAACTCCCTGGTGTTCGATAAATCATGGTAGGGAGACAAGTTTTTCATGTTCACAAGGAAAGTGGCAGGAGAAAGTGTCAACTATCTATTTTTAAAAGGTCAAAAGTCTCTATTACTTTTAAGAAAAATAGCTTTTCTTTTGTAACCTGTTTAAATCAATGTAGTAGCATTTTGTTGTCACTTTAGAGGGAAGTTTTCAAAAGGAGATTTCAGACTGGCTTGTTTCTGATCAGACTGAAAGGAATAAGAGCTCCTCCATCTACGACATGGAAAGAGAGGTAGCCAGGTGTTTAATTTTTCAGTTCAGACACATGGCAAGCTCTTCCTGGGGGTGCTCACCTGGTGAATGCTGGGCAGGATTGCCCATGTGACACCACGCTTAAGGCTAATTCCTTCCTCAGCTTGACATAAATTGTGGCATCAGTCAAACCAGGCAAATTGCTCAAAAGAGTATTTATATTTAAAGAAAAGGGGAGAAAGATTACAATTTTTGGCCCTCTTTTTCCTTCTCTTAAATCAATGCAAAGCTATTGATTTGTTGCAGTGCAGAGATCCCAGTGAGGCCGCTTGCTCTGGGAATCAGCACCTGACACCTCCAGTATTGCTGCTAATTGCAGGTACCTACGGAGTGGAAAAAATTGCTCACAGGAATCCACAGCCTCAAAGGCTGAGGATAAAAGGCCAAAAGGCCCAATTGTGATGTATCGCAGGAAATATGAGGTGACCGGATTAAACATATAGCCCATGTACATACCTGCTCTGGAGGGGAATTTAAGGAAAAGCTTGCAAGGGGTGGGTCACACCCAGCACTACAGAGGAGGGCAGCGTGGGTGGAGAGGGAGGAAATCCTCCCCTTCACACCATGTTCCATGTCTGCAGGCACCAAACAAGTGCCTGAGAAACCTCGATGCACAGGGCAGCCCCCTCCGCTAGTCTGCCATGAGGAGATGAAATGCAGAAATCCACAAATCCTGCATTTAGTGTGGCTGTCACACAGCCAAGCCCACCAAGTGGGCACCAGTTACTCCATGCTCTTCCTGCTGCTGGTGTTACAAGGTCTTCCTGCTCAACAGCATATGTCCCTGGGCACAGTGCAAGGGACTTTTGCTGTCATCTGCTTCTAAGCTGGTCTCCTGCCATGCATATTCTTTGCTCATCTTTTGACACAAGTTTCCACTTACTCATCTGTGCTAAACTTCTATATCTGTATATACACGCATGCACGTACACACGTATTTGTTTTAAATAGCTGCATTTCCTAGCAGGGGAAAAATGGCCCTGTCCTTGTCTGTGTGCCCTGCTCTGATCCTGAAAGGAATTCTTATCATAAAAGACATAAATGTCCGGTCTTTTATTCTTTCATTATTTTGAAATGTGAGACCACTTGGCTGCAAGACCATTAGTTTGTGAGTTTAATACAGTCTTCCTTTTGCTGTGAGACTTTTGATTAGTCTAAGAGACTTTTTGTTTAGAGGACTACAAAGAAACTGCCGTGAACTATAAATTCCTTGCAATAGAATTGTTTAAAAGGCCATTTCAATGTATCTTGATTTTTATGGGTCGCACTTTGAGTGCAACTGGTTTGAAGAGGAACACTTCTAACGCGTCATGCTGGGCTCTGTCACGGATGTCATGAAGACGTACCCCCAGCCCTGCCTTGGGGCAGCTTTGCAGGCGCGTTAAACCAAGCCTAGTTTGGTTTAACAGCAGCACAAGCAGCACCTTCCTCCTACTCTTCGTTTTCTGTCTCTCTCCCAGCTGTCACTGGCTCTGGCTGTCGCACACGGAAATGCTGCACTGCAGCCAGTTGCTTGTGAAGGGGTAATAATGATTACAGTTCGTTATGGTAGTGGCAAATGAGAGGAAATTTCTTAGTCATGTGATATTGTCACACATTAAAATCTTAACGTTCTCTTTGAAGAAAAAATGAAAACAAACATCCTTTGTGCCTTCATAAAACATTTTTACGGAATAGTTTTTCCTCTTTTAGGTTGTGTTTGAGTCAACAATTTATTGCTTTTTCAAGATCGCTGTTGATTTCAATAGAGCTGTGCATGCAGTGGAAACTAAGCTTAGCAGACACCCAGGCGCTTTGCAACCACTCGATGGTTTGGGGGTTTGGTTTTTTTTTTTTAAGAAATTGCCCCTGATTGTTTTGCATGCCATCTATTCAAAGGCTTGCAGGCATCAGAAATGATGCTCAGATTGCCATCTGGATTTGCTGTGATAGCTAGCAGTAGAGCTAATAGTATCATTCATTACAAACAAACAATGTAATAACAGTCCCATCTTCTCTCGTGATGACATATAATAAGATATGCATTATGAGCAATCATCTATTTGTGTGTATTTATTCTGTAAGACAAATCACTTGCACAAATACTAGCCCGTAATCCCCTTTTTCTGTTTGTAGCTGCTGCTGCAGGTATTATTTGCTCTCCTCTACGGAGGATCTGAGTCTACTGAGTGGGTCATTTAATTGAGCAGCAGTGGTTTGTACTTTCAATGCTAGAAAGAACCTGTATCCAAGATAGTGTTCTTTTGGTTATCCCTGAGCAGGGCATGCATTTTTTGGCAGGTATGAATAAATTCACACAAATTATGCAACCAAAACCCAGAGTAGCGCTGCCTGTTCTTCATAGTGTGTGACTGATCTCCTAAACTGAATGTTTTTTTATTAATTTGTCCTTCTTACCTGAATGACAGCCTGCAACAGGTATATGGACACCCCAGGGGCCGGGAATAGCAATGGCCACCTGTCAGAAAATAGCACTTCGGTGCTGTAAACTGTGATTCATCTGCGAAGAACGATGATGAGTAAGGTCAGCACCACCAGGGCTTCCTGAAGAGAGTGTAGCAGAGGATGCACAGTTCATTGTGGGGGACAGAGGCTTTGTCCTTTTCCCTCACCCCCCGCGATCCTCTGAACACAGAGGAAGGACGGAGCCCAACACCGGCAGCCCAACTGCCTTCTGCCATTGACGAATTTTCCTTTTTGTTCCCTTTTTGTCTTGAGAGGCTTATAACAACGGCTGCAGTAGTTGTTTGCTTGAGATGGGAGACAGCAAAAGTAATTTTAAATGGACATATTTTCATTACTTGTTAAAAAAAGAAATGGCTGTCACCTCTGTAACTGTGAATGATAATAGTAGAATTAAAACCAAGACATTCCCCAAATCTCTGAAACACCTCCCTCATGAGTGCTATTTAATTCTTTGAAAAACTTGATCTTCTGAAAACTTAATCTTTAAAAACATAATCTTGTAAAAACAGTCTAGAGATTCCTATCTTCCTACTTTTCTTTCATTCCTCCCTTAACCCTGCATTCTCCAAGCTTTCCACATTGTTGGTGCCCACTCATGCCCTACTTCCATCAGATCTGTATCTTCCATTTCTCAAACTGAAACAAAGGCCAGAACCCATCCCACTCTTAGGAAGGCAAAACACTCTCTTGATGCAGAAACATTTGGTTTTCAGCATTCCATTAAAAGAGGTATATCATCCAAGTTGTTCCAAAGTTAGATAGCAGATTGGATCATAAAAAATTATTACCCTCAACAGCCCTATCTGTCAGGTGAGGTCACCATGGTATTGTGGCTTCTTAATACACTTTTATTTTTCCTGTATAAGGCCAACAAATCTGCAACGTTTTTCCCCCAGATGTTTAGTGGCATAAAATCTCTTCTGGCTAAATGGATTTGTTGATATTAAATGTTCTGCCTTTTCTGTGAATTTTTTTTTTCTAGACAACTGATTTTTAGATTGTGGGGAATGGCTGCTGACTGTTCAAAAAGAGCACATGCGAAACCAGACCGAATCTTACAAGTCTGAGACACCTCCCACGTTGTTAAATCCTCTAGTCTGTAGTTAAGCAAGTGAGTTGTACTGTCATGTAAATACGGCACAGGGGGTGATTGCTTCTACCATATATACCTTATAATGCATTATTTTTTAAGAAAACGGGAATATAATAAAAAAGTCTTTGAAACATCCCTTGCGATGGCTGTGTACCTTGCACAGCACGAAGGAATCCTAGTCTCAGCCAAAGCATTTTGTTGCTGCTGAAACCTAAATAATAAAGAGGAATATGCTCACATGTGAGCTGGTGGTTCAGCACTGATAAATCAAACCCAGTTGTCATTGCACCCTACCGAGCACCTGTTGTCAGTCCTCAGGTACTTTTATTTTCTTGTTCTCCGGTCAGTTTAGAGCTCCCAAAGCAGAGGAGGGTTGGATTTCTTCTGTAAAAATTTTTGAAGAAAGAGGAGGGAGAGCTTCTTTTTAAGCTAAAAAATATCAAACCACTGAGGCATTTTTTAAAGCAGAAAAGGTCAGATGAACAACTTCGCTTCTTTTGCAAGCCTTTTGTTTGTCTTAAATGGATGGGTAATTTGTCAGGTATGGTTCAGTTGTTACTCAGAAGGAAGTGGAAAATTTTTTATATTACTTGTAATAATTTTTGCGATTATTTTTTTTGACTGTGCACCTATTGTTACAATCTGTTGTTTTACCTCAAGCCTGTTTGACTCTATTTGCAGCCATAATTATTTCAAAAGAACAAGATATCCAGGAACAAGTGCTGGCCAGTTTACAATCTGACTAATTATCAAAGGTTTCATTCCAAAGATGTGTGCTATCTTTACTTTGATTTTCCTGCTCACTGGCAGCATAAGGGATGTAATTGGGCATTAATTGTGTAGAGCAGAGATCAAATAGGGTTTTCTCCAAGGTATGGAAGACTTCTTCGTATCTGTGGTCTCCAGCTTCTGTTAATAAGGATGTATCTGCTCGTGGCTTAAGACAGCAGTATATCCTACTGCTGAAGTTGTGTCCTATTTCTTGGGAACTTTTTAGCTGTATTCTCTGTTTCGGTGGTCTTTCACCCTCTCTTTTCTTCACTGATTTAAAAGCCTTCATTAAATCTCTTACGAGTAATTAGCGATGTCAGAGATCCAGTTGCCGATGATGGTTGGGCTCTGCCTTCTAATACACAGGGAATGGTGACAGCAGGAGGTGCAGGACTGCCATTACAGATACAGACTTCAGCCTCAGAAGGTGCCTTTTCCTGACTGTTGGTGATTGCCTTGGTGGCAGCTCAGCAGTGCCTCTGGGGCCTGTTTTCTTATCTGATATCCACCTTGGTTTTAGAACTGATCAGCAATCTTGGAAGAAGTTCCAAGTGAATTTTTCACTTGTCCATTCTCTGCTTCACCTTTTTATTGATAGCATGGCTTGAAATATCTTGACTTCTAAATTATTTTTCAGAGAGATCTCACAGAATGATGCCTTGGAGGTCATAGAAGCAAATGTGTTTTCCAACCTTCCCAAACTACATGAAGTGTAAGTAATGAGCAATCTAAATTCAAAGGAGCCAATTATAAAGATTCATTATAGGTGCGTATCAAAGGTTTTGCAGTTTGGCTCAGGTAAGCTCTGAAGAATTCATAGTGATACAGGAACATTTGAAATCGCCCTTTGTCTTTTCCACCTTCTTAGCAAAGTGTCTTTCATTCCCTGGTCAGCCTGAAACTTATCCTCAAACCACTGCCAATATCAAAAGGTGGTGGGGTCTGCCTGTCTGTTGTAGGCTGCTCTTTGAAATGGTGCAGATCTTCTGCTGTCAAAAAAAATATATCTCAGTGTATAGTAGCACTACATCCTGTGGCAATCAGAGATATTTTAAGATCAATATATTGATACATTTCCTCTGATGTTTCATTTTCTCTTTGCAGAAGAATTGAGAAAGCCAACAACCTCGTGTACATTGATCAAGATGCCTTCCAACACCTTCCAAGCCTCAGATATTTGTAAGATCTTTTGTTCTTTGCAAATACTATACTCATTTTGAATGATACAGATGTTTTCTGTCTAACTCGCGCTGAGCGTTTTCAATGATAAGACAAGATAATGTCCCCTCTTCCCCCACTAGTTACACATTGTCGATCCACAGTTTCATCCCCAGACCTGCACGCAGTCCTCAGAAAAGCTGAAGATAATGTCCTCCATGGAGAAGCCCCACACGTAAAATCCTTGAACCTTTCTAAGCAGAAGGTTGAAACTGGGTGACAAGAAAAAGAGCTGGGCCTTTTTTATGTCTATACAAACAGGTTTAGATTTAAAGTCTTTGGGACAAGATCTCTCTCATCTGCCTTTGCTATGGCTCTGCCTCTGTTATGCTTTGTACATGTGGCTTTAAGCATTCTCATTCTCTTTTCCTTAGCAATGGTAGTGCTATAGCAGTGGTTTTCATTAACACTTGATGTGAGATGATTAAAACCTTAGAATATAAATGTATGGATGTATGGTATAGCTTTATTTCATTAGCTAGCCCAATCAAGACTGTCACTTGCACAACTGTGGTTGTCACATCTGCTCCCATGGGGTTGCCATCACAATTCAGTGATAATTGAATCCATCCTTAAAATAAACTGTTACCCAAAAATATTTTCACAGCTTTTAGTGCATGATCTTGACGTGACTAATAATCTCTCCTGTGCACTAGAAGTCCAATGAACTTTGTTTAACAGTAATTGTTTATAATGGCTGTAGGTTAAATAAGCTCCCTCCATGCTCTTTACTGATCAATTGCATATAGACCCAGCAGGATGTCAGCTTAACTTTTAAATGCCCATCCACCTGTAACCATGTTTTCCTTACTAAAACAAGAAACCTTACTCATTCAAAAGAGCCTGATGAGGATTTCTACATTTGAGTACATAAGAGTAAGTGCTTAATTGTCTAGTCAGGTATTTCTTAAAGATGGGATGAAATCAGGTCAGTGTTCTAATAAGTATAGCCCCCAGTAAGCTAATGAGTGTTTAAGGTCTCTGAAAGTCACTAGCATCTGATGGGTTCTGGGCTCAAAAATGCCAAGAGGCATTGGTTTTAATTTGAATTTTAAGATTTGAGAGTTAAGGTTTGCACTTTAAGAGATAAGGTGTATTTTAGCAGTACACAAACCATAATTCAAATCCTCATTGAACAGAAGCATGTCGTTCTAGTTAGGGTAGGATTGTCATTCTCTCCAGTGTTTTTACCAATATCTGTTTTATCAAATTCACCAGGCACCTTGACAAACTTTAAATTTAAATTAAATTTATTTTTAAATTAAATTTAAACTGAAATGCAGATTTTCCATTGGCAGCAGGGAAATAAATCTTTAAATTTGTGTCCTCCTTTAAATAAGGAGGAGAAGTCATATGCCTTTTCCCTTTGGTTTCAAACCTGAGTCATTCAGCAGTTACTGCTGTCTTCGAGTAATTCTGGCTACCTATGAGCAAAACCACAGCATTTGTTTACCCCATGTAAAATCCCCAGAACAAGCTGCTACGGGTAGTACAGTTGTCAGAGGCATAGGGGGAGAGAAAGAATGAGAGCACATTAGTCTCAAACAAAATGGAAGAAAAGCGAACACAGTAATGAACACACTAATTTGAGTGATTTTTTTAAAATGTGGGATGCACCAATTTTAGGTCATGAGGAAAAGGCAAAACCCCACTTTAGACATCTGAAGTTAACAGAAGTTTTCCTCTTAAGATTAGTGGACGCTCCCTCTTCTGAGCATTTGTCATTGCACACCCCCATATACGCTGACTCCAACATTCAGACATGCTACCTGTGTTAAAATTCAGCTGCAGCAGCTCTACTATGACCTATGAAAGCAACAGATTAAAAATATAGAGTATTGTTTGTCTAACTAACCATTCCTTACTCCTCTTTAGCAAGATCTACTCACTAGCTGAAATTAGAGGAAAATATATTTTGGTACTTTTTAAGGTTTTCTCTCTTGTGGGTACACAGGACTGAAAGACACTCTCCAGACCACTGTGTCCTGTTTCTTACTGGCTCCACTCCGTGTATCCCATTAATTAAGTGCTTTATTGACATTCTTGTTCTCCACTGTTCCCTGCTTTTTCTCTTTTTTCCAGGGGAGGCTTTTCCATAAATTCAATGATTTGGTGACTAGAAAATTTGCTCTAATTTTATTTGTGGCCAATTAATTCACATTCATTCCTGTGCAAAAGCTTTTCTCTTATTTAAATTATTAAAATCTGTCTTTGGTGTTACTCCACTAAAGGACTTAAGCTGCATCCCCTCTGTGCTGTAATTTTAGGAGACAAGAACCCCTTCCCCAGCATGATTATAAACAGTAGAAAAGGTGCAGGCTGAACAGATGAATGTGTCTTTACTGCTAATGGCAAGGTTTGAGGTAGCTTTGCTGGGGGTATAAATCAGTGCAACACCTTTGGCTTCAGAGGAGCTACATCAATTCACACCACAGGGGTCAGGAGCAGGACGTGAAGTCCATGTAGGAGACTTCCACGTAGCTGGGTGTGATGGTGAGTTACACCATGCTTGGGTCGCTCTCTCTAGGTACAGTCGTACTTTCGTGCTGTCTCTTGGCACGTTTCTGTAGGAAAGACTGCCATTTTCTCCATCGCTTTGTTTCACTCACTGGTGCTTGCCCTTTTAGAACCACCCACCCTCCACTCCACCCCACCTTGAAAAGGCAGAGAGTTTTACTGTCGGAAAGAATAGAATAACTTAATGAGAAAGCAGAAACCTTGATGTTAGGCTGCAAAATGGCAGTTGTAAAAGGTAACCCAGTCCTGGTATTCACCTTCCTGTGACATACAAGGAAGGGTCAATTAGTGAAAAAGTAAGGCAAGATGCTGAGGGGACTTAATGGATTGATGGTTTCTATGTTCAGTTTTGGGCTCTTTTGTTGTGTGTTTTGGTATTTTTTATACAATACAGAAATAAAAGGTTGTAAAGATGTGGGACTAGAGTTTAAAATAATTAAGAAAAGGGTTAAGCATCAATGTAGATAGAAACACTATCAGTAGCTATTTGAGAAATGATAAAATTTTCAGGTCATGAAGGGAAACTAACAAACCTTTGTACATCACAGCCTAATTCTTCCATTAACTGCTGGAAGTTAGGAAGGAATAGCAAGTGGTTTCGTAAATACCTTGACACTAAACAGATTAGAAGATTCTGTCCAAACATACACAGGGTTGTGTGTGAGTGGGAAAGCAAACCCAATACTGGTCCCACTGGGATGCACTCTTGTTGCTCACGTGGTGTATTTTCTCCCCAGCTGGGTTCCGTGCCAGGGTCCTGCACTTCGGTCACAACAACCCCAGGCAGCGCTACAGGCTGGGGGCAGAGTGGCTGGAGAGCTGCTTGGCA
>JAOXNO010000024.1:10529616-10544130 GCA_028565335.1 Limnodromus scolopaceus
AGGGATGGGGCAGCCACAGCTTCTCTGGGCAACCTCTTCCAGTGTCTCACCACCCTCACAGGGAAGAATTTCTTCCTGATATCTAGTCTAAATTTCCCCTCTTTCAGTTTAAAGCTACAGAAGATTTCAAGCTGCAGAAACATGAATCCTGCAATTGTCTTTGTAATGGACGTTAATATAAATAAAAATATAGAAATAGATATATTATACAATATATATGTAATTTATATTATATATATTTATATATAATATAAATAGAAAACATAGAGAGGGGTGACTGAATATAGTATACACACACATATAAGATAAATAATTTTTTGTAATACACTTCACATACGTAATTCTATGAACTGTAGTTCAGGGTTCCCAGAAACCATCATGCAAATACAACAGGTACGGAGCTATAGAGCCTTTCTCCTGTATACCTTTATGTTTATCATCAGACTTACATAG
This sequence comes from Limnodromus scolopaceus, assembly GCA_028565335.1. Classification (NCBI taxonomy): domain Eukaryota; kingdom Metazoa; phylum Chordata; class Aves; order Charadriiformes; family Scolopacidae; genus Limnodromus; species Limnodromus scolopaceus. Next base: position 10,530,070 of record JAOXNO010000024.1, read on the forward strand.
ACTTGAATTATTGTGTCCTAGTGAGCAAGAGCTTGGTGGGTTTTTTCATGTGAAACTCCTCGCTTTCCTGTCAGAATAAGTAGGCCCTGATACTTCTTGAGTCTCAAACTAGACCTTTGTTCAAACCCTAAGGGCCCACTAAGGTCAATAAAAAAATTCTCATTGGCTTCAGCCTTGTGGGTTGAGATAAAGACAATTCAATTAGAACAGTAATGGAAGAGGAAAATAATAATAATAAGAAGAAGAATTGTAAAAGAATATACAAAATTAAGTGATAGCACACAAGTTGCTCTCACCACCCAGTGATTGATTGCTCATCCCATCCCAAGCAGTGAAGGTGGGTTTCTGCCCCTGCCGGCCAACCCCCATTTATATACTGAGCATGACATCTGTGGTATGGAATATTCCTTTGGCCAGTTTGTCTTGTCTATGCTCCCTCTCAGCTTCTACAGGGAGCTGGAAAAGTCCTTGGCAAATATGAACATCGCTTAGCAACAGCTAAAACAATATGTGTTACCAGCATTATTTTCATACTAAATCCAAACCAAGCAGCTACTATAAAGAAAATTAACTCTATCCCAGATGAAACCAGGGCAATGGGTGCCGCACTCCCTTCTTATTCCTGCTGACCTCAGTTGGCAGAATGAGGCTTCTGTGTAAGTGTCACTTAATGCAGAGTTGTGATCGTATTCAACTGTCAGCATGAGATAATTTTGGAATCGTGCTTAATTCCAAGCTTTGCAGATAATTCATTTTGTTCCATGCTTTCCAACAGAAACAGCATGAAAACAACCATATCCCCAGTCTAAATTATGAGTAATACTGTTTAACTTCTTTGAGTTCTATTTTGAGCAAGCAACAGAACGTATATCTGCCATTCCTTTTTTCCTATCAGTCAAAAATGCTGAAAGAAGTGAAATGCCTACTTGTCAGTTCAACAAACTGCATTGACAGGGGTCCCGCGCCTTAAGTTCTTAAGCACATACTAAGCTTCTAAGCAACCCCATTGACATCGGGAGGGGAATTATTTGTGGGCTGGTGGGTACCCTGCTGAATCAGGCCAAAAAGGCTAATGGCTTTTCCTTCTGGATGGGAGGCTGTGAGAAGGGGTGGCCTTGCCACCCCTCAGCTTGCAATTTCTGGGCAATATGTTTGCTGGACCACCTGTTTCATCGGCCGTGGGATTATAAGACCTGGCTGGGCTTTCATGCATTTTAATAACTTCAGCCTATTTGGGAGGAAAGTATGGGGGTGTTGGAAATGTTTCGCTCCAGCCTTTTTTACCAGGAAGGTTTGTGCTCCGCAGACAAAATGTCTTAAAAACTTATGTCTCTGCCTGTAATAGTTTCTCAGATTGAATATAAGGAAAAATACTGTGTTTGAAATAGCATATCCTGTTGGAAGGTTCACAGAGGTACCAAAAGGTGTAATTTCTGTTGTATTTTATTTTTCAGAGATATTCAAGACAATATCAATATACGTACAATTGAAAAAAATTCATTCACAGGCCTGAGTTCTGAAAGTGTGATTCTGTGAGTAAGACACAGCAAATCCATTATTCTCCTTGTAAACTCATTTATTCTCCAGAATAGGGTCAAGGAAACCAGGGGATGGGCATTATTTCCTACCCTTCCAAATTCAAATTAAGGTTTTAGACTTCTCCCCTGCCCGTGAATTCTCTGTATTCTGTTTCCCTGCCATGAAAAATGAATGCTTTTGTGGTTTTCTGCTGTATTCTAATCCTGCTCTTTATTTTAGTAGCGCAGCATAGAGCAAAATTTAGTAATTACTGGTGCCAAGGTTAAACATATTCCACCTACAGCAACAGTTCCATGTGGTACAAATTGTGTTCAGAAAGATGGCATGACTCATAAATATTTACAGTCAGACACATCATTCAAAGACATTTATTACTCTGGCAAAATATATGTAGATGTTGTGGGAATACAGTGTATTTGTACACAATGTTAGTGCATTGATACAGGCCGGTTCGCGGTGCAGTTTCAAGCTGCGTGGTTAGACGACTCTGCATTTGATTTTAGAGTCATATATTTTAATGAACTATCTGGCTTCTTTGATCCTTTCTGTTGGTGTATCAAAATGTGCTGTTCGCTTGCTGACAAGCTGCCTTCGTTTCACCTAGCCAGTGGCCAGACTGGAAAAAATTCCCCACTCTGTGTGTGCAGTTTACCTCGCATACCGAAGCAGACAAGCAGGATCTGATTGACTGACTGGGCTCACGTTGATTTTGGTGGGAGCAAGGTCAGACCATCAATATTTGAAGAGAGGCCAGTAATAAGTCACTTAGCTGCTATCTCTCCTTTTTCTCCGTCAGTTATGCACAACGTCTGTCTACATCAAGTTCCCTGAAGTTTTAAACACACACCTGTTTTTCTCAAATATGTATTCAAGTCATGATACCCCAAATGCACTGGTTTATCTTTTCTCCTGTGATAATAATATTTAATACTCAGGTGGGACTTTGTATTTTCAGAGCACTGAGAAACAAGTACTGCATTTGTTTCCATAATACTGCTAAGGCATGAGATAAAAATCCCAGATTTTTACTGTGATTTGACCTCTCTGTGCCACTTGAGCAGCATGAAATTGGCTTCCCCTCTCTCCCCAGGACATCCCATTGCATGAGTGTTGAAGGATAGTCCTCTCTGAGGACTTAAGGCTGCTGGTTTGCTAGCAAAATTGGTCTGGATGGGGAGATATCGTGTCCTCTTCCAGCTGCTTTGCCCTGCCTGCTGCAACAGCCCCGTTGCCATGGGCTCCCCTCAACCACCAGCATCTGCAGGAGCCTCACGAGCTGTGCAAGGGGACCTGGCCACCACCCACCTGTTCAGATGAAGTTGTGACTCTGCTGTAGTTCTCCCTTGGGACAGAGGCCCCATGTGCTTTTTGAGAGTCCCTGATTAGGTTTTTGTTGTGCTGTGATGCACTTGCCTCATTTTAGACCCAGATTTGCTGGTTTTCTATACAAAACTGAAGCCACTGTGCAATGCAATAGAAAGTTAGGGCTGCAGCAACACCATTTTGTGAAACCAGGCATGTCAAGATGGCATTAGAAACACTTAGGACCCTCTGAGCCCCCACATTCTGGAGAGACACAATTTTAGCAGGTTTAGCTGTGGCAGGCTCCAAGCACATTTAAGTCAGTAATTTGGATTGCATCTGATATTACACTACACATGGGATCAGCACAGACTGGAACTGTGGATACATTTAGTAAAAAAATGCTAGAAATTTATGGAAGAACTTCACCTTGTTTCCAGGTCCATATGCCACTTAGAGCCTAAGATAGAGCTTTCCTGCCCTAAAATAGGCTATAAATAGTACCTCAGGGCCAGTGGCCTCCTGCACCGGGTGAATTCTAAAGTGTGTTTTACAGTGATGTGGTGACTCACCAGGGTGAGTAAAAGCCACTATGTCCAAGCTCTGAATCTTTGCCTCCATTGTCACTTGCTGCTAGCGTAAGAGCTAGTGGAATCGGTAAGGATGCTCGTTGAAGTGAGGGGAGAAGAGAAACTTGTCTATATGTAGTATAATGAGGTCCTGGGATTTAGGTAACATTTTTTTTATGCTCTTTTTTACCACTTGAATGCAATTAGACAGGTGACAGGAATGTATAGTCCACACTGTATGGCAACAGTGGCTCTGATTATATGACCTCAGTATCTCATTGCATTAGCATCATGTTCGGTGAGAGAATGCAGTAAGTGCTAATACTGTGATTAAAAGCATATCTATCAGCCTGGCAGCTATGAATGGATAAGATCAATGTAATATAATAAATGCTTTAAATGCTGTGAGCAGGGACCTGTCTCTCCTCTGTGCCTGTTCACTCATGTCTAATAGTGCTTGCAAGTGAAGGGGACGGTGACAGTTCTCCTGATACGACCTGGCAGACATTATAGGCACGGAGCTGTGCACATCTGCCTGTCACGGTCAAAAGGGTAATCCTTTCAGCCAGACCCACAACTGATTTTCATGCTGGCCTTAGCTCACCACCTCGGACCTTAGATAAGTGGGTCACTTGCATGCTCAGCTTTCAGTGTGAATTTAGAAACAAAAATGTCCAGGTTTGCTGACAGTTTAATTAAATCGGGCCACTTTTGGCATCAATCAGACCTGTCACTGCCTGTTGGAGAGGGCGTGAGTTGCAAAGTGACGTTTAAAGCGAGATGAAAGATTGCACCATAAAGATGATAAATATAACTGACCCAAATGTAAATTTTAAGACCGTGAAGGGAAGAGAGGGAAGGACGTTAAATGTTAATTCGTTAATGCACTACAGTAAAAACTTGGCAGAAAGCCCCAGGAGCTTCGACTCCCAGGTTCACTACCTGTGCCTCCCCTTGGGGGCTGGAGCCCAGGGAGGTGGGACGGGGGCAGCAGAGCAGGCAGGGAGTGTAATTTCTGGAGGCAGCAGAGGCAGGAGGAATCATCCACTTCCCGGGCAGTTTGGCACCGCTGCCACCCCCCTGCTGCCCTCCCGCCTGGCTCAGGGACAGCCAGCCTCCCCCCTCTCCACCTGCCCTGCCAAGGACAGGAGACCGCCAGTGACGGCCGTCTGTTTTTCCTAATAACTGGGCAAAGGTTTTGCTGTGGCCCAGTGTTTCAAAAGCACCCTGAAAAAGGTAAAACTAAGTGGCACTGATAGCACCAGCAGGAAGGACCCCTCCTGGGATTAACCTGCAGCAGCCTCGCTGACTCTGCTGCAGCCTTCCCAGGGGAGCCCCAGCAGCACCAGTGATCTCCATCAGCTCTGCCCTTGCTTCAGAAACCTCCTCCAGCTATCATCTCTGATGGTAGGGCTCATCTCTCCTGTCCCTGTCCGTACTCTCCAAAGCCTTCCTCAGATTTATTGGGATCTCACCAGCTAGTATTCGTGGAAGCGTCACCATTTGAATATCCATTTAATAATTTTATTTGTTTGAGATCCCTTTCACTGATTTGAATTACATACATTTTAGTTATGAAGCATGAATATGAGCACAACTATTTGGTTTTTTTCTTTATTGCAGATGGCTGAATAAAAATGGCATTCGGGAAATTGAGAATCACGCATTTAATGGAACCTACCTGGACGAGCTGTAACTATTTCTGTTGTTTACTATTCTGAAAAGCGATTATTAGAAGGCAGTAACTGCTGCAAGCTGTTTTTTTTAATCTCAGATTGTTTTAGCATCACTATCTTTGTGTTTTTCAGAAATCTAAGTGATAATCACAACCTAGAAAAATTACCAAATGAGGTCTTCCAAGGAGCCAATGGACCCGTTGTTTTGTAAGTAATATTCAAATATTATTTTGCTTTTTAATAACTCCCTAGAAAAGAACAGAGAACAACATATGAATGGCAATCTGGATTTCAGCATCTCACAAGTCTTGGAGTTCAAAACTGGAGGTGTAGTTCTCAATTTAAAAAAAAAAAAGAAAAAAAGGAAGCCATAACTGAAATTTCAGTCTAGATCCATGTTTTCCTTTTGTCCTCAAGTTTTTCGAAGTATTTGGATCTGGGGAGTTAGATCCAGATTCCTCTCCACAGCTGATTAAGGGGTCTGTAAGGGAGTAGTTCTGCTTTGTTTTTTTCCAGAGAAAAATGTTGTTAGTTTTTTGTTTGAGCAAAATCAAGAATAGGTGAGCGGTGCTTAAATCTGAGTTGTTTACCACTGAAGGTCTGCCCCTGCATCCCTGAAGCTTAATTCTAAAATCCCTCCAAGGATAGGGATTGGGACCTCCCATCCCCTATAGAAATAGGTGTGAGATACATCTCATGCAGTTGCAGAAGGATGTCTTTGGTGGGTGATAAGCTGGAAAGCAAGGTCTCAGCAGTTTCTCTCAGCAGCAGTAGGATGGTCGTGGATCTCAGTCACCATTGCCTTGAGCCACGGTTTGCCGTGGGGTCTGAAAATCCTGTGAGTGTGCACGACTGCTTGTGTTTCTGAGCACAAGCTATAGCATGTAACAGTGGCAACAGAGGCATGGGCATCTTTTTTTGTCTCACCAATTCATCAGAGCTTTTATCTCTTCCCGTCCACTCTGGATGTCCAGAGGGGGCTTGGAGTCACCCAGCAAGGGTGACTTCCATTGGAGCTGTTGGAAGATTTTACACAGAGGTTAGAGTGGTTAGAAATCTAAAAAAGAGGGAGAAAAAAAATGGCTGGTTAACCTTGAGTTCAGATCAGAGCTTTTCTGAAGGCCTTTTTTCCATGTTGGGATGGTGAGTGCACCTATGATATAAAGATCTATGGTGTGGGTTACTGCATTCTGCTCTGCTTCCATCACTCCCTCTAAGTGTCTTCCTTCTGTGGAAAAGACTGCCAGCAGAGCATCTTTTCAGCTGTAATATCATTGATGTTTCTTTGGAAAAGCATTGTTTCCTGTAGCAAAAAGTAAATGTGTTTTCTTTGCAAGGTGTAGCTGATACAATCGTATTCTGGAGGTTTATCAAATTGATTTGGCTGTAGTTCAGATTCATTTGATAGTTCAATTTCTAACACTGAGTTATTTGTGTAAGGAGTTTTCTGTTCCCTTGGCAGTACATCCACTATTCTATGGATAGGAAATTACCTTTTTATCCCGACTCACATCATGAAAGAAGAGCTTTCTCACTCATCCGTCACTGTAGTGTTCACCAGGAGTGCACTTTCACTTGTGGAAGTGGTTGACCCCTAATCATATCTTCACTGGTATGAACAGTGTTGTTGCAACCAAAGCTGTGTTGCAGACTGCAATGTTTTATTAGAATGAACATCAGGATGTTTTAACTCTTGATCTTCCTGAACCAGTGTTGTACAGTCAATCAATGCCAACTTCTGTTTTATATTTCAGCACATTAAAATAATGTGAAAGAAACCCAAACACAAATAGTAATGACAGAAAGCACAAATCTTAGCCCTTGTACAGGCTACACAGTTTCACGAATCAATTCCTCTCTCAGGCTTACAGCTCTTGGCTGAATTAGAATATCTATTTTGGAAAGACATCAAGTTTTGAGTTAAAGGATTTCAGTGCTGACAGTAGGCAAGTAAATCAAATGGCTAATTACTCCCACACCTATACACATTCCTTCTGTACAGAAACACTCTGTATTTCCTACTTGAAGTTTCATAGCTTCAGTTTTCAGACAGATCGTTTCATTTAATCATCTTCTGGTGCTCACAGAGATGTAGTGGCTTACATCAGTTTTCACTGAAGTCCTTAGGAGTTCTCTGGCTGCATCCTGTCTTGGGTGCAGGGCAAGATATGGCTGTGGTCCTTGCAATTTGTCTTCAACAGGAAACCCACATAGGGGCCACAGGAGAGCTCCAGTAGATCCCTGACTCGACAGCTGAGTCCCTGAAGCAGAGCCAGAAATCAGTTCAGACACAAGTACAGAGAAAATTGCACTCGCCAGCCAGTCTGCCCCTCTCTGATTTCTGCTCCACCAGCCATTTCTTCCTCTTTCTACATGTGCCTTTCAAACCTCATCAGCTGGTCAGTATTTTTGCTAATCCAACAGAGACTCCCAGTGGGAAAGGGAAGTGATTGGAAGAGAAGTCAGGTTCATTTTGCTGTTCCTGCACCGGCTGCTGTCAAGGCTGATGACTAGCAGCCAAGCAATAATACTACAAGAATATGTATTCCAGGCACTGATGCTTTCTGGTTTGATTTTCTGCTGCCACTTTACCATCTTGTTCATTGTGCTTATTTAATTTATCAAGCCTCTAACTAGAGAGCAGCGCCCCAAAGAACCTCTGCACTACGGTCTGCACACGGGGGCTCAGTGGAATAAGTTACTAAACCACCTGCACAAAGACTGTATTTGCTGTTCAGGGGCTTATCGGTGATGTGTTGATACCTGTCCCTAACAGACGTACCAACAAACCCTGCAGGAGCTGGCAAAGCACTTTCCCTAACTGGCTCCTGTTCCTGTGCAGTAATAAGCATAAAAAGAAAAAAAAAATTAAAAGAAGAAGAAAGTATTTTCATGGAAAAATATTAAATATTTATGAAATTATTTAGAGATGTCCAGAGATCCAGTAACATTTTATCTATTTTTAAGTCTAGGTGATATTCCTATTCATATTTTCTTGTTATTTCCACCCAGTGTAATAACAGTTTGGAGTCGGTAAAGATTTTTAGCTAACAACCCAAAGAAAACATTTCCCATGCTCCTGTTCAGAATTACGAGCCCTTGTGAAGCTTTATAGGCTCTTAATGATGCCATGAGTGATGCTGTCTGTGGATTTAGGCAGAAAACTGCTGTTCAGTTGTTGAGTCATGAGCATATACTCTGGGTGACAGTTTTCATTCGGTAGCCTACTAAGGGCAATAGTCAGTCCACGAAGCAATCAAGGTTACTCATTGCAACCTAATTACCTCTTCAAGTGTCTAAGTCAGAAATCAATAGCCTAAAATTTCTCGTTGGCTGCTGCTTTTGGCTCCTGCAAGAAACAGGTCGGGCCCAGAACAACTTCAGGACCACGGCATGGCTTCTCTCAGTCCGACCTCCAGAAGTTCAAAGAAGCATTTCTGACTCCACCGGTCTGTCTTGCCCTTCCAGTAGAAGTCATGGCCCCAGGACAGGGTAGCAGAGTGGGGTCTCTGTTTGTTCCCCTGCTGCCACAGTTCATTGTCCACTTGTTGAGGGTGGTACATTCCTTCAGAGCCTGGGTGCAAAGCCTCAGCTGTGGGCGCAGCACGGACACAAGATCATCTTAACCAGTTTTACTCGCTGCTTAATTAACTGCCTGTAAATTTGGTAGACTCAGACACTCTAAGCTAAAAACCGTGAGTTCAAACAGAGCCATTTCCCGGTATTAATTTTGTTTCATAGAACAGAGAGCAGAGGTGCAAATGTGCATATGGTACATAGCAACTGCCTAAACTTTATTACACGCTGCTAAAACCTGGTCTCTGCCTCGCGTGGCACCACTCTACTGCATTAATAGGATAATAAAAACAATTTGTGCATGTTGGGTAATAGAGATCAAATAACATATTGTCCTGACACTGTACTGTTACAGATGAATTGGAAACTGTAACTTGTAGGGGGCATGGAGAAAATTACAAATATTGTCAGTCCAGTTCCTTGATTAGGGAAAATTACTTTCTTTGTTGGAGAATAAAGAGCAGAGCAGTCTCAGCCACCACTGCGTCCTGGATCAGTCTCGGGCAGTAAGAGCACAGGGGCTGAGGGAGGGCAGGGTGATTTTGTGCAGTTCGTTTTTACTGTTGCTCTTAAAACCGAGCAGTTTGCTCTTCTGCTGTCACAAGCTGAGGGGACACGGTTTGTGCCCTAGGGAAATGTGGGGACACTTGGCCCCAGCTGTCACACCCTGGAGCCATGGGGATGGGCTCCCAGGTATCTCTTAGATGGAGTACCCTCGGTCCTACTTCCCCTTCCCCACCTGTGTGGCGCAAGTCAAGATTTAGTGTTTGCACAATGTGTTTCCTTTTAAAAGCCTCACTAATGCTCTTTTTAATACGTTTCATAGCTGCTGCTTCCATCGCTGCCTTTGATAGCCAGTCCCACACAGTAATTGCCTTCCAAATAAATACGTCTCTCCTAACCTCCTGCAGTCTTGCCCCTTTCTTCACTTCAGTCTGTGCTCTCTTTATTTTTTAAACCTCTGGAAATGTTTTGTTATTTTTATTCCTCACAGTTTGAACCATGTCACCTCTGTCTCTCTTTAATCTCTTTTTCTTCCTAATGAGTACAAAACCTGATATCCCCAACCTCTTCTCACATCTGTACCCTCTGTGAGCTTCTTTCTTTGTGTTTATTGCCTTTTCCACAGCAGCCTTCCCATGACGTGATGTTCGTGTAGCAAACTTCTGTTGTGATTTCATCAGCCTTTTTTAACCTTTACCAGTATTCTGGGATGATTGGTGCATTTACAGGGTATTTGCTAAACCCAGAATCATATGGTACTAATGGTTTATGTCCCTGTTAATTCTTACCCAGAGGGTTATGGGATTTTTTTTTTCTTTTTTCTCAGACTAGACTAACATCACTTGATTGTTATTTGCAATGGATATTAGTTCATGTTTCCTGGAGGAACACCTAATTTATCCCTGGTTCCTCTTCTCAGTGTAGATTTCCAGCTGATCTCTTTCCAATCACTACTCTGAAAATGAGTAGGACTGTCTAAAACACGTACCCACCATCGAGCAGAAGAAAATTTGCTTTTTACCAAGATTTTCATATGTTTTCTTAAAGGGATATTTCAAGGACAAGAATCAGTTTCCTCCCAAGTCATGGATTAGAACTCATTAAGAAGCTAAGAGCAAAGTCTACATACAATTTAAAAAAGCTTCCTGATTTAAGCAAATTTAGATCTTTGATTGAAGCGAACTTCACCTATCCTAGCCATTGCTGTGCATTTACAAACTGGAAAAGACAAAAGTAAGTGATTTCATTTTTTTTTTTCTCTTTTTGGTGCTTCTCAGCAGTTGACAGTGAATTAAATAAACTTCCTCAAAATCTGGATAGAAATGGTCTCTTCGGTGCAAGTAAGTAAATGGATAGAAATAAATAAATATACAATACATACAGGTTTATGCGTGCTTCACAGTGCTCTGCCTCTCCATTAAAGGGGAGTAATAGATTTTGATAGCTGCTGTAGCCCCCACCTCTCACAGGTCCATCTTTCATTGGGACCTGCCATCCCGGGTCAGCCTTGGAGCCACGCTTTTCAACAGGAAAAGTTCAACAACTTTTCAGGAGGTAGCTGGAGGGAAAGCTGGGTTTGCAGAGAAGCTGGTCAGCATTTGGCCTCAGTTCAGGAGGGTAACAGGACTGCTGAGTGACCCTGAACTCGTCTCTCAGATAGCCACTGATGTTGGAACACTGTCCAACCAACTGCCACAGATACATTGTCAAGTCTACGTACACAATGTTTTTGGACATGGTTTCTGAAACGGTTAACCTAGAGCAGACCCCTTTTACCCAAGTCAACAGAGGGGGGTCTTTTTAGACTCCCAAAGTAGTTTTCCGTGCTTGTTTTAGTTTTCCATTAGCAAGTTGCAGTGAAACCAGATATCAATGATTCTTACTGAGTATTTTTAGCTGCTCAGATAGACTTTAAATGTACACATTAACTAGTTAATGAACCGACTGAATTTGTGCCACTGGAAAGCCTGAGGAACTGGTACCTGTGGAAATCCCTGTTATTGTTCAAAGTTCTTCCTTCACTGGATGACCTCAAAGACTTGGAATTTGCCACGAGAGAAAAAAAATTGTGGATCATTGTTATAATTCAAGACATTGTCTTTATAAGTTGTCTCAAACTTCAAAGAAAAGTAAAACCATGCAGAGAAAGCATGAGTTATTAGTAGCTTCTATTTCAATACTTATAATAGCCATTCATTTTACTTTTAGCATTCTGTTGTCACCAGACAATGAAATATAACTGATCTTGCTCATTCTGATGGCTAAGAAATATCACCTGTGTGTGTCTGCGAAACTGTCTGTGTAAAGAGTGCAAGACTGGTGGTGGTGGAGACTGCAGGTATAAGAGAAGTATCTGACTGGATACATCCCCATTGGCCATTTTTGATCCAAAATGCTAAAGTTTTCACTAGGACAGTTTATCAGTTGGAAATATTTTCAAATGCAGGCGTAGCGCTTGGTAGCTTGCTAAGTAGAAATGGGTCTAGTCCTTCCAGCACTGGTGGCAAAGTGGTGTTTGCCGAGGCGTCCAAGGGAAGCATGTTTAGTCCTGAATCTGCAAAGGGACTTTGGTATCACTACGATTTATATTTTTGAAGGTACTTGGCTTCTGGGCTGCTTGGGCCAAACCAAGACCCAGATCCCCGAACCCACTCCTTTAATTAGGCAACTGGCCTTTTCAAAAACAGAGTAACAGTATTGTAGGAAAGCTACAGGAGGAAATGGCCGTGACCTTTTGGTGGGCTCTCAGCCACTCACTTAGGCTTTAAATAACTTCCATGTCACGCTTGCCCCAGGGAATTGAAGCCCACAGCACTCACTGCCCCCTTAGTGTAGCCCCCCTCTGCCCTGGCAGGTAAGAACCCAAGGAGGGCACTGACTGCCCTGCCCACAGCTTGGACAAGGGGAATATTGCAAAGAAATGCCAAAGAGCTGTGCAGAGCTGACATAACCCAAGCGCAGACGGCCAGCAAGTTGGGCTGGAGCACCATGCAGTGGGGGCACTGCTTCTGGAGCAAGTCTGGTCACAATTGGACAGTCCCCTGTAGTATCAGGTGTGATGCAACGGTAAGAAATAGGATGCAAGTTGGAGGTGCTCTTTATGTTATACGATATATATGATTACTTGAATAAACATGACCTCTATCACCCTGGTCAACAGAACAAAGTTGAATGTATTTATATATGTCTTTAATAGTTACCAAAATATTAAGCATAAATGCAAAATTATTAAAACCAATTATTTAGATCAACTCTTCCTGTTAACTGCATTAAGACATAATTTTAAATGGTAATTTCTTTCATACAGTCATGTGTCTTATACTGAAACGGGTGGGAGACTGACATCGTGTCTCCATCTTAAAGAGAGAAAATGGATGCCTTTTATTGCTGTCTGAATACCGAAGGCATCACCGTACGCTTCACAGAGATCAGTCACACGTACAGTAGCTGCGCCCCCTTTCATTTCAAAGCAGTTTTCTTGACAGCTGGCACAAGCTGCGTGTGCATTGAAGATTGCTCAGTTTGTTTAAGAGTTATTAATAGTTTGCCGTGCTTGATCACACAGTGTGCATTATTTCTTTGGTGGGAGCCGCGGGCACGATGGTGGTGGTGGGAACCATGATGTGACCTGACTTGCCGTACACCTTCACAGGAGATGGTCATTCTGCCATGGCTGTTTGGGTCTCAGAATATCTCCAGGTAGTACAGGGAGGATAAGAAAGATGCCCTGTCATCCCCAGAAGTGCATTTCTAAGGATCATGACAGCAGTTGGTGTTCACATGCAAAATCTGGGAAGGAATTAAGACAGGAACGTGTGGCCTCTTTCTGGCTGTCCTGTTTATGTTAAATTTCCCCTCTTTGAGACTTTTGCAGCACTTGAGAACCTCAGATAAAATAAGTTGCCATAGTGGATCATGCTCAATCACCTCTCCCAAATCCCTCTGCACCAGCAAACAGAGGAGGGGGGGCTGTTGTGGTAACAGAAAGCATAAACCTGTTACAGCTTTCTAAATTTTGGAGGATGTTGCATCAAGCACAAGACACAAATTAAAACGTAAGCAATTTTGATGCCTTTCCCCCTCTCCCCCTCCCAATAAGGATTATATGATAAATATCGATCTGTAGGTTTATCACACTGGAATATTGTGTTGCTGGCCTAACAGAAGGTAAACTGCTTTCTTGGGACAAGCCCAGAGGAGTAGGTTGAACTCCCCTCACGTTTTCCTTCTGACTGGAAAATAATATCCTTGAAGTGCAGAGAGGGCAAAGCCTGGATGTTAAAACCCTCAACTTGACATAGACCATTATGAACTTCAACAAGCTTTTGCCTTTCTTTGACATAAAGATCACCCTCTGCCTTAAAGAATGACATTGATATGACTCTGTCCTTACAGTTGATCATTATTCTTTGGAGGAGCTGTCACTTGAAATCCTACTTTTTTAAAAAATGTGGCAGCATCAGGAGTCGTGTTTGGGCCTCGTCTCATGAGAACATAATATCAGTTGCTCACAACTCACTTGATGTCACTTCTCAGTGAGGGTGGTTGGTTTGAGATAGGGCTTAATACAGAACCTCGGTCGGGACTATTTATTCTGCTGAGCGTGTTCCTCGGCACACAAGATCCTGCTGACGCCGGATCCGGACGAAGCACAGAAAATAACCACTTGTACAAAGGTAGTCATTTTTGTTTATTTTTGTCAGAGCGCTCTGCCAATTTTCGTGTTATTCTTTAAGTTGTTCTTTCTCTAGTTTATTTTTTTCAGAGAGTTTACTTGTTAAAGAGTAGCAGAAGGTTACAAAGAGACTGAATATATGAACTGTGTTATGATACCTACAAACCAATTCTCAAAAAGGAATCAAGGGCCCATCCCTTGCCCCCCCCCCAAAAAAAAA
>JAOXNO010000024.1:10549342-10597380 GCA_028565335.1 Limnodromus scolopaceus
GGGAGGTGGTGGAGTCACCATCCCTGGAGGGATTTAAGAAACGTGTAGACGTGGCACTTCAGGGCATGCTCTAGTGCTGGAGATTGTGGGGGTCTTTTGTGTGTGTATGGTTGGACTTGGTGATCTCAGAGGTCCTTTCCAACTATGACGATTCTGTGATAAAGAAAACACAAGGACAGGAATCCGGGCATCCTTCCCACCTCACAAACAATTCCTGGGTTTGGCCCATGCGATTATAACTCTTTGGAATCTTCATGGTTAAATATGATGAACCTACAACTAAATATTTCCCACCTACAACTCCTAAAATTTCAGTAGCAATTCTTTTAGCAATAAGCTTCTATCCATAATTTTCCCTGTCATCAGCTTCACATTTCAGCATCTGAACCTGATGTGAATAACTACAGGAGGTGATTATTCATTCAGTCCTAGCCAGGGAAGGAAGTATCAGCTCCCTAGTGCATAAAACAGGGGAGATCAAAGATAGTGCTTTTGGGGAGGAGGGGGAAAATTTCATTACTCAAAACAAGTAACATTCCCTCCAAGATCCAGGAGAAGGAAGAATAAAAGAGCAAAACAGGAAAGACAGTTCAGCTCTGGGAAGCTCGTCTAACGACTCAGAGGAATCATTTCTCCACAAACGCTTTATGTCATTTATAAGGTACAGGTATGCAGCCATTAAAATCCATCCCAGTGGAACTCTCTGAACCATGATGTTCCAAAATGACAAATATTCTAGTTGCATTAAAAAAGGATCCTGGTTCTATTCTTGGGCCAAAAAGGAGGGGTGTTCTTCGGCAAGTACTAGCCCATTTTTATTGATAAATAGGGCAAATTCTTGTCGTGCATCACACTTTTTTGCCTGGTCCCTGATCGTCTGCAAAGGCAATAGGATGGGACCTGGCAGTTCAGGAAAGCCCAGACGTGGTCTAGAAGACTATAGCAATTTTTAGAGCAGTGTTTGGTTTTTTTTCTTTGAGGAAAGCAGTACAATAAAAAATATGCAAGAGATTTTATTCATTCTTGCAATGTAAAAAAAAAGCCTGCTGCTGTCTGGTGTGGATTTTCTCACCGCTGAACATGGTTATGTGTGTCATCTTTAAACTATTTCACATCTCCCTTTCTGAAATCTATTTTAATAAAACTAATATCAAAACAAAGTGCCTTGAGAACAAGTGTACAGTCAGAGATATGCTGACACAGTGTGCAATAAATGTTACTGCTTATCTGGAGAGCTCCGTTTATGCGGCACAGCCTCCACCGTCGGGTCACTGCGACCTATGAATGAAACTCGGCTGGTGAGAGACTCTGCAAAGAAAACCCTCCTGGAGAGTTAACAAAGCTCAGAAAGGTACGCCTGAAACCTCCCAAACCGATGATAACTTAGCGGCACTGACCTGCCTTTGCTTTAACCAATCTCTTCTATTAATTCACATTTATTATGAAATAAGACATAAGCCACCAACAGAACCTTAAGAGGCTCTTCTCATACGCCACACTCTAATGCTCCTTTCCCCTTTTGTGTGTCCTGCGCTTGGAAGCTCTGTTTTGTTGAGTCTTCTGGTCAGACAAATAAAAGTGTGTGTTTGTGGGTGCGCATGTGTGCAAGTGTGTGAAGGAGAGACAGGCCACAGGTAACACGGAAGCCGAGTCAAAGCCTAGCTCTGTCTTCCAGGAAAAGCCTTGGAGTTGTCCTAACTTGGAGCCCATTGCTAGCTCACTCCAGAGACCATCTAACTGCTGACAGTGTTGGTTTTCCTCCCTACCCTCATGTGGCCCTTGCATTTCAGTCTCTACCAAGCCCCAGAAGAAGCCCAGTTAAAGAGTTATGGCTGTCTTTGCCCTTAGGGTGTCCTCATCAGAGTGACATAAAGAGATTGTGTTGGCAGTGAATTTGCTGCCTTTCATGACGCAGTAAACAACTTCATCATCTGCCTGATGATAGAAGCATCACTGCTCCAGGCACGGAGGAGGAGGGAACCCATACCTGACGTCCCCGAGAACCGCAGATCTGGTGGTGTGGTGGGAAGCAAGAAGCAGGGCCGCTTCAGCTTGGTGGGTCAGAGGTCGCATCACGAAAACTGCCACCACAGCTAAAGGTAACGGGAGAAGTTGGTCAAAAGCATTGATAAAAGCAAAAACCTGACTCGGTAGAGAAAGTGAACCACGAGCCATTTTCTTTACAACGTTGCTGCGGGGGTTGCACACACACGCCAAGCAGGGTTTGCTCATTAGAAGGCAGGTCTACGTTTGAGCTTGTTAAGAATGCAAGATGAGGCTTTGCATCCCATTTAGTAAGTCTTCAAATCATTTGACCACATTTCTTTCCTGTAGATTCCCTCCTAATCACTCCACTGAGGACACAGCAGATAATCTTACATTTAATTTATGCAGCTTTGTTGTTAAGAAGAGTTAATAATGCGAAATGATTTATCCTCGAGGAATAATTTAACTGTCCCTCCCCCTCCCTGAATGAAGGAACAGAAAAGAAAGGTGGGGCTGGTGCAAGCGGTCAAGTAAGCACATACAAACCTCCTCACAGATTTGCATCTTTAATATGGGCATGTGTAATCTCCCACTGTGTATGCAAATGTGCCGTGCACACACACTCTTCTTCAGAGTGAGCTTTCGGTCTGAGCGCTCGGTTGCAAGCAGCTATTTGAAAATCTGGGCCTTATCGCTTTAAAATATTCAAGCGCAGGAGAAGGATTTTATAGCTGTCATCTGGATAATTAAACTCTTCATTAACAGTTGTTCTCGAACCAGTAGGTGACCTTTAATTAGGGATGAAAGTACTCAGGAATGGATTTCAAGCATTAAGAAACCGCAGAGGACCTTTTCCTCCCCCCCCCCCGCCCCCGCCCAAGTCCATTGAAAACCTTTTGTAAAGCTTTGGTTTTCCAGGAGAAATGGTGCTGGGTGAGGGACAAATATGTTTCCAGGTCCAACGCAGCAGATGAATGCTTCACTTAACCTTGTGGTAACTAAAATACTGGGTTTTCTTTTTCCTGCCTCATGCAGACTTTGCCGTGTGTTACCTGGATCTTTGTTACCCCAACCTGGACACCTGCAGAAAATTGTACCTGCAGAAAAAAAAAAAAAAAACAACTGGAAAAATTGGCAAGATCACAGTAAGAGCAGTGCACAGGTGGACACGTGCTGTATTTATGAGTGGGTGGAAGATTGCAGGGCAGGATGGTGCAATATGGGCTTTTCTGTTGAGTCATCCAAATATCCACTGCTAAAGTTCTTCATTAAAGGGGGTGTTTTGGCTGAAGTATAGCTCCCAGGGAACAAGCAATAGACATTTGTATGGGAAAAAAATCTATCAAGAGTTAAACTTAAAAGGACATTCAAGTCAAGTTTTTTTTTTATTTTATTGTAAAGAACTGTGCTAAAGAAAAAAAAGCAAAAGAGTGACATAAATAGTTTGTATATGCTGTTTCTGGAAAAAGGAATAGCAGCTCCTTTAGGGCCCAGCCAGACTCCACACTGCACCGTCATCTCCACTGCAATTCTTTGCATTGCTTTTGAGCTACAAATGCCCAATTAGCTTTAAATGCTCCCAGTTTCTTTTTTTCGTGCCTATGCTGTATGGACAGGCATGTGCCCCTTGGACATTTGTCTTCTTACCTCTTCATTGCCTCAGCTTTACTCCGTCTTGGTCCTTTCCATGACGATGGTTCATCCCGCCCGTGCTTAGAAAGGTGCTGCTCTTACCTGCAGCCACGTGTGGACAGATTCCCTGACCCTTAGAAATATTTCTTCATGAATCAGCAGTGGGAGGATCTGAAGTCTGCTTGTTGCTCTCCATGTCCTGGTGTGGACATGTCTTCTTACCCTGCTTTCCCATTTCTCTATCTCCCATTTCGGGTATTTGTTTGAGTGACTGTTGTGAGGAAACCTGGCCCTTTCCCAAGCTTAAAACATTCTGCTTTGAAACAGTCACTGTTCGAGCCAGCCGACTTCAATAAATCAGGGTGAAAAGCACAGATCCCTCTCCCTGCCTTCTGCACAGTCCCTGGACTTTTTTGAGAAAAAAAAACACCCAAAAATGTCTTACTTTTACACAGGTGATTCAGCGTTCTCCTTTCCTTCATTGCCAGCTGCAGCTTTGGCTTGTCCCACAGGTGCCTTGGTGGCATGAGGCACCCCCTTCGGGAAAGGCTGAGGAAAGAAGAGAGAGGAATCAGTCTGGAGAAAGCGGGGCCATCAAAAGCTTGAAAAATACAGTCAAATTTAGGCAGTTTTTAAACAATCCCCACATGCTCCAAGGGCGGCCTGAACCCACATCAAAGAAAAGCCCAAAGCCATCTTTTTTTTTTTAATTCCTGTGCCAAGGTCTGGACTGAGGAGACGGGATTCACTCTGCTGAGGCATCCCTGAGGATGTCTCTATGGCACGAGGCCGTGCCAAAATACCAAGTTGGCAAGGGCACCGGAAACAGTGGTTTTGCTCAAAGCTCTACCTGTGCTAATATACTCTGTTTCTCAGCAGAGCTAACTTGCCTGGACTAGGCAAAAATGGAGTTGAAGTAGACTTTTTTTTCTAGAAGGGGGCATATTCACGTCACTGCATTTTCACCGTGTTGACTGAGACAATATTTGAGGATTATTTTTTTTTCTAGTGACTTCAGCTTCTGCTGCCACCCAACATTACCTTTCTCCTGGATTATTTGTTCTTTCTTCCTTCGACGGCCGCTACTGCCCACATCACTGTTCTCAGTAGCAGTTTTCCTTCCTCCTGTGGACGGTGGTGTCTTTTCGCGTGATTCCACCGGAGTCACTACTGAAACACTCATTAGTCACCGAAAAAGCTTTCAAGGCAGCAGTATTCTATTTTTTCACATAAAGGTGTTGTTTACCTCATGTTAACACTCTGCCTATAGATTTTTTTTTCCATGCATTTAACACCATCGTAACCAGCATTCAGCTTCAGCACCCATCCTGCAGCACGCCATTAGTGAGGGCACCAGCTCAGTCTCTGGTCTTGGTTTGGCTGTCCCTTGTGCACCTGTATTAACTCGGCGAGCATTGTCATTCTCAGCTCCTCAAAAGTGACCTCCCATTTTGACTGCCCTGACTGTAGGTGCTCGTCCTGTCTTGGCGTCCGTCAGTGCCAGCAGAAGAGATCTGCTTTTGTCCATGAGTAGGGCCATCTGCAAAGTTATATTCAGAACAGCCCCATCGTTTCTCAAAAACCCGCAACAGCACGTGAAGAGCAGCCAAATCACAAGATACGATGTCGTTACGATTTGGCCTCTCTCCTTGTTGCTTCAGGTAAATCTCCGTGTGTTACATAGCGTCACCACCGTTGCCATCTGTGTCCCAGAACTCACCGTGTCGGAGCTGCCCTCTGTAAAGCACCGTGGGACCCCTCATCTGAAACATGCATGCATGCGTTTGCCACCACAAGTGAAAAAAAGTCACTAACAGTTAAGTAGTTCGGTAATTAGGCAACTAATTAGGCAATCTGACCTAATTTCTGGAAAATAATTGTCTGGGAATCCTTTAGTTTGTTTCCTCTTTAGGAATAATTCACTAACAAGTAAATTTTTGTTCTTTCTACAAGGGGTCCCACGTGAGTCATAGCCCGAGTGGCTTTTTGATGCTTCTTTCGTAATTGAAGCTCCAGTGTCACTTTTCCAACAGGTGGGAGACAAGGCCAGCACTGCCTGGCGTCCTCTTGGCCAGCAGAGGCAGATGGAGATGCCTAAGGCTGTGAGAGAGCTGAGGATGTTTGCATAATGCAGGCTTCCTCCACTCACGGAGTTACCGCAATCTCCACACTTTCTCCTCTCTTTCCCAAAGCTCAGGTCGCATGGAGACAATAGTGAAGAACGTAGGCAGAGATCTTCAGAGGGACCTACGGAATTAGGTAGCCAGCATTAAAGGACATTCACAGGAGACCTCCTTTGAAGACTTGAGTTTTTAGCATCCCTTTGCTCTTGGAAAACTGTTTGGGGGAAGGAGTTATGATTTTGCATGAGACAAGATGATCATCTACCCTATTTTAATTAATACTTATTTATGCAGGCTAGTCCCCAGCGGTACCCTTCTCACCGTCATGGCTTTCTCCCCCTCTCAAAAGACCACAAGAATAAAAAGGCTTTTAAGGGGTAAAAGTCGGGAAAAGCACTTGCTCTAGCAGAGTGAGGAGAAGCACAAACAGGAAAAGGAGGAAGAGCGGGGTAGCACCCAGGCAAACAAGATGCAATAAAGCACTAAACAGGAGCTTTTGCCACATGTAAGAAGCAGAACTATTTTCTTAAGGCTGCACACAGAAACCAGGCAGTATTGAGGCAAAATCTTGCATGTCCTTTGCTCTTCAGGGAGCAACAAAGAGAAGATGCCTGTCTGAAGAGAGATTCCTAGTGAGGCTTTCAAAGGCTTTATCCCTTTTTCAGTGTTGGCAAACTCTGAAGAAACAGTGTTGAGGAAGGAGGGAGAGGAAAGACGGGGAGAACAAAATTTCTCTTGCTTAAAATAAGTCTGTATAAATAATTCTTATGAGGGGAGTGAAAAGAATTGCACCGAGGAGGCTCATAAAAAAACAATGTTTAATTTTTCTAAGCTGGGCCTCCTGCGAGCAATGCTCTGCGCTGAGACTAATATTCATCCCTGCTCAGAGAACCAGCACAAGGACTATTTCCACAATAGATGACCTTTAAAGTGGGCCTGACATGATGTGTAAGTTTTGTGCTGGCCCTCTGCGCTGCAGCGAATTGCATGCTGAAGAGGGACCGCTTGCCTTTCCCCCGTGAAAAATTGCCCACGCCTGCCCCGTCACCCCCAGCCACCCCCAACACACATTTGTTTCTGTGCCCTTCTGGCTCTGAGGCTCCGCATCATGAAATAGCACCAGAGCAACCTACTCTTTAAAAAAAAAAAAAAAAAAAGAAGAAGAAAAGGCATGGTAAATCATAGAATGGTTTGGGTTGAAAGAGACCTTTGAAGGTCATCTAGTCCAAGCCACCCCTGCAATGAGCAGGGACATCTTCAACTAGATCAGGGTGCCCAGAGCCCCATCCAACTTGACCTTGAACATTTCCAGGGATGGGGAATTTACCACCTCTCCACAGGCAACTCCTGTGTCCTGGGATCGGAACAGTCTTTTTTGAGGTGAAAGTCCTGGAAAGGAGGCA
The DNA here is from genome assembly GCA_028565335.1 of Limnodromus scolopaceus. NCBI lineage: Eukaryota > Metazoa > Chordata > Aves > Charadriiformes > Scolopacidae > Limnodromus > Limnodromus scolopaceus. The sequence continues at coordinate 10,556,487 of JAOXNO010000024.1, forward strand.
AAAAAGGTACAGGAGCACCTGAGCTCCTGTCTGCTCTAGCTGCATGGAAAAAAAAATAAGAGGAGAAAGCCTGGGCAAAGGGAAGGTGTGTTGGAGCTGAGTGTCCTGGCTCCCAGCCTCTCCAAGCAAGCACCCTCCCCTCTGCAGAGGGTGGTTGAAGGGCCACAACATCTTCTCTCAAGAGCCAAGCAGCTGGGCTGGCCATTATTTCTAGCAGGGATTTATATGTATCCTTACCTAGAAACAAACCAAATGAGCTCCTCTGCTGAATTACAGCGGAACTTACACACATAAACACAAAAGCTTGTTTCATCGCCAAGCACCACTTTTACCACTTTGCCGAATGCCAAGTCTCTCACTGCCTCATCACCTCCAGGCTTTATATCCATCTTTTCCTTCTGCTTTCATGAAACCCATCCGTTTCTAACCAAGTCCTTCCCGCTGCCAGAAAGCCTGCCTGCAGCGAGCACCCCGTTTGTCGCTCTCACAGCCTTCCCGTGCCCGCCCAGGGTACTAATGTCTCCACTAGCGGCAAAGCAAACTCTCTTCCCACCTCGTGCCTGCCCGCCGGCTGGCACGCTGGGACCCTGTCCCTCACTTCTCCCTGGACGATCACGTCAAAAAATCAACAGTTGCAGCGCTGTCTGCGTGCCAACCCGAGCCTCTTCTTCCCTCCTGGGAGGTCACCGGAGCTGTGCAGCCCCACAAACGTACACATGTATGTGCAAGGCGTGCTTTCCCCCAGCAGCATGTCAGGCGCTGCAGAAGGAGAGCGAGCCCTCGGTGCTTTTTGCGGAATTGCTTTTTCATCACACGCCGCGAGAGAGTGACTTGCCGAGGGAAGCATGAGAAATAATTGAGCATCTATTGTCCCTGCCCACCGTGCCCACAGAGAGTGGGGGCTGCGTGGAGGAGAGCAGACAGAGGGCTGCGGAGACCCTGCCCTCCTCTGTTTCACACAGGTCCTTCGCCCTAGTGCGAAATCTTTTTTGATGCAGATGTGTACGGTGAGCAAGAATGGGGCTGGGGGAATAACCACGCCGTGCTTTGCTACCGCGTTGTTCTTGCTACTTGCTACGAGCCAGGACAGGACACCGCAGTACGATGGTGCTCGAACACCGTTAACTGCCCGACAGCGTGACCTGCGGGCTCTGCGGGAGCAAGTTGAGCCTGGCACCTACTCGAGGGCTGGCTCCGGCATTTTTCGGGGGAGGAGAACTAGCCCTTCTGCTTCCACCCCAAGCCTACATATTCTCTAGGTGTAGCATGTTAAAAGCCAAAGCATCCACTCGTTCAGAGCAGGAGAAAGCCGCAGGTCCAGCGGTTACAGGGATCAGGCAGCACTTGCGGTGCCTTCGGCTCTGCCACCATGACAGCTCCTTCCTGTCATGCCTCCTTCCTTATTCACCAAGCTGCACCACCTCTCAAGGCATACGTATGTCCTTACCTGCTTTTCTGCTTCTGCCCTCTCCCGCCTTGTTACCTCTCTTTGAACCAGTGCTTTTGCATCTCCTCCTTGATTCAGCACTTGCCCTGCCTGTCAGGAACACCAGTTACGGAGTTACAAAGTAATGTCTGAAACAGAAAAACATTGCAGTCAAGAAAACTCTCTTTAAAAACTAAGAATATGTATTTCCTTTGAATTTTCTTGTGTGTCTTTTTTCCCTCACAACATCCTTAATAAACATGAAAGGCACTGTGAAAGGGATATTGACAGTTTTCATTTACTTCAGAGATGACTCTGCATCAGAGGAAACATTTCAATGTTCTCTTCCTCCTCTTTGCACATGTATTTCCCTCCCCTCTTCCTCTGCACACACAAAAATACTCTGGTTTTCTTTCCCTATTTCCGTTCTGTCCCTACAAGGGTAGAGATGGCACCCGGCTCTGGAGCAGATGGTTCACTTCTGGTGGGAATCACCTGTGCTCCTCAAGCACACAACCAATTTAGAGGGAAGTTTTAAGGCAGGACACCTTGAGATCTTGGTCAGCCTTCCCAAGGATGAGCAAAAGGCTGACAGGTGTGACAACTGGAGAGATTTAGAAGAAGAAACAAAAGGAGAAGCTTTGGCCAAGACCAAAGGATCCCTGAAAGCATTTGTGTCCTGATTTGGGGTGGGCTTTTGCAACCAAAGCCTAAACCCTTCAGAAGAGCTAGGTTTAGATAGCTTAAGATGGAGAAGTAGAGATGCTAGCAATTATGAAAACTGCTCATCACGTTATTTACATGACATTGGCTGGCATTTACCAGATAGTAAGAGCAATAGCAGGGTAAAGAAAGATGCTGTATTTTAAAATCCCTGCCAGAAAAAAAAGCCCCACTGCTGGGCAGCCTCTGGCCACAAAATCAGGCTGGCTGGATGCGTGCACCTCTCACTCCGCAGGTCGTCTGGCCAGGCTCCTGGCACCCAGCCGCCACTCCAGAAAGCAAAGTGCCAATTGCTGGGCAATTGCTGTGACCATGCATTTTTTCCCCCCCCCCTCCATGTTTGCTAGCTCTTTGCACGTGCTGTTCTCTCTGCCTGCCCAGCCCTGTAGGCAGAGAGAAAGGGCACAGCATCTGCAGATGGGGAACTGGCAACGGGCGACCACCGCTCACTGGTTGTTGCCAGCTGGGCTTGGGGAGGGACCAGAGGAGAGGGTGAACTTCGGCAGGGCTCCGGCGCTCAACCAGCACCAGGGCTTTGTGACCACTTGCTATTTTTGGTACTTGTGATGTTTCATCTCGGTTTCGTAGCCATTCCCTTTAATGGGATTTACTCACGGTTGCAGAGAATATACAGTCTCAACCCATCCGTATTAATAATGCAGAAGCTTCCCTTTCCTCTTAAAGTAGAAAGCAGCTGTCCTGGATTTCTACAGCACCCAGTGCTTAGCGTATGAATGGGATGGCATTAGGTACCGATGCTGCTCAATAGCTGTTTCTGTCCTATCGCTCCAACATTATTTATAACCTGATTGCTCTGCTTTCTAGACTCAACCCGGCCATCTGCCAGGAATGGATTTCAGGCTTTCTTCTCAGAGCAGTGAGTATTGCTTTCTCCTTTCTCACACCTGCAGCCTCACAATATTTTTTCTGGACAACTCAGTTAACCCTTTCTCTTTACATGATTGAGATTGAAGAAACTGCAAGCCTCGTCCTCCAAACCTCTTCCCTTAGGGGAATTAGACCAAAATTATTCCACGCATAGCTTTTTCTGATTTGTGCTTTCGGATGTGAGCTTTTTGTGCAGCATAATGAAAATGTGCACATGGTACTGAGAAACAGGACTGACTCATTGCTTTCGGTTTAGAGAGCAATAGTCTTCACATCACAACATACACTCTATGAGTTCAGTCAAGCTTCTCTTGACCTCTGAGCCATTTTGGACAAATGGTATAAATGTTTCTGCAGAGGCTTACGGTCCTGACACGTTAGAGATTGTTGTGAAGGAAAACTTACTGGGTTATGCAGTTGCTCAAGCCAGAGATCCTTTCCGACCTTTCATTTATTTTTCCTTCTTGGAAAGTAAGGTGCCGTTGACCTGCTGGGAAGTTTCTGTCTACCAGCCAGTTCAATTGGAAAAACTACTATGGGTGAGCAATTTCCATGCTTTCACACCTCAGGAAAATGTGCTCGTTATACTGGAGAACTTCTGACCTGGCAAAGCTTTTAGGTATGTCTTTAAAAAAAAAAGACAAAAAAAACCACAAAACAATCCCTTTTCCATAGTAACGCCCAGATGCTGGCTGCTGTCAGGACACAGCTGGGCACCTCTTGTCCTCCTCCATATCATTCCTCAGGGACGCCGGCGCTCCTGGCACACGTGTACCAACTGGAAGCGCTCGCTCACTGCTCTGCTTCTTCCCTACCGTCTTTGATCAGGTTCAGGCCATCGCACCCCAGAGGAATTTATTGTGATGGGCTTTTACAGCAGCCACTTTGTGCTAGAGAAATAATAAAAATACTGATAAATTCTGCTCTTGCTTTGTGGCAATACAATAGGCTTTTGCGCCGGAGGCTCAGGCTTGGAGAAGGACATGAAAACTAGGGCTGAGCAGCAGGAGCTGACAGAAGTTTCTGAGTGACTCAAAACTTTTGAACGGTCTCAAAATCAGACATTTTGCCTGTGGGAATACAGCAGAGCTTGTGGCCAGGAAATCTGGTGTACAAATGACAGGAATGGCCCATGGCAACATCAAACTCTTGGGGCAGTCTATGCATAAATGGCAGAGGTGCACTGTCCCAAAGAGGTGGGTGAGCAGCAGGTGGAAGGGCCTGTCCAACATGCTTGGATACATCAAAGTGCATGGACAGCTCACCCATGTCCTGGTCCATGGAAAATGTGCCACTGATGCCAATGAGAGCGTTTCAAGCTGCTGAACGTTGAGGGAAGTTTTGCCTTCTCAGTGATGCCCATGGCCTGGAGAGATGCTGATGTTTCCAGCCCATGTCTCGCGCACCTCAGGCTTGTGAGGTGGTAGAAAGGGGCACCCTCCACCCGTGATGCAACCCCCTTTGTCCTTGGGAAATATCTGAAATGCCCTGCAATGGGCACAAACTGCAGGGGACAGCAGCTCCCTCCTGCTGCAGCTTCTGGCTCAGAAGAGAACTGTGGAACCAAAGGCGAGAGGAATAAGCCACGTGAGACAGGGCCATCACAGGGAGCCAGGGCCACACCACTCGTCTCTGCTTCAGTTCACAGTACGCTTTGGGGTGGGGGTTTTTGCCTGCATCGGCCACTGCTCCCAGACGGCAAAGCAGCCTGCGGCACGGTGCTGTCTCATGGACACTTCCCCCATCCAAGGTCAGCCCCGTGCCAGGGAGTCTCCTCCTCGGCGCTGCTGCGCCTGAGAAATGAGTTACTCCGAGACTGACACTGCAGCCTGCTCCCACACACAGCTGCGGAGCGAGTTATTTAACTGCATAGATATTATTGAAGTACAGACTGCAATGCCTGTTTTCTTTCCCAAGTGAAAAAAAAAAAAAGGAGCATTACATCATGCCTATACTGAGACATACTCCTTCCTTAAGGACAACAGCAGAAAGCTTATCTCAGAAAGCGTGATAGAAATGCAAGGGTGCTGGCAGGTGGGGATGGGAGAGGCCAGCTCCTTCCACCCCGGCGCCTCTGACCTTGTCCCTGTTGTTCCTCTGCACTCTGCCCGTGGGACATAACTCGTTAGAGGGAGAGGATGGGGAGCGTGTGGGAAGTTCTGTGGTGTCTCCACCTCCTCTGCTACCAGTGCAGCAATCATGCCTCGTACCACAGACATTTGCAGAATTGCTGGAAGGAGTTCAGAGTGATGGAGATGTTGTGACCCACCTGCACAAAAACACTGAGGTGCCCAGCATCTCCTTGGGGGTCTGAGGAAAGCAAAACACCATGAAGCCCCCCACTGTGCACATTCAAATTTGGCATGGGAGGGTAAAAGGGGACCTCAGGGGATGCTCACGTGGCTGGCCCTTACCCATGGCCAGCCCTGCTAGCCCCTCAGAGGGACCTTGGCACAGGCAGGTGATACTGAACTTATCCCACCTGCAAGCACAGTGCTCAACATTTGCTGCTCTCTGCATGTCAACAGCATCTGAAAGGTTCACAGGAAAAAAAATAGCTATAACTGGGTTGAGTCAGATCACCCACCGTGACTGGGGTTGTAGTTCCTCCTGTGCTACGCAAAAGATCCCCAGATTTCATTTCTACTGTCCATGCCGTTGAAGCTGACAGGAGTTAGGATGCATTTAATACCAGGTGAGAAGTTGGAGACAGTGCTGCACACATGAGTGAGCCCTTATAGGAGTCTGACAGAAGAGATTTGCTCACAGCAAAAAGGCAGACATTCATCTTGGTATATCTCTTGTCACCTACCGCTGCAAATATGTCATTTTGTTGCTCTTTCTCCTCCCTCTCAAATAAGTGTTTCACCTAGAAGGAAACCCAGAAAAATAGATTAGTTTATTTCCAGCCATATAACAGATGCACATTCACTTCTCTCTCTGTGCATTGGTAAAGATTTAGAGCACGCTTTCAAAGGGGGCTTTTATGCATTTCCAGAATTTTCAGGGAAAAAAGATTAATTATATCAATAAAAACACATTATGTGCTCCGGGTGTAAAGTCTGCTATGCTGGGGCACCAAGTCCTGTACAGGGGCCAGCTCTCTGAGGACCAGCTCAGTGTCACCTACAAAATGCTCCACAGCTTAACTTCCTCCTCAAGAGGAAGATCTTCAGAGTTGCCCTGGGAGGACCAAGGAAATAAGTATTTTTCCATATGACCTTGGACAAAAGTGGGTGCCCAGGTTCCAAGTTTTGCATACAGACTGCTTAAAAGAGCTACAGTGGCGATGCTCACTGAAGAGTGATATCAGGTACTGTATGGCAATTACACTGAAAAACTGGTATTAAATCTTCTCTAATAAGAAAACAAGTTTATATTTTGAAAAAGTAATAATCAAAGGAATAACATTTCTGAATTGCTACCTGTAAGCCTGTTACCTAGTAAAATACCAAGAATTTAAGTGTCATATATTGGCTTAGTATGTTCCCACTTTAGTTATGAACGATATTGATATAAAGATATGCTTTCTTTGAAAAAATTTGAGAAAAGTCTGAAAATTAAACCACCAGCAGCAAAACCCCCACAAAATGAAACTTTAAACACCACCATGTTCCCAGATTTATTCTTGGAAAGGTTGTCATATTTGTGTGAAATCTCTGGGAGGGAATGTATGCAAGCATTCTGCTCAGCATGAACCCCAAACACCCACCACACTGCGAGATTAAATGTAATATTGTGTTCCAAAAGGGAGAGACACTGCAAAGCAAATTATACAACCCTTCAGTGTGTTTTGACACCCAGAAGGGAAAGGTGCCAGGGCAATGTTTGGGTATTTTTTCCACCATACACACCAGATCCACAACAATGAACCATAAGACTCCAAGAAAAACATGCAGCCGGGTGGCCAGCAGCAGAAAGATATGACCACGGAAGGGAGAAGTCAGCCTCTGAGGAAGAAGAGACCCTCTGTGGGCTGGTTGCTGCAGGACAGAGCCTCTGCTCGCAAAAGAAATATTTGTTTTGTCTTAAAAGCAGTGTTATTGAGCATATGTGTTTATTGAGGAATTAATTTTTTTTGTAGTAGTAGTAGTAGTAGGAAAATCCAGATGCAAAATGGAATTACTGAAGTTTGCTGCCTTTCCTACGGTAGGCTGGTGATTCATTCCAAGGGGGGTCCCTGAACTTTGTTAAATAATGAGAAAAGGAGTATCTGCAACATAAAGTGTGCTCTTAGCATATGTGGCTTTATTCCTAAATATTTCCTTCCTGTCATTGATTTTGTAAGAGCAATAAAGTCTTGCAAATAAAGGACATCCTACCTCACATCCTCCGTCATTGAAGCTTTCACAATATATATGATTTAGCATAGGAACATACAGAGTATCACACTAGCAATAGGTTAATCTTAATTCCATAAAGGAAAACTATGCAACTCGTTGCCTAAATCATGGTGTAAATCAGGACAAAACAAACCAGATCTCCATTAGGTGTGCATATAGTGCTTTCCAGATTGCTAGAAGACTATATTCTTCTCTGGGCTTGCTCAAGGCTCCTCACTTGTTTTGTTGCCTCAAGGATGAGGACAAAAATAAACAACTCAGGCACAAAGCAATATTGCGGTGAGAACCATCCAGCTCCAAACTAAGCCCAATCAATTTTGAAAAAACTCTTTCTTATTCAACATCTGATTGATTGAAGGGTCACAGGAAAAAATTGATTTATTTTTAAAATATTGCTACACATTACATTATTGCTTTTCTTCTAGAATCTGCAGTGACTGGTCTGCCTTCATTGGAACAGGTGCTCTATCGCATCAAATCTTGTATTAATTAATTGTCTCCTTACAATTAAATAGTGTGACCATCCCTGTAGGCAGGTTGGGGAATTGTGGTTTACAGACCTGGGCAGCCTTTTCCATTGAGTTCACTGGGAGTCTAAAAACCACAAGAAAACAAAGAGTTTGGTACATAAAAAATATCTAACAGGGACTGGCACTGACACGATTTCTACCAACTCCTGCCTGTGAGCTCAGACAAATGCAAGCCCAGAATACTTACCATGTGACTTTTATTAATGATCTTGAAAGAAATCAATGAGATTCTGACATCAGAAATTTGTGCTGCTCTGGAGGCAGCTAAATTATTCCATTTGCAATTTCTGCTGAAGATTTGAAGTCTCTAATAGATCTCAAAGAAAGTCCTGCTGGAGCTAGTCGGGAACCAGGAAACCAGTTGAGTTGCACATGACTTTTGAGTTTGATGGAAAGTCTTTCTCTCTGCTGGGTAAAAGAGAGTTACTGAATTATTTCAAGCTGCAATCATAGGAAGAAAACATTTCAGATATGTTTGTCTTTGCTTCACAACACAGGGAGAGAGGAAGGAAAAAAAAGAAAGACAACGGCTTAATTTGGAACTATTGTCAAACTGTGCTAAAAGGGCTCAGTCAGTGCAAAGAGGAATTCTTTGAATGTGTGAATATATTCAGCACATCTGCACATGAGACCTGGTTGTTTACGATGCCTGCCCTGTGAGTATCTGTAAGGACAGATACTCGCCCAAGCCAGGGGTGCATTAAGGTGCAAACCTTTCTACCCAGAGCGTGCACATCTGGAGCTCTCAAGCAGAGATGTTCTGCAGGGATGCTCTGGCAGCTCAGAGGCAAAGGCAGACACATTAATGATGTATTAGCGCACCAAAGACTGCTGTTCCAGGATTCAAAGCTGCGCTCCGGCGATGTAGTGTAACCACAGGAGACTTGCGCTGAGTATTGAGGTTACCCGAGGATTTTTCTTTTAAAGGCAATCTCACTCTCAGCTTATTTTGCTTGGTTTTAGTGTTCTGGCGGGTAGCTTGGGAAAGAATGGATTTTTTTTTTCCTCAATTTCGTGATTGATCTGAAAGCTTATAAGAAATTTGTTTCGGGTCACATCAGTATATTTACACTTTTACCTGAAAAATGAAAATCTAGAAAACATAAATTCTGGTTGAAGTAAAAAAAAATATCATATTTGACCTAAAAGTCAAATGTTTTGGCTATAGTTTTCTGTTATGTGGTCAGGTATTATATTTCAAAACAAAACCTGTATTAATTTTAAATTAAAAATAACATCTCGTGGAAAATTTTAAGATGTAAAATACCAAAACAAAACCTTTCATTTAAAAAATAATTAATAAAGTCAAACCAAACATTCAATTGATTTTTAGTTCTTTAAAACCATGTTTTTTTCAGTAAACTTATTGTCAGCTTGTTGTGGTTTGTTTTTTTCTTCCTTTGCTCAGTTGGCTACTAATTAACAGCAATGGGAAATTTCTGGTGCCACAGAAAGGAGGACAGGACATCTAAGGCTTATCAGGTAGCACAGCCCAGCAGGAGTGGAGCTGTAGGGAGGAAAATCTGAAGAACAGAGGTCCACAGTATTTGTGTGCAGTTCACAATACCCACAGGGCTAGTCCTTGCTATTTATTTCTTTCTAATCTGCTGCCATAGAGCTACACCCACGTTCACAGACAGAGCACATTAGGTGCATGTCCCTGGTTTGCTCCACAAAGGCCATGTGGTCCAAGACTACTCCTCAACGGGAACGAAACGTAGAGTGAGGAGGGACGGTCAGGAGATTAATTTCAAAACACACTCTGGTTGTGGCCAAAAATGCTAATGCGGATACTACATTGCATGTATGATGAGGGCTGAGGTCTCTGAAATGCTAATTCTGGCCCCGTTTATATCATCTCCTTGCTTCTAACTTGCATGAGGTCTATTGTGAGATGGTTTGAGTGTTTCAATGGTACCAGCCAAAAAATGTAAGTTCAAGAAATAGTCGCAGTCAGTCATCAGTTACTACTCATTGCCAGAAGATGTGGGCTGTCCCAATTCTGGTTTCCAAATATACAGTTTTCTTGTTGACATCACCATTATCATGACTATTTATAAATGGATTTGAAACTGCATACCAAGGAAAGAGTAATTAAGTTAAGAATAATCCTGATACAAAATCAAATAGATACGAGTGAATCAATAACAAATTTAGCCCGGAAATTAGAAAACTGGTTCTGATTAACCAAAAAAAGAAACTGTGAAGCAGTCCACATACAAGATAGTGGGACCTTGGACCTCCCAATGTTTTAAAATAAGGATGATACATTTATGGAAGGGATTGTGTAAAGAAGGGATTAAAGTATAGGATTGCTGTGTCAATCCTGAGACCTCCAATTTCTCAGTATCTGCAGGGCAGGGAGTTGGTTGGAGCTTGCTTCTTAACAGTGCTTGTTCACACTTTATTCATTCTGCACTTATGCATGCCCCAAATCTCTGAGAGCACTAGGACAGGGGATGGGGCGGGGGGGGGTTCTTTTGCTTTTTTCTTTCTCCTTACACAAATATAGCATGGCTTTTGAAGGTCTGGGCTTTTTCCACCTCCTTCTGAAGCACAAGAGCTTGTCCACAGGAGACAGTATAGTGTGTGCTCAGTGATATTAAACCCCCGCCAGGCCCAGCTGGCTGTTTCCCTCATTTGTTCATCATCTGGTGTGGAGTTGAAACCGTTTTTCTCCAGATCAGTTTGTGATGATCATTGTCTCCTGGCTGACTGCTTTTAGTTTCTTTGCTTTCCATCCTTTTCTGTTGCTTGCTATGGCCCACTTCATGACAGCCTGGGAGCTTTCTCCAACTGAAACCTCGCTTTTGCCAGACTTGGGACACTGGAATTGTCCTTAGCTGTCCTGTGGCACACTGTATTTGGAAGTTTTGGTCTTTTACCACATTTCTTCAGTTTCCTTTGTAGCTGGTGAGGAACGCAAGAGGGGTTCAGTGGTTCATTATTATAAAGTGCCTCTGTGATGGGGAGGGGCCAGTCCTGAAGACACAGCTGGTTCCTTGCAGTCCCACCTTCCTGTATGGCAGCATTGACCCACTACACATTATTTCAGGCTAAGTAAGCAATAAATGTGAGAGCCAAAGGAGATGGAAGAGCTGAAGGAGATCCTGGGGCAACCACTTGTAGTTTTGATCTTGACTCTGTGTAGCAAGTTGAGATAAAACACAAAATCCAAACAGTACTAAGCCCTGGCCAAAACTAAAGTCTGACAGTAGATCTGTGGAAAAGTACAGGTTTTTAATTTCCAGTTACTCCTATAGTTTATCCTTCATGCACCACTGCATGACATGTTTCTCCTGAAAGATGCCTTCTCCTGAAGGCAAAGCCAACAAGGAGCATTATGACTAATGCCTCAGGGTTACTCTATCCAAACAAGAGGGACCTTCTCTTTACATTTCTCAGAGATTCTGCCAGTGGTGGATAATGCCAAAGTATCACTGGGCGCTTGGTGCACATGCATTATTCAAGACATACACTTTTTTGCAATAACTTTTATGTGGAGGAAGAAGGGACTGGTAAGATGTACTATGTAAACAATATGCAGAGAAATTATCAGTATGTACACAGTGATAATATTAGGCAATAAAGGTGCTACCAAAATTGATTCATATGCCTTAATAATGCCTTTCCACTTTCCTAAGGGAAGAAGAACAAAATGGAGCTGAGACTTCCCTGTGTTGAAGATGATATTTTGTAAGTTCATATTTCTTTTCAATCACTTTCTAGGAAAGGATTTTGCACCGAGAGTGTAATCTTCTCTTAAAGAACTCTCCTAGTGTACTTCCCTTTATGAACTGGCATTAACTGTTATTAAAATACATATTTATTTACATGGAATTGAAAACACTTTTGTTTCATTTGGCTTCTACAAGTATACAGTAATAGTAAATGTATCGGGTCACTGTGCTTTTTACATGTTATTATCTCCTTTTAGATTCTGCTTGCAAATAGATTAGAGCAAAATACATTTTAAAACATAGCAAAATACAAAGTACTTCAAAATAAAATCATTCTTTTCCAACAGTTTTTTTTTTTATGAGTTTTGCCTAAGGGTTTCATTTCATAAAAGCTAGACGGGTGTTCTGCAGTTTTTGCCATCCAGAGACTTTTATTGCAGGGATGGAGATTGTAAAGGTGGTTTGAGATTTCCATGCTGAGCACTTGTGTTCATAAGAAAGAACCACTTACCCATAATGGCAAAGTTAAATCTGTACAGGATCATTAAAATTCTGGAGGAGAAAAAAACAATTAATGTGATTCCATCAGTGTAAACAGCGGTACAAATGAACTGCTTTGTCAAAAGAGCCCAATCCTTGCCTCAACTGCCCTTAAAACCACTATTTTGCCAACCGAGCTTCCTCAGCAGCCCAGGCTGAAGACCCTGCCCATTTAAACCAGTGAAACATTCCTCACGTCTAAGATTTTAAGCCCAAGAAGGCAATTCTGACAGCGGTGTCTACAGGTCACGAGCCAAACCCACCACACCATCTGCAGCAAACCTATAGCTCTGGTGAACTTGTGCCAAGTCCCCTGGAAAGGTAACTGAGCATGGTTAGAAATCTAGGTGCCACAGTAACCCCAACATAAGATGCCTACATGGGTGATTATATCTCTGTTTAAAAAAAAAAACCAAAAAAAAAAGAAAAACGTGCATTATATACTTACATCCATCCTGCATATCTTGCCCATCTCTGTTCTTACTCTTTTTTCCTGCCGTATTACAAAGCTGCCTTTTACCAGCATCTTCTTCTCCTCTAGGTAGACATATACAATGAAGAGCTCGCCTCTTTGTCTTGGATAAACTAAGCACACCCTAGTAAAAAAAAAAAGCAACTTTAGTCTCTCTTCTAAAAAATATCCTCTCTTTAAAAAAAAATTTAACAGCAGTTGAAGCTGTCTGTGCAGTGAATGATTGGGCCTGTCTGATTAGAAGCTCACTTGCACTGCAGGTTTTACTGTCTTCAGGGCATGTTTTCAGACTTGCATATAATCTAGTCCCTCTTTTCTGAATCCTCTCCAGTTTCTCAGTGCTTGGCAGCCAGGACATCAGGACAGGGTGCGGTGCAGCCTTAACCCCACACCTTCTGCTCCACAGAGAGCCACTGCCACATCCCCATCTCGTCTCAACAGCCTCTCACTTGTACACCCAAGCACTGCACCCACCCCCTCTGCCCCAACAGCCCAGCTGGCATCCATGGCCAATGGACCTGCCACCACAAGCCCTGAGTGTGTTATTGAACTGGAAGATACAACACTCTTAATGAGATGCCCGTCACATTTCCTTCCTAGATATTGAGGTTTTCCTTCCCACATTACTGACCACCTCACCAGTTTCCCCACCACTGCAAGCTCTACAGGTGATTACTCCATATCATTCATAAAATTGCTAAACAATAAATAATAATTGCTGGATAGTACTAGGTTGGTAGTTATTAATAGATTGGTAGTTGCTAAAGTGTTAAACTAGTACTGGAATGAGTTCCTGTGGAGAGTTGACACACATGCCCTCCCTTTGGGTAACAGTTTTCCATTCACAGTCGCGTTTTGCAATTTAGTGGGTTAATTGGCATATGATCCACCTAGTAAGGGCCCACCATGATATTTGCAGACTGCCAACATTTTCATCAAGATGGCAGATTTCGATTGTTTTGCAGAAATCAAAATATACTGCATTGACATCATTACGCTGAGCAAACTGATGCTTCATAAACCTACAGCAATACTTCTACTATTATTTTTAATTCATTACTTATGGATCCTCTTCTATTTTTACATGATGTCTCCTCCAGAGAGTTGCCAGATTAATTGGTCTATAATTTGCTGGGTCATTCAATTTACCCTTTTAAATTGTGGCATAATATTAGCTCTGGCATCCCTCAGCCCTCCTGCTCTACGACTTGCTAGAAATCAGTGTAAGCAGTTCATAAATCTCCTCAGGCGATCCTTTCAGTGCTTCTGGATACAAGCACTATAGCCCTGAGATTTTACAATGTTTAACTTCAATAGTTGCTGTTTAACATCCTCCCTAATTAAGAACAGAAGTGAAAGTGTTTGTTGCCATGCTGAGACACAAACCCATCATTCTGCTTCTTTCTGCCCACAGAACAAACAATTATTGAGCAATCCTGAGGCAAAGCTTTTGGGCAGAGGTAATACCTTTTTTAGAATAACGTTTTGATCATACTGATAACAAGTCTAATAAAAGATTTTATCACTCCCTATAAAATTTGTTTTACCTGAACCTTTAAACTATCATGACTCCAACAACATCACTATGAGAAAAATTCTAGTTTTTTAGCATCAAGACTGATAATTTTATCATCCTTGTCTATGACTTCCCATGTGTCAATGGTAAGGTTTCATCTGTTCCTCATACATTTAAGGAATCCTTTTAAAACAAAGAGGTTTAGGCTGTTCAGCACAGTTTTTAGCCTCTTTTATCAATTTTCTTTCAACAATTCTGTTAAATTTAAGAGCCTTCTATTCCAATTTACTATATGGGAATGTGCATGAACATGTATACATGTATTTGGTTTCACATATAATCTCAGCTCTCACTTCTAATCTGCAGCAGGTTGTAGTCTGGTTTTCCCCGATTGCTGAATTGCAGGGGATTGAAATTTAATAAACCTTTTTTGAAGAGTTTACTATTATCATTTGTACTGCAGTGTTTCAATTTTTCTCATTATGATTTTGTCTTTTGAGAATTATCCCTTTTCAGAGCAGAGAGGAAGCAAGGGAGAGAGATTGCTGAATATATCTGTCTTCCAGTTAGGATCAGCAAATGCAATTGGGTTTGATCACTCACATTTCAACAATGCTTTTTACTTTCTTCTGCAGTAACCATGTTGCCTTACCCAACAGAATAATATCTAATGCAGGGTTTTCTTAATGATACGTAAAAACAGGTATGTCTTTTGTTCTTGGAAAACTACCTACCGTTTTTAGAAACTCTATGGTTATGGTGTGAGTGGAAGAATGTACATGTTCTCCAAAATTTTACCTTCTTTGCTTATTCTGGTTGCTTACCTCACTTAGCTTATAAGGGGGTGCTCTTGGTGAACTAGAAAGGTCTTTCTCATTCACTTGACCACCACATCCCAGCCCTTCTCTATGTAGCCCTGTGACCCTCAGCATCTTAGCCTTTTGGAAATAAATCACTCTGGGGTACAAATAGCATCTTTGATGCAGAGAGCTCCTCCCAGCCAACCACAAGTTCCCAAAATACACACACACACACCCTGCTGCCCAATTTAAACTGCTGCAGAAACTACGGCCAGTGATTTGAGCACTCCAGCTATCTTGGTCTTCCAACTAGCTCTCACTACTCCTGATGGTATCCAATTTCTTTTACAAATTAGACTCTCTAATTCCTCTTGTTTATTGCCCAAGCTTCTTGTGTTGATAGAACGGCTGTTAAAGAATTGCTTTTCTTTAAATGTCTTGGTGCTTTGATTCCTTACATTGTTGTAACCTTGAGTTTAAGTAATATGACCTAAGAAAATGTACAGTGTTGGTGCCCCTTAATTCACTTTCATTTGTACACTGGTTAAAAATCTTTGGGGTCACTTTAGCCAGGTAACTCCCCAAAAGATGGGCGTCTACCCATCTTTTGCCCAAGGCAACTCACACACCTTCCAGCCCTCCCACTCCATGCACTCCCCTGTCACCCTCTTCAGTGTGCAGTCACCCACAGCTCTGCAGTGCCAACACACACACGAATAAAACACTCCCTCTCTCACTTAAGAGACACCTAATGGTGTGAAGAATCATGACAAAAACCCTTCTTAAATGTACTTCCTCCTGTATCTTCATGTCTCCAGTCTACATCCTATGATGTTTAAGCCCAGATGTGCTCTCCTCCTCCAAAGTACATTCACCACAGAAAGTTCTTCTGTATGTTCATATGGTGGCATGTAGCTATTACACTGAAATTATTAACCATGCAGTTTTTGCTGACTACAAGGGTAGATTTAGACTAGATATTAGGAAGAAATTCTTTCCTGTGAGAGTGGTGAGACACTGGAACAGGTTGCTCAGAGACGCTGTGGATGCCCCATCCCTGGAGGTGTTCAAGGCCAGGCTGGATGGGGCTTTGAGCAACCTGGTCTAGTGGGAGGTGTCTCTGCCCATGGCAGGAGGGTTGGAACTTGATGATCTTTAAGGTTCCTTCCAACCCAAACCACTCTATGATTCTACTATTTGTGCAATTCACTGCTGCAGCACTTACGAGTTGTCTCCAACCCTGTTAATCACATAATTTCCCAGGATGTTAGACATCACAGCCTCCAGGATACGACCTGCTCCTCCTCTAATATCTGCAAGTTATGGGCAAGCCACCTATCACCGTGCAAACTTGCAGCAGCCACAGAGACCTGAAAGACTAAATATTCATTCTCTAATACACAACACCACATGGAGAGCTCCACCACCCTCCCCCAAGCACCGTTCCTCCGGGTCTCACTGCTGTTATAAATAAACAGCATGCTGGCAATTTTGCTCTCACAAACTGGTGTTCCTTGGGTGGTTCTGCACAGCCTTGGGATGAGCTGTAGAGATTAGCTCTGGGCGTGCATCCCTCGGGGATGTATCATTGTCAACTTCTCTCATTTTTGTCTCTGCAAGGAAGAGGAAATTTGACAAGTGCATCTAGTCCTGATGACAAAGCCATTGTGGGAAATCGGGTGAGAGTGGTGCCAGTTGCTGTGTTGTGTCTCCCTCTATTCCTTAAGCACTTAGCATTCTAAATTCTTTCTCGTGTCCATAGACCAAGTATGGGTCACATCATACCTGCAAAAACCAGCCTCCTTGTCTTTACATGGTAGAACATGAGCAAGTCACTGCAGAATATTTGTTTGGCTGCAGAGCCTGGTTCTCTGACTGAGGGGAATGGCATCTTGCATGTTTTAGCACAGCCCTCTAGAAAAAGTATTTGCATTTTAAGGCAGCAGCGGGATAAATTCTCCACTGGCTCTCTAGAGTAAACAAACATTATCTTCAGCAGGACAGATTTGCAGATAATCAGTTCAGTCTGAGTTCTTAGTACAGCACTGTGGCCCTGGACAAATGTAGTCATTAGGTGCATAATTAAAGAGCATTGATAGAAGGAGGGAGCTTAGATTTTCTCTGCATAAGAGACTCATCCATCTGTGATGGAAACACTGCGTCTATCACTCAAAAAAACTCTGAACACTTATAAAAGATTTCAAGAAATTTCCTGAGAATGACTGGGGAATTTGAAAGCACATTTAAGAACAACCAATTCCAGGGGCTCAACCTATTTATCCCTTCAGGTCTGAGGGGTTACTCAGAGAGGACCTAAAAACTCCTACCTAGGGAAAAAGAATTTGAGCAGATCTCAGTCTGTTACCTAGCAGTCAAATGCATCACAGATCAAACGGCTAGAACCTGAAGCTAGTAAAAATGAGACTCAGAATGCAGTGTAGTTTTTAAAGAATGCCTGTACTTAATCACTGGACCAATTTACCAAGGGTAAATTGGATTCTCCATCACAGGGAAGTGCTGCATTAAAAGGCGAGGGTTTGGTTTGGTTTCACTAATAATTCAAATAAGAATTAACTCAGGGCTGTCTTGTGACCTTGATGGTTGTTTTTAAGATTTCAGTCTGTTCTTTCCTGTTCCTGGCGTGCAGAAGAGGTGAAGGGCTGTCCTGCCTTCTGCCCCTCGACCCTCCTGGCATGACCAGCACAGACCCCTCCACAGGAAACTTCAGCAGGGACAGAAAGGGACCACAGCCACAGCAGCCCCTTCTCCAGCCACTGCAGGCAGGGGAGCCACTCAAGATCATCAAATACAAGCTTGTTCATGCCCTTGTTCCCCTTTATTTCATTTCCTTCTGTACAGTGTTCAGCCACTTCTGAACTTATGGCCCTAAGAGGTTCAGCTCCTTCTATAGCTACTTCATGCTGACATATTTTTCTCTTGAAGTGGGTCGTACAGACCTTTTGTCACTCAGCATCCCTGCCTATAGCAACAGTCTCAAGCTTATGACTTCAGTAAGAAAACCAGGCAACGTAATGAGGCAAATAGCAAATGTGCCTTTTAATTCCCTCATGACTATTCCTGGGGTAAATATTCCCTAGGTGGCAGGAATGCTCAGCCATCCTCGCTCTGCTGTTCACCTTGGTAGGGCAGAAGCCCCTTTTTAGGGGCCTGTTTACCCACAGACATACTCAGGAAGGTCAAGGCAAACTTGCTGCAGGCAGGCGGCCATGCACATAATTCGAAGCACATTCAGTTTGCAAGAAGATGCTAAGATGGCTTCAGGGTCCTAACACATAAAATTTAGCTGGCATGACAGAGGACACTGCCTTTTCCACCTGCCTGTCCTCCCTGCTTATTCCTATCACCAAAGCAAGAGCGCAGGAGATGGGGAAGGTCTATTTCCTAGTGCCACAGTTCATCGACTCGAGAGTTAATCCAAACTGCAATTGATTGTGCAAGCAATTAATAAGACAGAGTGATAACTGCAGCACTGCGGAAAGGCTGAAGGCAGGCCAAGTTATGACCCTGCTGGAAAAAGTCTCCAGCTAGAGGAGGGAACAGACTGCTAATCGGTTAAATCTTCCCAACATGAATCACCTGAGTTTGTGCAGCAGAGTCTTTAATTCACTATAATTTAATTCTCCAAGGCATAAACTACGGAGATCTAAAGCCACTTAACACTCCTGAGTGAGAGCATCCAGGCATGCTATGAATTTTCCTCAGTGTCTTCACCACTTCAGTTCAATTTCTACCTCTCACGCAGACCAGCCATATAACTGCATCTCAGGCTCAGCCTCGTGCAAACTCCCAAGTAGAACTCTGGCCGCACGGTGTCTCAGTGCTTTGACCAGAAAAGGGGTTTTGTGCAAATCTTGCCCTGCTTTGCTGATTCCATCTTTTACCGCTCTTGCTGTGAGAGGGGCATTTTCCACTAAAGACTGTTTTTGTGATTAGGTGTGAAGCGCTTACCGGTTTCATTTGGATTTGATAACATCTTCTGCAGAGATTTTTTTCCTTGGTGTCAGTCTATAGCAGAGCTCCAGCTGACATAAAAACTCCAGCTCCAGCTTGCATCTGAGAAGTGTATAAATTTTGAATGCATAAGGTCTTAAAAATTGAGTATCCTTAATGAGGTGTGGGTCATAAGCACTTCTGCTATTTCTCCACATCGCTAAAAACTACTGTGAAGATTAAGGCAGCGAGGTTCAGAAATGTATTTTAATCATTATGGGTAGTTTATGTAAGAATTGTTATTTTAGACCCATGCTGCAGAATACATACCTAATACCTAGCTGGATTTTAAGAATAGCATGTCTTTTGATTTCTCTTTTATTCAAAGCCAATTAATATTTACATTTTTATAGAAAGCTAAAACTAGGCTTTAAGATCAATGAAATCTTTTATATTTAAAACTATAACTGCTAAAATTATCCTTATCTTGTCCCAGAATGCTGCATCTTTTAAACTGTAAGGACAGTGCTTCCCTATACATTCATTTATAAAGAGATGGTAAGGAAATGTTTAACTCCAGTAGAATTTCATCAAGATTATAAACATTACTATGCTTTTATATTTACATCAGAGATTTGGGTTGGGTATTGGGCTGTTTATTTTTAAGAAAAATATTTTTTTTTCATATATCACTAGTATACCACCCTGAGTTTGTAGAAATTACCACAGCTCAAAAGTGGCTGGTCTGTACCAGTCAGGAATTTACACTTGTATCTGTGAATCAGCTCCTGCATTAATGCAATGAGCAATTTGATCTGGTCCTGTCTCATCCCTTATAGAAGAGGAAATATTGAAAGTGAACCAGGAATACCACATAAGAAATGCCAGATGCAATTGGAAAGCAATCAGCAGGACAGATTCATCAACTATTTCCAAATGCCCTCAGCTGACACCTTTTCTGTAAAAATTTATCAGTGGCCTCCAAGAAGACGGAAAACAGTTTGATGCATGCTTCCCACAACAGCCGATAAGCTGAGATGCTCCAACACTCTGTGGTAGCTTTATTGGCCCATCAGCTTCCACCCAGCAGACCTGGGACACAGCTGTCCGAGCCACTGCTAGAGTGCAAGAGAGAGAATCCATACCACACCAGCACTTCTGCAGCATCCACCCCGGTCCATGCCTTTGCCACTTGCCTCTCTAGAGCTGAGGACCCACTACCTCACATTTTCTATGGGGTGGGAGTGCAGGGGCAGTGGTTACCAAGTAGAAGATACTGCAGTGCAGGCTCACCTTCCTTCTCCTTGCATTCATCTCATCCTGCTGTTAATAAGCCTCCGTAGCTCAAGAAACAAACATCTTCGGAAACAAAGACTTAGGCTCTGTCCTGATTTCACTCCAGCTCCCTGCTGACAGATACTGTGAACAAGCTCTTACAACTTGTCTCACTTTTCTGATTAAAAGCATTATCTTCATGTGAGGCTAGAATTTAAGGCATCAGATTGGACTCCAGCCGTAGCTAAGTGACAGTGTTTGCTAGATAAGTATCCTGAAAGCTTTGCAGAGGGTTTGCTCTTCTGAAACAAACTGTAATGATACCATAAATAAAGAGTGGCACACAGGAGGGCTCAAATTGGATTTCAGCCTTAGCCAAGTGAGAAAAGGGCAGCACCTTTTAACTAGGATACAAAAAACCTTTCTGTAAGGGGTCCTCCAGAAATGAAATCCAATAAACACACACAATTAAAAGAGAGAGAAAAGCAAAGGGCTGTGCGAGGACAGTCAGTTTTCCCAGGTAAAGTGGAGACAATAAGAGAATACGTAAAGCACACAGTCGTAAGAAAACACATATGAGCACATAGATCACTTTAAACCATAATCCTCAAGCAAATACTAGTCTTTTCCTTACCTCTAAAAATAGAACTGGATCTTTAACCATGTCAGAGGAGTAGATAATAACCATCAGGAACCCACAGAGACTTGACTACCAGCATGAAGATTTTCCTCTGTATGAAAAACAGCACAATTTTAGCTTTCCAAACACAAATGGGAAATGGCATACGGGAAATCATAGTCTACTGAGGGGAATATTTTTTCGGGGGGGGATAATAACAGTTTTTCCAGCCTATGTCACACACATAATTGGCTCTTTTTTTTCATTAATGAATTTCTATATCTGGCTTTACACTGAACTAGACCTCAGGAACAATGGTGATCTAACAAAAAATAATATAGCTTATATTAGTAAAACCATGCATTTGAACAGATGTGTGGGAGAGGAGAAGATGACCTGTGGAAGAAAGAGCTCCTCTCCCATATATCCATATAAATGAATGATTTTACTAATGTAAAGAGAGGTCTACCACTGCTAAGCCTTGTCAATGAGATCAGAGACCGGGCCCTGCTGTCTGCTCTTTAAAGTATATTATTTTTTGTTAGATCACCTTTGTTCATAACAGCCATTGAAAATTTAATGTTCTTACATATATCACTGTCAGACTCTATTGCACATTCATGAAGGAAAGTAATTTCATCAAGTGATAGACTATGAAGGCTACTAAATATAGATTTATTGGAAATTCTTGTTGAGGGTAAGTGAATCCTTTTTGCAAGCTGGAATGGAGAACTACAGCCAAGCTATTTTCTTACCTGTCTATCATTCTCAGTGTAGAGAAAATGATGACTGCTGAGTTCTAAAATCAGATTATCACTGCAGTGCCTATAAGCTTATTTTTAAGTACCCAGTGTTTGTCTTACCTCTGGAAGGAAAGTAGTTTTAGTCTCTAGGCTAAACATTTGGCCAGAACCTCCTGATTAAAACAAATCATTAGGAAAAAAAAAAAAAACAACTCTTTTTAACAAAAGTCCAGTTCCTACCTCTATATTCAGCACATAGTTCCCAAGCCTGAACTCCAGTGCTGCTGATCAGCAAAGTAAAGGAGGGCATGCGAAGATGACCACAGCTCTGCACCATTAGAGTATAGGCAAGCAAACCCCCTGCTAGCAGAGGCACCTCAATATGCAATCCAGGCAGCTGCAGGAGCAAAGTGGGCGGCACATGGTGCTGTTCCTTGAAAGGAAGGTACACTCCGACTGACCAGAATGAGACTATCAATAGGCCAGATGTGGTGTCAGAAGTTGATTTTGTCTTTATTTCTCACTGCGAACCAGAAAGACTGGAGTGGGGCAGGTGGAGCCTGCAGCAGTGGCCAGAGACGGCAGGCTGCTTTGGTCAGCATTTAAAATGGAGACAGGGTGGACCTTAGTAGGTTAGAACCGAGATTTGGTAAATCTAATATTTTCCTTCTAATATACCACAGGTTTCCTTTAAAATAATCACCAGCTTATTTTATTTGCTAATTTTTCAGCTGCTGCTTTCTTGTTACACAAACTGATGGTGTTACATCATCAGCTGATGCCATCTAGCCTCACATTTGCACCCATGACCTGCAGGTTTACTCTCTGGTGGGATTCTGCCACAACAAGACACAGTTACACATGCTGAACTGCAACCTGGGGCACATCCATGACTCCCAGGGCTAGGCAAAGGAAACATGAATGAAGCAGCCCAGTGATAGTTCTCTGACAAAGAGTTAATTAACCCAAAAGCACAGCACTGTGTGCATCCTCCTCTCTATCCAACCACAGCCCCAGGGCTAGGGCTGCTGCTGGGGAAAGTCTGTCTTCGAAAGTGGTTAGCAGACACAAGCAGAGGGAGATTGAGTTTAGGTGTTTGGAATCTGATTAGATGATCGCGCCATCTATGTTGCATCTTCATTTTCTGTTATTTCTTTCAGGGCAGGCAGAGTTGTCCCTCTAGTCTGAAAAGGGCTGCAAGATTCAGCCGTCCACGTGAAAGTTTGCTTATATGGTTTGTAGCTGAAAATGCTTGTGCAAACTCCCAGCAGGTCAGAATTTGACCCTTTCTGCCACTAAGGAAGAAGACGTGATTCACTGAGAGCTCGAGACCCCCCCAGTGGGGAGGGTGCCCTTGCCTGAGCTCTCAGCAGCTTGTAGGCAGCCCCCAGGCTGGCCTCGCCAGGGCCGACCAAAGGGACCTCCAGCTCATTACCTCTGACAGTGGCCGAGAGCAGGTGCTTACAGGAGAATGCAGAAACAGAGACAAGCAGACAGCACTGCTTCCCAGTCTCCAGGGACGCCCCAAGGAGAGCTTTCTGAGCTGGCTTCCTCCCAGTCACTCTGCCTGCCCATCTCCATCCCACCAGAGTAGCTGGTCAACTGTCCAGCAAGCAAAGGAGGATCCCATGCTCCTTTGTACACCTTTGCTTCTTCTAATATGTTTCCCTGAGACCTTCATGCAGAGAAGGAGAGGGAGGTAGTGGCTGATGTCCATTACTGTCCTGCGGAGGAGAAGGTGCATTGTCACAAGGGAACAGATGTGCAGTAGAAAGGAGTAGGTGATCTGGAAATAAGGTACAGGGGACAAACAAAGAAAACCTGCAGCTCAAAATACAAAAGAGTGAAAGAAAATAATGAAGAACAAGAAATGAGGGGAGAAGGTGGATAAAGAAAAATTATATGGATGCAAAAGAACAGGATAAAATAATAAAAACTTCAGCCACAGGTGGAGAGTGAAAGCAATGAAAGAGGAAGAACTGGAAACAGCTTCAACAACTAACAAAACTGCTATCCTTAAACCATCTGCTAAAGCAATACTTTCAAGCAGTTCCACTCAGTGCACACTCACTGGGTTTTGGCTTTAATTTCAGTGTTTTTTCATACGTATAGCGAACACACAAAATAACAAGAAGCAGCAGACATCCAGCTTTTTCCTGTGCTCACAGACATCCGGCCTGAAATGTTGTGTTCTGCCCTGAAACACAACCCACAGGTACTGGTTTCCTCACACTGAGTTTGGAATGGTCCGAAAGTGCTTCTCTCTCTCAGGATAAAACTAGACAACGTGACAACATAGTGACATTGCTTAATCCAGAGCCGAATGCTCCGGCCAGCTGTAGAAGAAAGAGTACCTCATTGTCAGCAATATCATGCTCGCAGATTTTGGTCTCAAAGTTATGTTCAATCATCCCCTCTTTTTATTGATAATTACTCAGATCAAGATCATGAAACTGAGGTCACAAACTGACACATAGAAGTAGTGAATTAATTTTAGAGTATTTTAAGTTCGCTTGGGAATATGGTTCTTTGTCTCTATCTTGCACCTCAGTTATGCACGGCCCTTGCACACTAATAGTCTTGATAAAGAATCTTGCTACTTTTGACCTGCAGAAGAGGAAGTTTTGGCCTACTCTTTTGGTGACATCCATTATCAAGCCCGCTGTCCCAAACTCTTACTATCTGCTATTATCTAGTTTGAAAAAGCTATAAAGTAGGATTTATTTTGTTTAACGTCTAAGAGTTAAAATAATTAAGTTTTTTTTATTTCATTCCATTTTCATCAACAGTCAGGAATATTGTCTGAGTGCATCTACCTCAGATTTTATCACTTGAGTTAACTGGCTTAATTTGAACTAACTTAAAAGGGCTGGGTGTAATTTCTAAATATTCTTTCCAGACCAGTAAAGCTAGTGGTTTATCCTAAGGCTCCACCTTGGCCATCAAAGGTCCCCACCCAACCACACCATGTAAAGAACAATCTCTACTGCCATTGCAGTTGGCTCCAGATACCCTTTGGTGGGTCACTGTTACCTGCCCATTTCACTCTTCTTCAATGATTTTAACTTTATTACGAGCTTCTCTCTTTCCATGGGAATGGCAAATCCACCCCAAAGTCAGCACCTTTATGTGAACCACAGCCTTTACAGCGAAAGGATCTCCAGGAGCTCACAACTCCGAACACAGCTCACCAACTAAGCCAAACCAGTACCACTACAGCAAAACACCCATTAAAAGAGAGAGGCAAGATGCATTAACCAAGTTAAGAGGGACAACCCATTCTGTTTAAAAGTAAGTATTCGAATGCTCAGGTGTTTGTTTAGCTTACCTGGGGGCTCTACGAGGAAGGGGATGAGCTCCGTCTGGAGATGTTAGAGCACAGCTAAAGGGAATGACAGGTTGACAGACCACCACGCTGTCGTGCTAATACCACCCAAGTCTCAAAACAGGTTGTTATAACGTCCAAAGTGGTCTGGTTGCCCAGTGGTATACAGTCATCCTTTAATTGCAGGCTTAATAATAATATTTAGCATGCAGGAATAGATAGATCCAGGTGTAGATGCAGATGGATGCGATGTCATACAGCTGTCATAGATAGAAGAAACATCAGTTTAGCATACAGTAACACAGCAGTCAGACTGTATCAGTGTGGCATTAGACAGGCTAATTGGAGTTTGGATGCCCAGGAAGTGCTAAAAAATCCAAGTAAAAATGAGCTAGGAGTTTCAGGCCAGCAAATGAGAAAAAGACTGACTGTCTTTTGGACAGTAGCCAGCAGAAAAAAATTTTGCTTTATTTAGAATTATTTAAAATGGTAAAATAGTATCTAATTAAGATTAAGATACCTTTATATCAGCAATCAAGAAACTTAAGGAAGGGCCAGGGAACAGTATTCACCTCCCCTTGGGCCACTATTTATCCAGAGATTTCGATGCGAACATGCCCAGATTATTCTCAAGATGTAATTGCTGAGTTTCAGATTTCCACCCTACCAGGTGAATATTAGTGTTCTTCAGGATAATCTTTCCTTTGGGTTTTAAGTATCTATCCCTCCCATTTACAAGCAGTTTCCTTCTCGTTTAGTATCTCCGGCATCACTTGCTGCAGATGCTCCTTATCACAGCAGCACGGGACGGTGCTGTGCTCTGTGGTACGGCACCACTCGTTACTTACCCTGTGCGCTGCATGATTAGGGGGTTGGACACCATCCTTTCCATCTGTTGCCATGGCAGCCCAGCCATCCTGGGGAGACTTCCTTGAACTCTCGCACTTCCCACACAATGGGGTCAAACAACGATTACTTCAGTTAATGGCATCTGGGGTGCACCTAGAGACAGCACCATCTCCAACAACATCCAGTGATCCAGTGAAGAGTTAAGCTCTGCGGAGAGATAAAGATAAAGCCTAGCACTCATAGACCAAACAAATTGCACAGGGCATGTGCAGGCCATGTAGCTGAAAGGTTGTCTAGCCTGCCAGATTTCACATCCACTTGGTAGCTTGGGGGGACGTGCAGTAGCCACCAAATCTGACCCACACCCAGTCAGTGTCGGCTCAGATCAGAGAGCTGGCAGGAGCCTGGAAAAGAAAAACAGATGTGGCTGCTGCCTGACTCTGTCAAAAGGGTTTTCATTATAGTATTTTTATCTTGGGGAGATGCGATCTAAGAAGAGCAGAAGTTGCTTGGAAGTGTTTTCAAAGAGAAAGTGACAGATGCATGCAAATGCTTACAGGGAGGAATTAGGGAAGGGGAAGAGGAAGGGGATGTGGGACGGGGACAAAGAGGAAATGGGACATCTGAAAGGTAGAAAAGATCAGAGGACTCACATAAAGGATGGAGACGCAGACAAGGATGATAAGAGGTTACAAATCATGGGAAGGTAGGTAGCCAAGCAAGGTAGGAAGAATAACGGCATAGCAAGTTTTATGCTCTATTTTCCTCTACCAGATGAGCTAAAGTTTTCTTGTATGATCTGGGACCTCAGTGTCCCTGAGTCCCAGGAGGTTTCTGTTCCCTTTTGTGAGCTGGACTTGGAAAAACACGGCCATGTAATATCACCTTTTCCTATGTCCTGTAAGTGTGCTGGATGTGGCGTGTCCCGACCCTTGGAAGGTCCCTGAGCCCCATCCTTGCAGCCCCACAGACTTTGATGTGGAAAAGCCTTTTTCATATGTGCAGGATCTGGGAGTCATACGACTGAAGCCTCCACCCATCCCAGCAGCCTGAAATGATGGAAATGTTAGAGACACCCAAATGTCATCACTGTCACGGCCTCAGGCAGTGGTTAGAGATGGAGGAGAGGGCTGAGGAGACCTTCTGAGATGAATGGAGGGGGTCCTGCTGCTTGCAGCAGTTGCATCAGGCAACGTGGGCTCTTCTCACTCAGCTCACTACATCACATTGAGTCAAATGAGGAACACCATGCACTTCTGAAAAACCCATTCAGTTTAACCGCCAAATACAACACACCACAAAGAACAGAGCTTACCTAGCACAGAAGCTGCTGAAAGCAGAAGTTCCCAGCAGACAGCCCCTACCCACACTCCTTCTTTAAAAGAATATTTCTTATTTTCTTCCTACACACAGAAGCTGTGACTGCCCCATCCCTGGACCCTTCAAGGCCAGGCTGGATGGGGCTTTGAGCAACCTGGTCTAGTGGGAGGTGTCCCTGCCCATGGTAGGGGGTTGGAATTTGATGATCTTTAAGGTCCCTTCCAACCTGAACCAATCTATGAATCTGTGATTCTATGAACTCCTTGATCCAGGGATGAGCTGGCTCCCAGGATTGAGGCAGATGGGTGTGGGAAGGGGCTGCAAGAGGTAAGCAGTGGGGGAGCTACATCAAGGATTCAAGAGTTACCATTAGCTCCTTACAGTTAAATAGGCAGGATTTTCCAACACTGCACTGGAGAAACTGATCCGGGGGGGATCGTGGCACCCCTTCAACCACCAGTAGAGTATAAACAGAAGAGGGTGGAAAGCACTCGGAAATGACATGGATCTCTCAACCATGCCATAATGTGAACTGAAAACATGGATGGCAATTACAGCTCTCTGTATAATCCTAACTCTTACACAAAATGCTTTCATTCCTGCCAGAGGGATTGAATTGCAAAGCAAAGAGCTAAGGTTGGCTGATGGAACTTTCCAATTCAGGAAAAGCCGCATCTTGAAAACCAGAAATTGGTAAATGAATGTAAATCCACATAAAACCTTAATTCCACTCTGTCTGAATGATGTCTCTGCATTCCCTTATAACTTTACTGTGACTCTGCTTTTGAACTGAACTGATCAGGAGCCAACAACTCTGGTCCCGTAGGCTAGTGCTTAACTTTCTGCACAGACTGAGCAGCACGGCTGCTGAACGGCATCTCCACCCCTCTTACAGCCCTGCAGCCCTTTGCACGCAATGCCGCTTGCTGCTGCGCTTTCCTCCTCGGTAATTACATCGGCAGCTCTTGATCACCTCCCACCAAACTGCTGGCTGTCCCTCGGCCAGAAAAGCGCTGTGGCCTTCTGTTGACACCACCCCTTAGGGTGCAGTGGCAAAATCAGAAAAGGCACATCGGTTCTCTCCAGTGATGCACCGACATCTGCATTCACACGGGGGTCAGACAAAGGGCTGCAGCTTTCCTGGACCATTTCAAACTCCAAAGTATCTAGTCATTGTGCAATGCAACTGCCTCTGATGAACAGGCACAAACTTGAACATGGAAAGTTCCATCTAAACAAGAGGAGGAACTTCTTAACTTTAGGGGTGGCAGAGCCCTAGAGGAGGCTGTCCAGCGAGGTGGTGGAGTCTCCATCTCTGGAGACATTCAAAACCCATCTGGATGCGTTCCTGTCCAGCCTGCTCTGGGTGAACCTGTTCTGGCAGGGGGGTTGGACTAGATGATCTCCAGAGGTCCCTTCCAACCCCTGTCATTCTGTGATGCTGCGGGTGCAGCTGGTGTGCTTGCCCCTGCCAGGTTCAGGAACGCCAACTCACATTTGCATGCCTATGTGCCTTAATGTTTTGCCACTGGGCTTACAGAAACGTGGTATTTGCAGGAATGGACCTTCTGGGAGGACCCAAGCTCACTGAGGCACCAGGCAGTGTCACGGAAGTTTCTTATTGTTTGATCTAATTTGAAACCTGCTGTAAAAGAGCATAGTAAAAAGTTTTATTCACACATTAAGCTTTGTGAGTTTGTAGTCTGTGTAGAACCTAATATATGGGGGAAAAGCAGTAGAGGAGGGAAGAGCAAGATAAATTATAATGAGGTCTGAAATGTGGTTAGATATTTCATACACAACAAAGGCAGTTGAGCCAAACTAACTTTCTGGGCATGGTCTTTTCCTGACACAGCACATGCAGTTCTGATCACCTGGGGAGACGGTTGAGATTTATATTATTTCCAAATTAAATTAGGAGGAAGAGTTTAAGCGCAATTTACATTTGTATTGCAGAAGAAAGGGCTGGAGGCAAGTTTCAATTTGAAAGCCGTATGAGCCCAGGTTGAGAATCGCTGCTCTTGCAATGTGCCTGGTGTGTAATGCACCAGGGGTTGCCACCCAGGCAGAGGGTGTCGATGTGCTGCCACAAGGAAGGAATTTGGTCACTGAATGTCCCACTGTCCCAAATGGTGTCCACGGTGGAGGATGGTAGTGGTGGTAGCTTTTACGTTAGATGTGCATCACCAGTTTCCTGAGGATGTGGAGGGGAATCAGAGCCAAATACCTCCATCTGGAGCTTTGGTGAATAGAGACAGACTCCTCTTTCACTATAAAAGCTTTAAAGAGTATTTCTATTCCCAGGATCACCCCTTTCTCCCTTCAGATGCACTGTGTGATGTTTTGTGTTGTGACGCACAAGGTTGGGTACTGTCTGTCAGGTCATGTTAAGCTAAAGCAGTGGCCCTGCAGCAGAGACTCAGCGCGATTCCCAATAAATTGTCAGCAGAGTGGAAAGCAATAGTTGCCCATAATTTGAATTTCATGCCAGCTCATCATGGAAATCTTATGTGACGTTTTTGATGTGCCCGAGAGCTTGCTCAAATAGATGCCTGCATCCTCAGAAAGTCTGGTCTGTGTTGCCCACACGGCTTGCTGGACACTCGTTGCATGGCATAA
The DNA here is from genome assembly GCA_028565335.1 of Limnodromus scolopaceus. NCBI lineage: Eukaryota > Metazoa > Chordata > Aves > Charadriiformes > Scolopacidae > Limnodromus > Limnodromus scolopaceus. Next base: position 10,586,106 of record JAOXNO010000024.1, read on the forward strand.
CGTTGCTCCACCGGCATCACAAATGCTTGAAATGAAAGCTCTGTCAGTAGTTGAGAGGGCCCAGATCCTAATTGTAACAGCTGTGTAGAAATGGAAAGCTGGAAACCACTGAAATTGAATTTTAACTTGGCAACAGAAAAAACAAATTCAGACCCTTTTGTCCTGGCTCAAACAAGGCATACACACACCATCCTTCTGGGCTGCTACTCTATTTTAGGCACTCGGGCTGCCCAAAAGAGCTTCCTCTGGCCTCTCTGTGAGGCAGATACTTCTGCAGTGTCTTCTCAAGGTCTGCAGGAGCTCTTCCCAGCCTCAGCAATATCAAAATCCCACTGCTCAGGCAAGAAACGAAATGAAAGCAATATGAAACTGCGTCACCTGATGGGACAATACGCTGAGGTGCTCTCAGTCGTTGCATGGAGAAACAGTCTCGACACCCAGTGGTCTGTTGGCAAGAGGTTTCTTGTGGGTACCATAGCCTAGGAGAGTTTTTCAAAGGGATTTGAAGCAAGATAAAGAGGGGGGTTGTGAATTTTTACAGGGGGTTTATTTAAGCATGAAAGGAAGCATGGGAGAAGATGGGGAACTGTTTGCAATGATAATAAGGCAAAGGTATTGGCGATTGCTGCCTTGGGCAGGAAAGAAGCAGGAGTAACACCTTAATGAGAGACAATACATAACAGTAAGATATGTCACTAACAGTGAGGACGGATAACAAGTGTATTTACTGCTTGACAGAAAAGGGAGAGCTGTGGATAAGTACAAAATGAGACAGGTAGTCTCAGTGGGAAGGGATAGGTTAGGAAAATTCTCTCTGCAACAGCATTTGGGACTGATACGTGCAAGTCGTAAATAAAGGGTAGCGCCTGCTCATCTCACATACTTTGCATGGATGGATCTTTTACTTGGAAAAATCCCTGATAAATTCTATCCTTCTCACAGCATGTCACAGGACAGCTAGAAAACCTCCAGGATACTCTGATTTGCTCTCTAGACCTTTAGAGTAGTATCTCTTGAAGCTTTTAATTCTAGTATTAGCAAATTTTATAGGTTTCCCACAGAAGCATTTGCTACAAAGGGGGTACTAATGTCTCATTCCAGCCAGCATTTGTGGCATTAGAGTGTCCACTCCAGCCTGAACTCCTCCCAAGTCTGCTCTGGCCACCAGCTGATCAGCTATTTGAGCAAGAAAACTGATCTCCCAGACACCAAGAACCCATGCTCAAAACATTCACAGATTCCTCAAGCTTTGCATGAACACCACCATAAATTTGATTCACAAGCCAAGGTAAATAACAAGGAACCAACTAACCTCAGGTAGTGCCTTTCCTGAAGTTTTATTTACAGAAAAATCCAGCAGCCTCATGAACAGATCTGAGACTGGGCTTCCAGGCACAAATACAGCACTGCTGTTATTGCTGCAATGATTGCTTCTACTACTAATCGTTTGTAAAAAAATGAGACATCACGTGCATCTACAGGTGAGAGTGTATCTGAAATAACCAGCAATCTCTGATCTCTACTGCTGATACAAGGCAGAAAGGACATGCCAGATCTTTGCTTATGATAATTAAGCAAAGGGCAAGTGGCACATCCACATTTTGCCAGGGAATGCAGAAGGTGTTTTTCTCTCCCATTGCCAAGGAACAGGTTGAATCAGTTCATAACGCCTGGTAGAAAGAAGGTAGTATCTGCCTGAGGTGCCAAGGAATAGGTAAGTAGCATCTGCTCCTCATGCCACCCAACCGTGAGTCAATTAACATTAGGGCTGATGTTTAAAATGCTTTAAAAGGATGAAACCAGAAGATAATTATAAAAAAAAAAAAAAATGCTACATTTTTATCCCAAAACTGCTTATCTCTAATAGTTTGGAGACCATCTCTGACTCTGCTCAACCTATTGCAGGTAACTGTTGAAACCAAAATCCTTTCGGGTTGCCTCCTGCAAAGTTTTGTTCACACAATGATATGCCCAAGAAATTGAACAATTGAGCCACACCTCGGGAAGTAAAATACTGCAGGACTCGCTCAAGGTAAGATAGCACTCAAGGAGGAAGTCAGTATGGTCTGGTCCCTTTCTGCAGCCCCCTTTTATTCCTAGTTCTGACATATGAAAACCCCAAATCCTAATTGTGTTTAGTGTTTTTACTCCTCTGTAGTAAGGCTGAAGTTCATAAAGACAAAATTCAGTAGTTTCCTGGCTACATGCCCTCGCATCAAGTGGCTTTCTGACAAGATCTTACCCTTGGACAGAATCTAGTTTTCCCACTTACCTTCCTCCAAGAGCAGAAACAATGTGAGAAAATTTCAGACAAAATTATACCGAGTAACAAATTTTTTTGAAAAAACCAAAATTGACTATCTCACTTTGGAGACTAAGCTCCAGGTCTAGTTTATTTCGTTCTTTTCTAGATGGACCAGTTCCCCTCACCAGCTTCCTAAGCTGTCTTCCAGAGGATGGATACACTTATTCATGGTAAATGATAGCTGTTGTGAACACCTTGCAACATCCACCAGATCTTCTCTTCAGGTGTTTCAGCTCTGGCCAGGACTGACCCAAACACCTCCTAGGGCTCATTTAGGAAGATTTAGGAAGGGGATACTTGTCCCAGTTCTGGTAGCAACTGGCTCATAACAGGAGAAGACATTACAGCAGTCAGGATATTTAAATACAGAACAAAAAGGAGTTGCAGAAATCGCATGGCAGAGGTTTAGGCAGTTGGACATTGTCTATTCTACACAGAGTAATAGCCCCATTTGGAGGGCACAGGAGGTTTCAGTCAACGCTGACAGATAGCGGTGGAGGGATGAGGATTAAGCCCAGTCATAAATCCATTGTTCTTAAAAGCTCACCCAAACTCAGAGCTGAGACCCTATAGAAGCCCACCCAGCTTCTGAGCCCCTAGAAGAACCACCCAGGAGAAATATTTATTACAGTGAAAACAAACTCCTATGGACTCTCTCATTAGTACCTCATCAATGTGATTAAAAACTAGAAGCAGACTCCCAATTTGAGGGCTGTATAAACCCTCAGTCTTTTAGTTAAATGTTTTAGGTGTTAACAAAACCACAGTTGTTGCAGGAGACTGTTAAAGCCCTGACTTGTAACGTTAGCTCAGGTCACCATCTTTTCAAGTCTGTAAGTACAGGCAAAAAGGACAGACTGCTTAAATTTGATAAAACCTAAAAATAAGCTAATTTAACCTAAACCTTCAGGTTCTGACACAGTTTCCTGCCTGACCTGTTCTCACACCTCTGCCACAAGCCAAACCAAATCCACTTTTAATAAGGAAAGACATGTTAAATTATACAGGTTCACTCCACTATGAGATAAATATGACATTCAGTATAAGGCTCAATACAGCTGACAAAATCAAGCAGAAGTAGCATTAGCACATCCCTTTCATGAAACATCAGTATGCACAAGCTATGGTAGTCCACGATTTACAGTGTAGTTGAGTAATAGCCCTGTACTTGACAAACACACGTTCAAGTCCATCATCTCAAATGAATTTTAACGCCTTGAGAGGAACAGCTCCATTTATTGTTCTCTTAATCCTTTAATATACCTGTTCTCATAAAGTGAACTACACCAAGTGTCCTCGAATATACTGTTTCCTCATAATTGTATAGCAATAATTATTGCTATGGAGTGGAAGCATTTCTGAAAGATGTTTTGATGTTTTAAGGTGCCAATTATAATTATGTGTTCCCAGCAGTTTAGCTGGAAAACGGGTACTTCAGCCTGCCATCGTCTCCCTTTGCCCCCTGTTCCCAGCCCCAATTCTCTAAACACGCACAGACACACTCGAGTAAGCAGGAAACAAATCTTATTATGCTAGCAGGAGGTCTAGGGGGTTCTGATTTTTAGAGCTCTGAGATGCTATTTAGGGACTGAGGCAATGTGTGAAGAGAATTGTAAGTTGGAGTAGTAGCAAAAACTCCCAAAGGCATTTCAAGTCCTTTTTACGAGAAGTTCTTTGAGCAAGGGCGGCACATTGATTCCCTTTCTGAGGTTTTCTTTTTGTTTTACTGCAAGGTGTACTGCATATCTCAATACAACCTGAGCTCTTCCCCAGAGCTGTTCAGAGCCATCATTGTCCCCCTTCAGTGGGGCTGACAGTGGCATTTCCAGGATTGCAGGGTACAATAGAAAGTCCTTGGACTCCCTGCCCCCTTCATGCAATATCCTTCTTGCTTTCTGCCTTTTTCAGGGATGAAAAAGAGAGAACAGGATACCAGAGGCTGTCACGGTTCAAGCTCTGTGGCAGAAATCACGACATGAGTCAAGCTCCCCCACCACTCCCAGAATCACAACCCTGCTTGTAAAGACACTGCCAATAATATGCTTCCACATCTCCCATATACCACAAAAATAAACTCGAGGAATCCAAAGCTAAATAGAAATAAAATGCAGGCTTTGTGCTCACAGTGAATTATTTATTAAAAAAAAATAAAAAAAATCATTCTTTGAGGGTTGCTGCTGCATTCAGCTTGAAATTCAGATAACCCAAGAATTTTTAAGCACACTCATTTATATTCTTAACAGCTATTCATTGCAGCCATGTTGATTTCCCATGATGTTTAATATTGGCTGCAACAAAGTTTTGTCTGTGCAGATTTGTGCAAAAGAATTTTTCTTCATGCAAGCATCCATGTATCCCCACAAGAAAAAAAGTCAGCCTCCAAACAAGGGTATATGTGATTAATTATTTAGCAAATGCTGTCTCCCAGTCTCCCATTTAAGAATTTTAAATTACCCACCAAAAGCCAGAAACAACGTATCTTAAGGTAGCTGTTCTGTTACACAGAGATAACAGGAAGGCTGAACTGTCTGAAATCAACACAAAATCTACAGACAGTTAACTCAGACTGGCAAATATGTATAATTGAAGAATACATTCACAGAAAAAAACCTCTCATTTCAGCAGTGTAATGGCTGCAAAAATCCAGGGATGCTAATGCCATATAATTTGTTCCAACAATATGGGCACAACACACGTTTCAGCAAGTCTTGATGATAGATTGTCATCCAGACATTTCTCCACCTATCTCTACCAAAGGTACCATGTCCCGTGTTTTGATATCCCCACCCAGGCACTGACTGTGGTTTGAAATGCATATGGAGCCATTTGACAAGCCTATTTGGAGCAGAAGACGCTTATTTACCCATCACACAGGTGGGCTGGAACAACAGGAGAACCACCACCTCTCTGCTCCTGCTCTGTGAGCTGCCAGTTTTCCAGACACTACCCACACTTCTAACACTCGGGAGCCAGGTTGTTTTAACAGTCTGTACTAACATCTGTACTAACACCTGTGCCACAGAATGAAGAGACTTTACCACACCCTGCAGAAGATGGATCTTGCTCCCCCAGTGCTGAAACTCGTCAGGATTTTCTCGGTGGTGGGCTCGCCCTCAAAATGCATCCCAGACTGCACCACCTGGCAGAGCTGATCCTCATTAGTATCCCCCTCTTTCCTTAATCTAATCAATCTTTCTGGATTGTAACTCACTAAATAAGTCATTAAAGATGAAAATCCTCCACAGTGAATCCATATTATTGCTGTATAACTGTGCACAGGTGTCAAGTTATTGCCTTTGTGGTAGAGGTGATTACCTCTAACCCTGAAAAATGAAAGAGAGGAAAAAGGTGCAGAACCCTTTTATAGTCACGGGCACAAGACTAACAGTCTCGGGGTCTCAAAAATTGAGTTTTGACCTTTATTACTTCTGTTTTAGCTATAACTGCTTTTCATATAGAAATACTGGTTGTTTGTCATCCCAGTGTCTATCTGCCCTACATTTTTAATTTATCAGATAATGATGTGTCCTTTTAGATGCTGTCCCTGTTCACAAGTTTGGTCCAAATTCTTCTTGATTACTATAAAAATTAAATGTTTCTTGGAAGACCATCCATGCTTTACAGGGGCTTTCCCAGGAGGCAACTCACCAGCCACTTGACTAATTTCTTTGTCACTAATAGAAACATCCATTCCTGCCACCGGTTAGGATGAAAGCTTAGCAAAAGCCCGTTCTTGGGGAAAAAGAAAAAAAAAAAATGTACTTGCCTCTTGAATAGATGATATCTGAGACAGAGGTCCTTATAATATCTTCAGAGACACCAGCCAATTTCCTGAGGCACCTTCATCCCTCCTCCATCTCAGTCCTTTGGAGAAGGGACAGTCACAGAATTTTGTGAAGTTTTTAAATCTCCTTAGCAAGCAGTCTTGCCACCCTGTGCAAAATATTGCTATCAAGGTAGTTCCCCTACTTCTTCTAAGCCGAGAAAATGACCTCTCTGTATAGGAGCAAGAGGTACTGTCAGCTGATGTCCAAGCCATCGTAAAACTGATCTTCTCCTACGGTTTGATTCGGGGTGTCAGACCACTCAGACATTTGAATATTATTTCTGCCGGACTCAGAATAATTCAGCCTTTTGCCTTTCATCCTCCTTTAAGGCATATTTAATATATCATCTGCATAGGGCAGTCAAGGCCTCCCAAAAATTACTTCAAGTCCTGCAGGAGGCTTGCTGGGCTGCAGAAACTGGCCTGTGGCCATCCCACCTGGTGCCGTGACTCTGCTTGATTCCACAGTCTGAAACCCACACTGGGTTGGTGGCCGGTGGAAATATGTGTCGGCATGTATGAGCAACAGTTGTTGAGGAAACTCCTGTAAGCAGCAGAATCTAGGAGAAAATGCATCTTTAATGTGAAACTAATTTTCCTCACTGTTGTTTCACAATACAACATTCAAAACCTTCTCTAAGCTCTTGTGCAAATTTGTCTGAAACTTGCAAAAATGGATCTTATGCTTTATGAATTTTATTATATCCAGTTTTGACCAGCAAGTCTGACAGGGAGGTTTCTTCCAGAGGGGTATCAACCCCAGGAGAATGCAGTCTCTGGATTTTCTGCAGCCCATGGTCCTGTAATACCACGTTAGTCTGCAGGTTTCTTTACCATTTCAGCAGCATTCAGGCTGTTTATTTGAGGAAGGCTTTTGCAGTGGTTTTGAGGGACCTAGCCATCAGGAGATACTCACTGAGTGCTGAACACCACGTGACAAGAAGACACTTAGCAAGAGGCACTCCTGTCCTTCCTACATGCTGCATCAAGAGAGCCAATCTATCAGCAAGACACGCCTAATTATAAAATGATTTGCACGGCCTCCAAGGGCACATACAGGTACCTTAATCCATGGCATGCCACATGCAGGTGCTCCACGGGTCTGGAGTATTAATTTCAATTCCTCTCAGGTATTCTTAGATTATCTAGGCCTTATCTGGACCTGAGCTCCAAAGATGAGACGAGAACCGAGCAGCTACACAGCACTGCAATGTCAAGGCACCAAAGTAGTGAGGCTCCCCAGAGACAGTTAATCCCTCATCCTCCTGCAGAATCATAGAATGGTTTGGGTTGGAAGAGACCTTCAAGATCATTGAGTTCCAACCCCTCTGCCATGGGCAGGGACACCTCCCACTAGACCAGATTGCTCAAAGCCCCATCCAGCCTGGTCTTGCCTGTCATTTCTCAGAAGAGATGGTGATTCATGAAGTTGTGAGAGATGATCTCCACCTACATATTTCAGCTATGGCTGCATGCAGATGCCCAGCATTTACACCTGCATCATTGGCTTAACCAACCCCGCAAGTCGCAGACAGAGGAATCTCCGCATGTTCGTAGCACAGTTACAGAGACAGGACAAGATTGCTAGCAAGGACCCTCATTGCCACCCAGTCCCTCAGAATTTTTCAAAGCAATTTTGAACTCATGAGAAAGGCATTGAAACTTGAACTTGGAGAAATGCATTCAAAGACGCAAATCACATCCTACCACCTAAATAGCCAAGACATCCAATTATTAATTAACAGCTCTTTTTATACCCACAGGGTGCAACCTTGCTGCTTCTGTGCATCTGTGAGTCTTCAAGAAAATCAAACTAGTTGTATAGATTAATTGAGACAGTCTGAAGTGCTGCAAGGCGGCACGATGACTGTGTGCTGTGGCAAGCAATGCTGCCCCACGGCAAAAAAAAGAGCCAGGCCACCTTCGAACTGTGCCAGAAACGGTGACTCGTGGCAGAAGTCATCACCGGATGATGCAAGCTCAAGGCAGCTCAACACTCGATTTCCAGCCCCAGCAGTGCTACAGTCTGCATGCCCCTGAAAGGATGTTCTCTCTCCCCACTTCTGCCAAACAGGACTTCAGTGGAGTTGGGAAATGTGGGTACGGCAGGCGCCTGGCAAGGCAGAGGAGTGGGGCTGGCAGAAGGGCTGGAGCTTATGCAGCTCCAGAGGAGAGCAATGTGCTGGATAGTACTGGATGTGCTGAAAATCCAATCCCCATGCCTCCGTCTGGGTACGCAGACAGGGATACCTTTAACTTCTCTCCCTGTGTCATAGTTCCCGATCACTAAAATGAAGTTAATGGTGAACGGTATTTTTAAAAAGCTCGTTAATATTTGTGAAGCAATTAGGTACTGTAGCAGGAGGAAATTAGCAATAATTCACGGGGCTGCACAGGGAACAATGAGGAAAACGGGACTACCGAACGTCTGCTCATTACTTGAGCATTGAAGATGCAGAGAATGTAGTGGAAAAATAGAACACAGGCATGTGCATATTGCACAGAAAGACAATTCTCTGGATTTGGACAGGCAACCTAATGCTCTAACTTTTCCTTTTGCATGAAGGGGACTTAAAAATAGTAACATAAGCAGGTGAAAAGAAAGAAAATATATCAGACACATGATTCCATCACACCTACAAATGTTTGTGCCCATTCAGACCACAAACATGGCTTGCAGCACTGCAGTCCCCAATAATACAGAAATAAGTTTCAGGTCCAACTATCTGGTACAACTGAATATTATTTAATCCTCAAATTAGCAGAAATGAGAAAGAAAACATACTTGATGCTAAAAAGGTGCGTGCCAGGTCCTCTAGTATTTACAGAGATTAGTCTTGGTTGAAAGATTTTTGTTAGCGTAATTCTACACACAAAGAAAACAGTTCTACATAAGTTAAGATTTTTCTTTGCCTTTCTAAATGGGTATAACATCCATTTGTACAAAATGTTTGGTGTCCTGAAGTATCAAATTTTTGTATTGGCTGATGAAATAATATAATTCTATTGATCTATGCATCCTTAATTTAAGTAATTCTATGGAAGAAAACATTGGATTTGCTCAAATGTTTTACTACCAAGCACTTAACATACGCTGCAGCAGGAAGTCCAAACTAGATATTAGTGCGGGAGACAGACCTGAAGGAACAGTTGCTCATGTCCTGTTCTGATTCATTAAAGTCAGTAGAAGTGGTGGGACTGAATTCAACAGGAGCAGACATGCACATTCATAGAGCTCGGATGGCTTTATGCAAAAGGGTCTTGTAGGCATGTCCTCTATTTTTAGACCTGACACAGTCTCATTGCAGTCCTGATTTAAGTCACTTAATCTGTGGAGTGGTGATATTAATCTTGTGCTTTATAAGCTCACCTGGCTCCTGCACAAATTGCTGTAACTGCTTTAACAAGACTTAACATGTTTCTGGCTCTCAGTGATCACACTCAAATCCACAGGCCAAGAAAAAAAAAACACAACCACACTGTAAAAGCTCAAACTCCAACTGGCATAAGGAAAAAATCATGTTGCAGGAAGAAAAGCCAACTGCAAATGCCTGTCAAGAGGTACACCCAATTTTCCTTCTCTGGGACCTCTCTGCCTCCAAATTTTGCCACCTCCCTCACTCAGAACATCCTTTCCCATGCAGTTCCTGTTGGTCTGGGCCAGATGCAGCATGCACTGAGTCTGATACCTCTTACCCGTTATATTTTTGCAGAGCCTGGCAATAGCACAGCCCTCGACGTATGGTGTGACAAAAAAAAACATCATCTGTGTGTGCATGACAGCCTGGACAGTCCAGCCTTGGATTAGCTTCACTGCCCAGAAAGTTAGTACTGATATCAATGAGAAGAACACCTAATACTGAAGTTCTCATTCAACATGACTGTTCCTCTTGCACGCAAGGTTCTGGTCTCACTCTAACTTACATGTGACTCAGTTCATCACAAGTAAAAGTAGGTCCACAAAAGTTAGTCATGAAAAATGATCCAACCCTTTTGTCCTTAGCATCAGAAGCAGTGGAGTTGTACTAGCATGACACTTAGCCTGTATCTTGCTTTATACACATAACAAGAAATTATTCCCTTTAAGACGCTCCAAAATCTCCTCTGCTCCTGTACTCTCCTACTTCCCAGAGCTGAATTACTGAAATACAATGTTTTTAGGAACACAAACCAGTTTGCTGGTTGCTACCCATTGCACAACACGCGACTCGGATTTTACTGGCAGGTTCCTAGCCACAGGACTCGCCATCCTACTTGCTGTCAGACACACTTCTCTGCTGAAGTCGATGAGGCTCATCCAATTTCCACCAAAAGAGACGGTTCCTAAACTGTATTTATTTGTTGTTCTGTTTATGAACAGTTTGAATTTAAATATTTTGCCAGCTAGGCAGTAGATATAAAATGCATTATTTTGTGTGCAGTAAAATTACAAAGACCTTATTTTAAGCATATAATGATGCCGGGTGTGCTAAAGAGAAGTAGATTATTAAATGAAGGCAACAATAAATCTGTCAGAATGAACTGTAGAAACTATGGCCATAGGGTGGTAAAATGGCTGTACACTGACTGTTGTTTTACTGTAACAGCTACCATTAAACTGCAGTTTTATCACCACTATTATTGATTTATTTTGCTGAACTTCCAGAACACAACCCTGTTAAAATCTTAATTCAAAGTGTATTTCTTTTTTGCTAGCACTAAAAGAAGAACATTAGGACCTTCCACTTGGGTCAGAGGCAACTGTGTCAATCATGCTGGACTGCAAAGAGCCCGCTAAAATAATATTGGGCCTTTCAACTGGAGGTAAAGCACCGCACAGGAATTACGCCTTTAGTCAACACAGAAAATGAGAGGAACATGTGTGGGCTGAGCAGGACTTGGTTTGCATGGGTGGCTTTGGCAGTAAGCAGGGACTGGGCTATGACTCCAAGGGAGGTCAGTCACAGAACCACAGAATGATAACAGGTTGGAAGGAACCTCTGGAGATCATCTAGTGCAACCCCCTGCCAGAGCAGGTCCACCTGAAGCAGGTTGCACAGGAACACGTCCAGTAGGGTTTTGAATGTTTCCAGAGACGGAGACTCCACCACCTCTCTGGGCAGCCTCTTCCAGGGCTCTGCCACCCTCAAAGGAAAGAAGTTCCT